>CANSNZ010001485.1:0-600000 GCA_947646795.1 Beta lomatogona
GAAATTGAATTCATCGCTCGTGTTTATCGTATTTTCTAGTGATTTCGGTTGATGTCCTGATTCATTGAAGTTTCTTCTCGCAATTTCAGCGAGTTTCGTTCGTTTTTGTTCGAGAGTTTCGTTCGTGATAATCGTTCGTTTTGTTCCTCGGCTATCTGCGTTTTCTTCATCCGGCTCCTTCGATCCTTCGATCGTCGCGGGTGTTGGTAAAGGTGTTCGATTCTTAGTGATGCTTTTACCCTAGCGTGATCTTGTTTGATTAGCTGTGAGCTTCCAGTATCTTTTGATTTTTTCAAGTTTTTGTTTCGTGTGATTATGTTTCTTCGTTTGAATTTTCGCATGTGGAATGGGACGGGATTTCTTGAGTTTGGCTTTTCATCGCCGTTGGCCAGGCGTCGATGCGGTGGTTGATGACGGTGGTTGATGGCGGTGGTTGATGCGGTGATTGATGGCTATGGTTTATGCGGTGGTCAACTTGTTTTAATTGGTGAATGGAGGTGGTTGTCCGGTTCTCTTAAAAGGCCCAAAGGGAGCAAAATCGAGAGAATTTGGATTGAGTTGCAAATTGCAATGTGGCAGAGCGGGGGGAAAGCGTGGAAGCAAGAAAGTCCATTTTTTTTTTTATTTTAATAATACTTTTCTCATTTTCTTTTTAATTAATAAATCGGAAAATTATTCATTGTAACCTTAATCCCCAACATTAAGCCATTATTTTATTCAATCAAATTTTGTAGATCTAATTGAATCTTGTAATTTAGGTTTATGGAGTGAATTAAATTAATTTGTATTTTTTAGGATATCATTTGTATATATATTTTTTAGATCTTATATGTATATTTTTCCCGATTTCAACATAAAACTTATAAAGTCAAATGTATAATGTTGTTATGTAATTTGTCATTAATTTCATGCTTGAATGAAAATGTTGTGTGGGTATAGATTTTAATATACTAGAATATGACATTATAAATGTATAAATTTTTTTTTTTAATAAAAAAAAAAAAACTCAAACCTATATTTCTTTGTTGTTTGGTAAAAACAGCCAGTCCATTAGGTGAGTCTTATTTCAGCTGTTTTTACCCAACAATAGCAAAGAATAGTGATACTTTCAATTTTTTTTTTTTTTTTTTTTATATTCTCTTTACCTATTGCTGCGGTTTCGGGTAAACGAACGGCAACGAATAGGTCTTGTATATTCTTCAGGGTTAAAAACAACAATGACAATAGGTAATTACCTATTGCTGCACCTTTAATTAACGCTTGCACGGCCAAAACGCCCTTGCCATTAGGCTCCTTAATGACCGCAAAGAATAAGCAATTATTCTATTAGTGGATATCGGACTTAATGCACTTAATTTTCTTTTGCTTCGATTCTCTTTACCTCATTTAGCCACTCTTCAAGGTCTCGCTGAAGCTCGGATTTCCTCTTCATGAAGTAGACCCATACCTTCTCGCGCCGTAGTCATCAATGAAGTGCAACAAAATACGTGAGCCTCTAAGGGATCGGACGGGAAGGCCCCCACAATCCCGTGTGCACTAACCTACGCTTCTCGGGTTTTCAACTCTTTCTTCGCTTTTGTGAAAGTCACCCCGGCTCTACGCTACTTGGCCAGTCACAACTCTCACAAAATTCCATGTCAAGCTGATTTCAACCTTGACAATTTGCCACTTGAAGCTAAAATCTTCATCCCTTTCTCGCTCAGCTGTGACCCAGTCCAGCATTCCATACTTAGTCTCGTCCACCCTAGCTGCAGCTGAACCATGCCCGTACACCCTGCAGAATAGTTTATAGTGTTCCCATCTTGGTACCTCTAGCCAAGATCATGGAACCTTTGGAAATTTTCCACTTCCCCTCACAGAACACGGTTTGTAGCCACATGAGTCCAATTGACTCACGGGACATCGGATTCTTTGCTAGGCCTGGAATGTACCTAACATCATACAATTTTAAAGTTCCCGGGTTCGCATCCCGACAATCACATCTCCCTTCCCCATGATATGCAAGGTCTTGTCATCAACAAGATAGACCTTACCCAACTTCTTTGCTTTGAAGTCATGAAACTGACTCCCTCATAGGTGAAGAGTGAAACGATGCCCCCGAATCTAGGATCCACGACTTCATGGGACTATCAACACTTAGAACGAAAGCATCCTCAATCTCATTCGGTCCGGAATAAATCGATGAGTTATCACTATCCTCCCGTTTATCATTATGGTCGGACTTTCCACCCTTCTTCTTGGTATGTGGACACTCCCTCTTTGGATGACCCTTCACCACAATTCTAACAGGTAATACTAGCCTTTGCCTTTTTGACTTACTCCGACCCTAGACTTTGATCTACCCCTGAAAGTTCTTTCCTTTTTCCCTTTTGTTTTCCCCTCCCTCGACCCTCAGCCGCTTGTATGCTCCAGGATGATTCTCCACTCTCCTTCCTTCGAATACTCTCACTCAAAATCGGATCACGGACAACATCATACACCAATTTTTCTTTACCGAAAAAATTGCTAAAGTAAGTTACTACGGTTTCCAAGCAACAGGTAAGGAGGAAAACAAAATTAAGGCTTTCACTTCATCATCAAAGACAATATCTACCGAAGATAACTGACTTATTATTGAATTAAATTCATTAATATGTTCGAAATGCAGAACTACCATTATTCATCTCTAAATCAAATAAACGGCGCATCGGATATACCTTATTCATAGCCGAGGGATTTTTATACATATCGACTGAGCCTTGATTAATCCCGCCATTGTTTTGATATCCTTAACATTGAAGGCCACAGTCAGGAGCCAATGTCAAACGCACCACCGCTAGTGCTTGCCTATCGAGTACCTTCCACTTTGCCTCTTCCATATGCAGAGGCTTCGTCCCCGGACAAGGGTTGATAATGATTCTTCGATATAGGAAGTCTACAATTTGCATCTTCCAATATCCAAAATGCCAGTGCCATCAAACTTATCGATTTCGATCTTCGCATCCTCTATTGATAATCACTTCTAGATCTAGACAATAATTCGACCTGGCTCTTGATACCACTTGTAGGTCCTATCGAATAGCAATCTAGCAAGTAATAGCAAACAATACTAGAACAACGAAAGAACAAAAGTAATAAAAGACACAAGAGGATTTTAACGTGGAAACCCAGAAGCTGGGAGAAAAACCACGAATATGCACTAGGAATCGATGAATGTCCACGATCTCTCTCTAACTTTTCTCTCTTGAAGCTTGTGAATAATGATGAATAATAGTCTAGTTATCGCATTAGGTTAAACCTAATTATAACTTAACTCGAAAAATCGCCCTCCGCGTCAAATTGAACCTCCGCCGATCGGGTCGGGTGACATCCCGCCCGATCGGGCGGTAATATTGCCAAACAAGTTACGCACTCCCGGGCCCCGTCGGGCGACCTTCGCCGTCGTTTGCACTGGTTGATCGGTACCTCGCCCGATCCCATCGGGCGCCCAAGCTTCCAAGCTCGCCAGTCGATTGACCCCGCCCGATCGGGCGGCATGCCGACTTCGATCGGGAGGGCCACGCAAAATGGCCGATTGACTGGGGACGAGCTTCACGCCACCTCATCTCCACACCATACACACATTGAGCCCCATATGACACCATATGCCCATGCGAAAGTGGTTGGATGCATTTAATCATCGACGAGTATGTGCAATGAAGTTCAATTATTGATAAATGCTCAAAATATGTCTTATAAGATGTCATAAAGTAGGTCTCCAAGCGCTGAAAGTATGGAAGATTGTTGCGGTGTATTCTTCTGGTTATGCTTGCTTTCGTTTCAGTAGTGGTGGCGGGGTACTGCTTTGACAATTGGATGCTTGATTGTTGTTTTCTCTGTTCTTTGTTATGTAAAACAGGGATCTATATAGTTCTTGGGCATACTACATGTTTCTTGTTTGATCGATAGAAAACCCGGTGCCTCTTTTCTCCTCCCTTGCTTTGTCAACTTTCTTAGGATTACGCTCTTTTCAGGGATTCATCTTAATCCTTTTTCTCCTCTATAATCCCCAAAAGTTTACGGAAAAAAAAGGTAGCCTGAGAAACTCTTTTTACGGTTCGACTCCTATTTTGGAGTTAAATGCTATCCTTTTGTGATAATTTTACAACGGAAGAAAAGCAAGAATTTGCAGTTGCAAGTTAAAGATGATGGTAATGAGAGTGATTTTGGGAGAACATTTTGATTACATGGACAAAATCAATTTTATTTGATTTGTTTTGAAAGTTTAAATGCATGCCTAGTGATTTTGTTCTAGTTCAGGAAAAGTGAATTTTATTGATGCTATTTAGGCGATGGATAGATTCTTTGAATTTCTTGTCGTAATTATGTGTTCTCTTAACCTACGTGTGTGAGTACGTTGTGATGATGTATGTATTACGTTATTAGTGATAGTTTTTTTTAGTGATGGTTAATGTTGATGAGAAAATGGTATGATTTAAATCTTGTTTGATATTGATGGTGAGGAATGCAATAGCGGTGTGCCAATAGCTCTCATTGACATGCCGCATTTGCGAGTCTTGAAGCTAAATTCAAGATGTCCCTTGGTATATATTTTGTTTGCGTGATCGAATATGATATCTTCTCTTCATTGATCCATTTCATTTTTATGATGATTGTAGTGTTGATATTTTGGTATATTTCGATTATTAGATGCAAATTGTTGTGGAAAAACTAGTTGAGTTTAAGAAGAAGGTTGAGAGGTTCGTTGATTTATCGTTGCTCTTTTTCAATTTTAGTTTTAAGAAATTCTGCTTGTATTGATAAGTTTATATGCACTTAATTACGGGGAAGAAATCGGCTTCATCATCTCGAAGCGGGTTCGAGTAAGGAAAAAGAAAGCTAAGCAAAGTAAAGGATCTGACATGCCTAAGCGCCCTATGATTTTGCTTACTTTGTCTTCATGTATACTCTCTAATTTATTGTGTATGAAAATGTTTGATCTTGCTATAAACTTGTAAACTTGTGCTTATAAACTTGTAAACTTGTGCTTATGCTTCAATTAAGCATAATATGCTTAATAAAATGAGTATTAATATATAATATTGATTTTGTATCGATTAATAATGAAAAAAATGCAAAAAAAAAAAAATTCTTTGGTTTTGGGGGTTTGCGATCCGGTTTTCCTTAAAGCCGGATCGGTTAATCTTTATAAACTCTTGCGAGCCCACCCGATGCGGACCAAAATCGAATCAGTAAGTCCGATTTTGACCGCATCGGATGAGCTTTTTTGCACTAGTGATAATAACAAGTTAGTGCCTTGAATTGAGAACAAGTCAGTGCCTTGAATTGAGAACAAGGCTTGCCAAAATTTGCTCAAAAGGACCAAATCTCTGTCACTTATAATTGACCTAGGACTGTAGGTTGAAAACACTATTATCCAATAGCACGCACCGAGCAACATCTTCAGCTGAGTAATGATAAATGATGATATAGTGTCATAAAGTGATTGAATTTGCTGCGTCTATCAACCACCACAAAAATCACTTCTTTACCCTGAGACTTAGGTAAACATGAGATGACATCTATAGAAATGTCAACCCAAACCGCCTCTAGAATTGGTAGAGGTTGAAGGAGTGAGGAGAAAGCCACAATATCATGTTTGTGAGCTTGACAATTGACACAATTCCTTACAAAAGTTGTAATATACTTGCCTTGATCCTTCTTAAAGTAACATCTCTTCCTGAGTGACCTCCCATACAAGAAGAGTGCAACCACTGTAAGATAGCCAGCTTCAAACTATAATCAGAATCCACCAATAACATGCCCTTTTCTCCTGACCAAGCCATCTTTTAATGAAAAAGAATGAATTCATGTTCATTTTTTCAAGTCAGTAAGCAAATGTTGAAAAGTGAGGTTTAATTCATAACTCTTTTGAACCAGCTGAGTTAAATTTTAATCAATAACAAAAAAGACAAACACATCACCTCAGCACCTAGTGACTCTTGACAAGGCATCAACCATTGTATTCTCACTGCCACACTTATACTGGATGACCACATAGCCAAACCCCATCAGTTTATAGAGCCAAAATTATTGAAAAAGGATAGATATCTTATGTTGTAAGAGCCACTTAAGACTCTTCTGATTTGTTCTAACAATAAATTGCTGGCTATAGAGAGATTTTGCTCCCACTTTTGAATTACAGTGACTAAAGCTAGAAGTTCTTTCTCATAGCCTGAAAGCTTTTGCCACTTAGGTCCTCGAGCGCTGCTAAGGAAAGCCAAAGGATTTCCATATTACATCAAAACAGCTCTAATTCCCAAGTTTGATGCATCAGTCTCTACCACAAATGGTCGAGAGAAATCAGGGAGAGCAAGCACATGAGCTGAGCTGAGAGCCATCTTAAGTTGATCAAATGCAACTTGAGCCTCTATGGACAAGTGAAACTCATCTTTTTCAGTAATACAATCAAAGACTTACTAATATAAGCATGATACTTGATGAAATATTCTACTATCAAGGGCTTACTAATATAAGCATAATACTTGATGAAATATCCTAACAAGCCCAAAAAACTTATTTGTTCCTTAAAACAAGTTGATGAAATATTTCCCATGTTAATACTCTTATTTCTTGATTTAAAAAATGGAAGGAAAAAATAATCAATTCTACACTTTATATGGCTAGAACATATTCTTCAAAACACGATGTAAAAAATCCCTAAACTTCTTACAACTCAAACTGTACATATTCGTTTGTTTCTTTAAATATTTAATCCGGTCTTTACTAGTTTACCGGTTTTTACTCACGAGTTTTGGGAGAAATAATGTTGTGCGACATAGAAAGAAACATAAACTATTATTTTATATTAAAGTTGAATGTATTTCTGATTGAAAGTTAGTGGTCTAATTCCAAAAATAGAAACAAAAGAAATGGGTAAACTAATAAGGGACATCCCAAAAAAGAATATGGGTAAACTAATAAAGACCGGAGGGAGTATACAACAATTTGACTTTTACACCATTCAGCAACTCTATTTAGTTTATATTTAATTTGGTGATTTATAGTCAAGGAAAAACATATTTATATGGGATCTTGTTAGATCCAGTATGAATGTATTTTTCCGAATGTCTACTTTTTATAATTTTTAATTACCGATTATTAAAAATATTAATAATGAAAGTTATGCATTGACAAGTGTAAATCAAATTGTTGTAAGTAAAAAAAAAACAGAGGAAGTATATTTCATTCTTCGTGGCTAATTTAGCTACGCTTTGTATTGCAAGTTTGAAAAATAAACACAGATGGAAAAACAAGTTAAAAAAATGTACCATACCCTAGTCATATTTTTACTTTTTCGTTTTTAGCCACGATCCCAAGTAGTAATGTTCACACCACAAAATATCCCCCTATCCAAGATGGTTCAAGAAAAACAATCTCCTACAAATTCCAACCTATCACATTTATTATCTCCAACTATCCTACTCCCAATCTACCATCCTCCATTGTAGTAGTAAATACTACCACGTTACTACCCTCATTTTTTGCATTATATATACTCACATCATCAGTCTCCAGTCTCATTGCACCCCTCCTTCAGACACACATAGCAAAAGAGTGAGTGAGTAAGAGAGAATAATAATGGGTAAGTTTAGCATTGCATTTTTGGCAACACTACTACTAGTGCACTCTGCCTTTGCAGCAAGAACTGCACCAGTAGTACAAAGCACCACTACTAAAAACACAAATGTAGTGGACACCACTAAGAAGGGTGTTGCACCAACTACTAATAAGAAGAATTTCGTCTCATTTGGCGGAATCGGAGGCGGTGTTGGTGGTGTTGCTGGAGTTGTTGGACCTATTGGCGGTCTGGGTGGAGGACTAGGTGGATTAGGCGGGGCAGGAGGACTAGGAGGATTAGGCGGGGCAGGAGGACTAGGAGGACTAGGTGGGGCAGGTGGACTAGGAGGATTGGGCGGAGCGGGAGCTGGAGGACTAGGTGGTGCTGGTGGAGGACTCGGTGGTTTAGGCGGTGGTGCTGGTGGGTTGGGTGGTTTAGGAGGACTTGGCGGTGCGGGTGCCGGGGCTGGAGCTGGTGGTGGGACTGGTTGTGTTGGTGGTCTTCCTTAAGATCATTGGATCATATGATTATTTCTCGTAATATAGCCTATAGTTATATAGGATGTTATGGTATTTTTAGCTTGATTAACACTTCTCTGTAGTTTGTATTATTTCATGGTTATGGCTTTGGTAGTCTTTTGTTGATTTCATGTTATTTTTGTAATATATGCATGCATATGAGAGTTAGGTTGTACTAGGTATATCTTTCTCTCTTGTGTATATGTTGGATTTATGAGTATTATTGGTGTGTAAGTTTGTTTTTGTTGTTTAATTATTTTTATTTTTGCTGTCATACTTTTAATTAATTAAGTCACTCTTTTTTTTCTTCCAATAAAGATGTTTTTGTTAATTTGTTTTTTCTTCTCAATAACTGTTTTTAAATTTAAATTTCCAGAATTTTATGCTTACGCTCATTATGATTTCTAGAGATATAACATTAGTAATTTGTACTACTCTATCCAAGTCCCATAATATAGTCTTCGACTTCTCATTTTTCAGCGAATTAAGGAAAATGAAATGAGTACTAGGATTTCCAAAAAAGGTGCTCCCTTCGTCCCATATTATAGTGCTCGATTCTGTTTTTGCACGGGTATTAAGATCAATCGAATCTAAGAGGAAGGTAAACAGAGTTTGTGTATTGAAAATAAATTTTATGGGGAAAAGGTTGAATTTAGGAGAGAGAATGACAATAAGTAGTGAAAGAGCATTAAATGCATAACTAATTCAAATCTTGGGTTGAATAAACAAAGCAAAAATCTATATCCAATAAGTAAATAAATAATTGTGGCACAATTTTTCTAGGAAAATCATGGAAATGCGTAGAATTAAAAAAAGAAACAAGAATTACATTTTGGGACACCTTAAAAGGAAAGAAGCACTATAATATGGGGCAGAGGGAGTAGTTAATGAAGTGCTTTTTTGATACTTTTGTATTGAAATTCGCTCTTTATATTCTTTTTCCTTTAAACAAAATCAAAAGGCAATAAATGTTCCTTGGAATGGAGTAAAACAATAAATGAGGTCACATGTTTTGTGTGAAAAGTAGGGGTATTTTTAAAAGTTTGTGTAGAACTTAAGGATAATTTAATCCAAATAAATTGATAAAAAAGCAAATCGGCACAATATTTCGGGACACCAAAAAAAAGAATGTGAGCACTATATTATGGGACGGAGAGAGTAGTATATTTGACCATAGCATCATTCTTAATTAATTGTTCTCGGGGATAGTTTCCCAGCCGTGAATATAATCCCTTTTTTACATTTAAAAAACAGAATACTAAATAGTGATACATGAGAATTGAGATAAAAATTGTTTTTCAAGACGTGATAAATGCCAATGCAATAATGATCCATATAATTCCTTTAGTCCGACCAATGACTCAAAAGTAGTGAGACTATCACTGTAACACCCCAGAATTTCAAAGCGGAAAAAGAAAGAAATTATAATAGTATTATAGGACGATGGCGGAAACATCGTCTTCTGGGAATGCCACTTCTAATACAAAGGTATTTAAATAACTATGTTAAGAGACCAACTTAAATAAATAATATCAATAAATAACTAATTCAGAGTATTCCAAATGAGAAAAGTCTAACTAGCAGTCTAGGCCTAAAAACAACTATCATTTCATTCTCGCATCTCAACCGGAGCCCCAAAACCAAAGAAGACTCCCATCAACAAAACCTGCAAAATATACAACAAACATCCACAATCGGTGGGGAGTAACTAGCGGTTCTCCCGGGGAACAAAAGAAATCAAAGTCTATTCCAGACATAGATTAGTAAGAATGGAAAGAATAAAGTCAAGTCAACTACAATATGCATCCACTTCCATATAACTCACAAATAACGCAAACGAATAATAAATAGCAAGTGAATTGGATAAAAATAAATAAATCATCTCAAGAGTACTTTTATAAAAATACAAGTATAGGTAAAACAAGTGATTGAGTCAGAAACCGAACACCAGTGAATCGCAATTCACTTCCTAAGGTTTGTCAGATCGCAATCTCCAGGTCAGTCTATGGGCTTACGTTCCCCACTGCCTGTGTCTAAGAATGGCCAAACTCTCGATGCAGGGTAGAACACGCAGAACTCCCTGACCTCTGGACAACAACAATTAACCTAGGTTTACCACTAGTTCGCATACCAGGTGGTTGGCATGTTTTTCACCGGGGACTACATCTATCCCACGGATGTTCTTATCTCAAAAATAAAATCATAATTCATAAATATCATCAAAGTATCATTCAACTCAAAAATATTAGTCAAAGGGATGTCACCCTAGGCCTTATACCCATAATTCATCAAAAGTAATTCTTCATAAATCCTTAAAGTAGTAACTTACAAACTTACAACAAATATCTCCAACCACAATACTTTGAACATCACTAAGCATCAACAATGATAATGAAATAGTTTTTACAACACTAACAGTATCAATCAGAAATGCATCATATCAAATAAGATCACCAACCAAAAGTAGAACATACGTACAAGATCATATGAAAAATTAGACTACACAAAAATGTGCGCTCGGCTCATGAGCTTGCGCTCCAGCACTCACACTGTGCGACGGCGCACTAACCAAACTACGTCTGACGCATCAGCGTGCGTCTGACGCCACCACCAATTAACTCCAAGGCTTATTAAATCAATGAAACGTACACAACTAATCATTTTTACATAACCAAACGTAAACATAATGATACTCAATAATAACCATATTAACCTACAAATCATCAACTTCTAAGAACATAAAAGGTCTCAATTTATTTCTGATTATTAAACCCTTAAATAATTTAAAAGAATATCCTCAAACTCATAACAAAAACACAATAAGAATTATTAAACTAATAAAAACAACAAGTAAATCATCAAAAAAATTACAATACGACCATTATGACTCTATTGACATGGTACATATTTTATTTCTAATTTTTGGACTCTAAAAGTAATTTTAAATGTTAATTTATAGAATACTCAGTAAAGCCAATAAATTAATTAAAAATAGAAATAAATGCCCAAAAATTTTCAAAAATTCACGTAACATGTATAAACCCACTATAATACATAATATGCAAATAAATAGATTTTTCAGCCCCAAAAAATAATATTCATGATTTAAATACCAACAAACACGAAAATGCAAAAACAGATAAATCAATTAAATAAATCTGTAAACAGTAGGAAAAGATTATTCTAAAGCATGAAATACATACTACACACATAACATGCTTCAAGAAAAATAATTTCAGCAATTATAACATTCATTCAATAATAATTTTACAGTTAAGCCATAAACGCATAAATTACCAAATAAATCGAATAAATATTAAAACCCAGACGAAAAATATTTTTCTGCATACAATATTTATACAGCATACATCAATTATATCCACGTCAAATTTCATCAATAATTTCATTCAAAAAGTGTTTTAAACAATTCCTAGCGTAATAATCTAATACCGAAAAATACTTTAATCTCTAGCGTTCTAAGATAAATACTAGTTACCTGGAACGTCGGAAGGAGATCTGAGTCCAAATGAATTTGAATCTTATGCATGCAATCCAACTGCTCCATGAACGATAATTGTAGCAACAAGTCACTAGGCGTTTTCTTCTTTAACGTTGAAAAAATCTCATTTCGTGCTTCTGTTCCGACCATGATTCCCGGTGATCTAAATCTTGGATTCTAAATCTCTCTAGTCAAAATGAAGAACAAGATGTTATAAATGTGCTGTCCAAATTTGAGGACGATCCAACGGTTAGATCTCCGGCTATGGTTATTTTCGTGAAGGTGTGATAGGGAACAAAAACCGGATGACTCGTCTGATTGAAACGAAAACTGCAGTCGCGTATTTCCCTTTCTTCAAGAACAAATTATATTACGAGCAAGATCTTTCTGAGTAGATGGATTTTGACTACTCACCACGTCTAATTCGGATAAGAAACGAAGGAGATATGATGCAAACAAAATAGGGGGTGCGGAAATAGTGAAAATGCGGAAGAGAGAAGAAGAGGAGTTGTTATGCACGAATTTCCTGACTTAGTTTCAGCATTATGAAGGGGGTTAAAGTGCAGTAAAAGAATGAGATTATTCACCTCATTAAGCAAAGGTTTAAGGGTGCATTAAGGTGGGTTAATGGGGAATTAAATAAGGGGTTACAAGAGATCCAATGGTTAACTTAATGAGCACCAAACTCTTCATCCTCCACACCATAATCGCGGATTTTTCGGCCAGCATGACACGCCACATGCGATGCAACATTTCATCACCCAAGTCGGTCCAACAACGTTACAAAACGCTACGCGACAAAACCGCATCCTAAATGCCTAAATAAATAACGAAACTAATAAAATACTTAAATAAATATATACACTTTAAATTAATTAACCCAACAACATAATACCACAATTAAACAATTATACACATTAAAAATAGTTTTTATAATAAACTATTTTATTTCTACGAAAAATATCATTTTAATGTAAACAAACACCAAAAATAAAGGGTGAAAATTACGGGGTGTTACAATCACTCCCCCTTAAAAGATTTTCGTCCTCGAAACTTCAAAACAACCAAGAGACAAAAGAAAATACTCTAGATAAAGAACATTAAGAAAACAGAAATCGATGGATTTTAGTTAACTAAACAACTTTGCAGGTATAAAATTTGATAACTCAAATAATATATATTTTATTTTGGAAGACCAAAAGAGTTGTATAGTAAAGAAGCACGGTAACAACAATCATTTTATAAAATGTGAAAGAACCAAAGACAAGTATTAGAAAGTTTAAGGTAAAAACTTTTGCACAATAAACTATAGGTAATTTTGTAAAAGAAGCAGGAATAAATATTTACGTAAAATTATAAAAGAATAAATCCGACCATACATTAATATTTTTAGAGAAGAAACGAAGAAGAAAAAGTTCGTAAATAGATAGCCAAACAAATTTAAATAGAGGTAACCACACGGGCTTATACTCCACTTAAAGAGATAAGAACACTTTAATAAAGAGTAGCTAGCTGCTTTATTAAAATAGCACTTACGAACACAAGTCATGACATATGTTATAAGAGCGTACGCCTCCTAAACATATATATGAAAATTAAAGTTCGCAAAAGAAATTGAAAACTTTAAAATAAATTTCACAACGACGAAACACTAATAATAAATAGGCGATAAAGTAATAAATTATTAACAACAATTATAAAATTTGCCAAGTCGACATAAATGTGCATGGAACCACCCATTGCAACCTAGTATCAACAAAACAATATTTGAAAGCCTTCTTATCATATCAACATTAAAGTTTACCGGAATCACCCAATATAAACTTAATATCAACTCAAAAAAAAAAATCAAATCAAAATAGATAAAATGTGTCAACTTATCAAATTGACATACAAGTCACAGAAATCACCCATTATGACTCAATATCAACTCAAGCAAGTTTAAAATTTAGACTTATCAAATTGACATACAAGTCAAAGGAATGACCCATTATGACTTAATACCAACTCAAACAAGTTTAAAATTTAGACTGGGTATATAAATTTCGTTTTCAAAGAATGTATAACAGATTAGTCAAAACCAAAGAATTAAATAAGAAGTATTGAAAACAACCAAAATTTTGCTATGAAATGAGAAAGCACTAAATATTTACACAAGAAACAACAAATAGTAAATGAGATCCTTTCACGCATTTGAGTTTGAAAACAAAATAATGCTAATAAGAAAAGTAAGTAAAGTAAAAGTTAAAACAAAATAGTTTGCATCTACATTTCAATCTAACACCAAGACAACTCATTAAAGTACTTTCATTTTCAAAGACTACATAACTTATTACCATAATTAAAAGCTAAACAAGGATTAGCATGAAAAATAAAAATATTAAAAGGAAAATATTTATAAATATAGATGGTCAAAAACGGTAAGAGAAATTTGAAGACAATTGAAATTAAGCGTTTTTCAAAAGAGTATGTCAAAATATTAACAATAACAAAATTTTAAAGTCAGAAAATAACTCTAACATAAGTATTTTTATTAAGTTCTAAGATCTAAAATATAATTTGGAATATAAATTCAAGCTAGAAAGTTTTGTAAATAATAAAACAGATACGTAATACTCACATGAAAAAAACAACACTTAATTGAAAAAGAACAGAAAGTATATATTGTCTCACATAATAACATATACTATCAAGCAACTAGCAAATAAAATAAATGCAATGCAACACACAAGACTATATTAAAATAAAATTAAAGTTTATCTTTAAATGGCAAAACACAAAATAAATTAAACACACAACTAAACCGAGAAGGCTATAAATTACTTCGCTTTCGCTGCGCACTCTCATAAAAGAGAAAATAAATTACATGTAAGAGGCCCTGCAAATAAGATTAGCAAACTTGGTAGACTAATTCCATCAATAATACAAATAACTATACATATAACATATGCTCCATAAGCATGAGAGCACACCACATTCCCATAAGGCTTCCCTTTACTTACTGTACCCATCACACTCTCATTATAGTGAAACAACTAAACTTAACTCTAAACAAATTTTATATCCTATGGCTAACTAATAATTCTAAAGAATCATTAGCAACTCTTTTTCAGAGTTTAGGAGCGTTTTGCTATGATACCAACTGTAACACCCCAGAATTTCAAAGCGGAAAAAGAAAGATATTATAATAGTATTATAGGACGATGGCGGAAACATCGTCTTCTGGGAATGCCACTTCTAATACAAAGGTATTTAAATAACTATGTTAAGAGACCAACTTAAATAAATAATATCAATAAATAACTAATTCAGAGTATTCCAAATGAGAAAAGTCTAACTAGCAGTCTAGGCCTAAAACAACTATCATATCATTCTCGCATCTCAACCCGAGCCCAAAACCAAAGAAGATTCCCATATCAACAAAACCTGCAAAATATACAACAAACATCCCAATCAGTGGGGAGTAACTAGCAGTTCTCCAAGAACAAAAGAAATCAAAGTATATTCCAGACATAGATTAGTAAGAATGGAAAGAATAAAGTCAAGTCAACTACAATATGCATCCACTTCCATATATCTCACAAATAACGCGAATGAATAATAAATAGCAAGTGAATTGGATAAAAATAAATAAATCATCTCAAGAGTACTTTTATAAAAATAAAAGTATAGGTAAAACAAGTGATTGAGTCAGAAACCGAACACCAGTGAATCGCAATTCACTTCCTTAGGTTTGTCAGATCGCAATCTCCAGGTCAGTCTATGGGCTTACGTTCCCCACTGCCTGTGTCTAAGAATGGCCAAACTCCCGATGCAGGGTAGAACACGCAGAACTCCCTGACCTCTCGGACGACAACAATTAACCCAGGTTTACCCCTAGTTCGCAAACCAGGTGGTTGGCATGTTCTTCACCGGGGACTACATCTATCCCACCGGATGTTCTTATCTCAAAAATAAAATCATAATTCATAAATATCATCAAAGTATCATTCAACTCAAAAATATTCGTCAAAAGGGATGCCACCCGGCCTTATACCCATAATTCATCAAAAGTAATTCTTCATAAATCCTCAAAGTAGTAACTTACAAACTTACAACAAATATCTCCAACCACAATACTTTGAACATCACTAAGCATCAACAATGATAATGAAATAGTTTTTACAACACTAACAATATCAATCAGAAATGCATCATATCAAATAAGATCACCAACCAGAAGTAGAACATACGTACAAGATCATATGAAAAATTAGACTTCACAAAACTGTGCGCTCGGCTCATGAGCTTGCGCTCAGCACCACACTGTACGACTGGCGCACTAACCAAACTACGTCTGACGCATCAGCGTGCGTCTGACGCCACCACCAATTAACTCCAAGGCTTATTAAATCAATGAAACGTACACAACTAATCATTTTTACATAACCAAACGTAAACATAATGATACTCAATAATAACCATATTAACCTACAAATCATCAACTTCTAAGAACATAAAAGGTCTCAATTTATTTCTGATTATTAAACCCTTAAATAATTTAAAAGAATATCCTCAAACTCATAACAAAAACACAATAAAAATTATTAAAATAATAAAAACAATCAGTAAATTATCAAACAAATTACCATACGACCATTATGACTCTACTGACATGGTAAAAATTTTATTTCTAATTTTCGGACTTTAAAAGTAATTTTAAATGTTAATTTACAGAATACTCAGTAAAGCCAATAAATTAATTAAAAATAGAAATTAATTCCCAAAAATTTCAAAAAATTCTCATAACATGCATAAACCCACGGTAATACATAATATGCAAAGAAATAGATTTTTCGGCCCCAAAAAATAATATTCATGATTTAAATACCAACAAACACGAAAATACAAAAACAGATAAATCAATTAAATAAATCTGTAAACAGTAGGAAAAGATCATTCCAAAGCATGAAATACATACTACACATATAACATGCTTCAAAAAAATAATTTCAGCAATTAAAACATTCGTTCAATAATAATTTTACGGTTAAGCCATAAACGCATAAATTACCAAATAAATCGAATAAATGTTAAAACCTAGACGAAAATTATTTTTCTGCATACAATATTCATACGGCATATATCAAGTATATCCACATCAAATTTCATCAATAATTTCATTCAAAAAGTATTTTAAACAATTCCTAGCGTAATAATCTAATACCGAAAAATACTTTTAACCTCTAGCGTTCTAAGATAAATACTAGTTACCTGGAACGTCGGGAGGAGAGCTGAGTCTAAAGGGATTTGAAAAATATGCATGCAATCCAATTGCTCCATGAACGTAATTGTAGCAACAAGCCACTAGGCGTTTTCTTCTTTAACGTTGAAAAAATCTCATTTCGTGCTTCTGTTCCGACCATGATTCCCGGTGATCTAAATCTTGGATTCTAAATCTCTCGAGTCAAAGTGAATAAAAAGATGATATAAACGTGCTATCCAAATTTGGGGACGATCCAACGGTTAGATCTCCGGCTACGGTTATTTTCGTGAAGGTGCGATAGGGAACAAAAACCGGATGACTCGTCTGATTGAAACGAAAACTGCAGTCGCGTCTTTCTCTTTCTTCAAAAACAAATTATACTACGAGCAAGATCTTTCTGAGTAAATGGATTTTGACTACTCACACGTCCAATTCGGATAAGAAACGAAGGAGATATGATTCAAACAAAATAGGGGTGCAGAAATAGCCGAAAATGCGGAAGAGAGAAGAAGAGGAGTTGTTATGCACGAATTTCCTGACTTATTTCCAGCATTATGAAGGGGGTTAAAGTGCAGTAAAAGAATGAGATTATTCACCTCATTAAGCAAAGGTTTAAGGGTGCATTAAGGTGGGTTAATGGGGAATTAAATAGTGTGTTACAAGAGATCCAAAGGTTAACTTAATGAGCACCAAAACTCTTCATCCTCCACACCATAATTGCTGATTTTCAGCCAGCATGATACGCCACATGCAATGCAACATTTCATCACCCAGTTCGGTCCAACAACGTTACAAACGCTACGCGACAAAACCGCATCCTAAACGCCTAAATAAATAACGAAACTAGTAAAATATTTACATAAATATATACTGTAATACCCCTCATGATTGCTTTAAAGGGATTTAGCAGGCTACTCATTCCAACAAGATGCATCTTTCTTTTAGGGAGCTTATTTCCTTAGTTACTCCACAGTTAAGCGTGCTTGGCAGGGAGTAGTCCAGGGATGGGTGACCTCCTGGGAAGTTTCGGGGGTGCGCATGAGTGAGGACAAAATGTGCCGCGAAGAACTTGTGTTGGTTATTGAGGATAGTTGTTGGCCCTGGATGCGCATTGGTGACAATATACTCGGCTCCGTATGGGTCGGGGTGTTACAAATGGTATCATAGCAACCCTACGACCGCGTGTTGGGGCGACCCTAAGGCCGTCGGGCCGAATATTAGAGTCCTCGGACGCCTAGTAGGGGGAGGATTCGGGGCGCATTGTCATAAGGAGCGACCCGCAGGTCGTCGGACCGAATATCTAGAGTCTCCGGCAATCGGTCTTCAGCCGGGGCGACCCATAGGCCGTATGCCGAATATGTGGAGTCCTCAGGGCGCAACGAGGGTGTTCTTTGTTCTCAAGTGGGGGTGTATGTAATACCCCTCATGATTGCTTTAAAAGGGATTTAGCAGTGCTACTCATTCCAACAAGATGCATCTTTCTTTTAGGGAGCTTATTTCCTTAGTTACTCCACGGTTAAGCGTGCTTGGCGGGGAATAGTCCGGGGATGGGTGACCTCCTGGGAAGTTTCTCGGGGGTGCGCATGAGTGAGGGACAAAATGTACCGGAAGAACTTGTGTTGGTTATTGAGGACGGTTGTTGGCCCTGGATGCGCATTGGTGACAATATACTCGGCCCGTATGGGTCGGGGTGTTACATATACACTTTAAATTAATTAACCTAACAACACAATACCACAATTAAACAATTATACACATTAAAAATAGTTTTTATAATAAACTATTTTATTTTTTACGAAAAATATCAATTTAATGTAAACAAACACCAAAAATAAAGGGTGAAAATTACGGGGTGTTACAATCACAATCAATACTCTACTTTTGCCCAACGCATAATCTAGATTTACCCATAAAACATAGACGAGGATTTTATTAGGCTATATTATAATTATTATTACTTGCATCTAATATACTTCCTCCGTTTCTTAAGAAGTGCAACATATAGAAAGTGAGGGAATACTAAGGAATGTATAGAGAGGAAGTTGGGACCACAATAAAGTAACTAATTCAAGTGATCAAATAAAAAAGTTGTGGTCCCTTCTTACTTTTTGTGGCATATTTGTAATAATATTGAACTTTTTTACCGTTTTGAGCTTGGTTGCACTTATTGTGACTATTCCAAATAAGGAAATGAAAGTGTTGCACTTATTAAGAAACGGAGGTAGTATGTGATTTTGATTAAAAGTAGACTCCTTTATTCGTCGGAAAAATTGACAACAGAGGTCTCAACTTTGGGGGATAATTTTTAAAAAGTTTGAACTATTGATTAACCTGTGTAGGTCCCAACTTTAGGGTGTATTAACTTTTAGCGGGCCTTAGTGACTTAAAAACCGACTTAATAGGTCGTCACTTGTAAAACTTGGGTCACACCAGAAGGGTTAATTGAGGGAAGGATGTAGGAACTAGGTGAGATTTAAAAAAAAATCTTCAGTTTTAAGTCGCCGAGGCCCGCTAAAAGTTAAGACCCCCTAAAGTTGGGACCTACACAGGTTTTTTTTTTTTTTTTGAAAGAGAAATTTTATTAATTGAAAGCCAAACGGCATCTACAATAAGTAATAAAGAAAAACAGGATACAATCAAACAAGATCAGATCAACTTCGTCTTCAATGAAACTACAATGAACCAGATCGAATATTGTGGCGCAAGTCCCTTGTATTTGTTGTCCCAAGCAACTATTAATGGAACCGTCTATCATTTTGACATAGTTTGGAGAAGAACCTTCTTGATCTATCCATATTGACCACATCCGAGCTTCCAATACCTTCATGTTGATAGTTTTGGACTTCAACCAATTAGAACAATTTCTCATACCTACAAATAAAAAAACTAGACTCACAACTCCCATAAGGGAGAAGGAGACCTCCACAACAGAGAAGACTAGTCTTCCCATATTAGGGCACAAGAAACTCTTATAAAGAGAGACTAACTTATTCAACAAAACAAAAGGACAAACTAGAAAGTGAAAACAAGAGAGGAAAAGGGGCTTACCATGGATGAAATCATCCATGGCAGCCCCTTACTGATGAAGGAAAAAGGGGAAAAAGGGAGGCGACTAGAGAGAAAAACTAGGTTTAGGGTTTGGAAAATTCCGTTTTTCTATATGACCTACTACTTTATTCTTCTCTACACAGGTTAATCAATAGTTCAGACCTTTTAAAAATTATCACCCAAAATTCCGTTTTTCTATATGACCTACTACTTTATTCTTCCCTACACAGGTTAATCAATAGTTCAGACCTTTTAAAAATTATCACCCAAAGTTCAGACCTTTATTGTCAATTTTTCCTTTCGTTCCCAAAAATACTATATTTACGTGTTGCTTTATTCTGATTGGAATATATTACACTTATCAATGAGTTATCTATCCACTAGATATAGTCAATTCCCTGAAATATGTTGCGAAGTTAAATTTCTATTTTTTATGAATCGTCCATCTCTACTCTCTAGGGGATATTTTACCCACTTGATAGATATAGTTTTTTTTCATTCATGAACTCATGCTTTTATATGTAATTTCCAACAAATTAGAAGGTTATCTCGTTTCTCCTAAGTGATACTATTATATCAATTAATAAATATGTTAGATCCTTCAATTAAAATTAGTCATGCATGTTAGATAATAATTCATTCCATCCTCGGTGTGCGTCAATGAAGTTACCCATATTTTCTTGCAAACGATCTCTGAAGGTGTACAAGAGGAGGATTTCAATTCATCTATATGCTTCTACGGGGAAATACCTAAGTTTGCAAATCATTGTTGTGGTATGAAAAGTGGACTAGGTACTTCGATTTTCTAGGTTCTCTAGCTAGAGGTAATGTTGCTTAAATGCATGAACTCCTGATATCTGAATGCAGAATTCAAGTGTGTTGTTTATCAAAACATAAAGCAATGGGCTTACTTCACTACTTCAATTGATTAGTTTTACATCTCTCATACCTGAGTAGATGGATCTCTAAGAGAAGCAAAACCCCTAACTTGAAAAACCATATGCACATTAAATTTGTTGTTGTTTTAATTAGCTGCTAGATTATTTTTATATGGAATTCCAAAAAAAATACTTTAAAACTTTAGGTGGTACATGGAGATTAAGTTTTATAGGTTGCTGCCCGAATATTTTTGGACTACTTTTTTATTCACGAGGAAGTAATTAAGTAGTGTTAGGTGTTAAAATTTGCCTTTATGGAATATTGTATCATAGCTTACTTAAAAGAAAATGTAAAACTAAAAACAATAATAAGTCAATATACATAACTCTCTTACTTACCGAAACAAAAAAGTCAAATAAGTCTATGTGTTTCTGCTAAGAAATTGAGGATTGTGATTGGTTGAGAAATGAGATGTGAGCCCCAAGAGCGATCGCCTGAGCTCCGGTATCCGTACACCGGAATCCTGCAAAACAAAGTTAGACTACCCGGGGTGTTTAGGGATCGCCCCTCCGACGCTCAAGTCAAGTAAAGGGTTGAGGTAGAGAGAGAAATCTTGTCTAGAGAGAGATGCTCTGGTTTGTTAGGTGAGAATTGAATACTGTTCATTGATGAAGCGATTGGCTTTTATAGTGTTGGGATTTCCCGGACGGGAAACATTGTTCAGATGGGCCTTTTTGGAGTCAATGGGCATGTTACCTTTTTGGGCAATGATTGCTTCCCTACTTTGAAGATTTCCCTAATGCTGGTTGATTAGGTCAACCTTCGCGTGGGACCCACAGCTGCCACCTGTCCCGGGCTTCAGTAGGCTTTTATGCACCTTCATTGGGCCGGCGATTAAATGAGCCCAAACAATTAGCCCCACGCCCGGGCACGGGGAGACCATGGAAGTCCGCTTGGAGGGCACTGCTGTGGCGGGAATAAGCGGGGGAAAGGACCATGGCGTCGACCGAGTCCCCTCCTTGCTGGAGGGATGGAGGCCGACCGGGTCACTCCACCAGTGAACAGGGAATGGAGGGAGAATGCCGACCAGGTTATTCCTTGGTGGAAGAAAACATGCCGACCAGGTCATTCCCTGGTGAGGGAAAGACGCCGACCAGGTTATGTCCTGGTGAAGGAAAGACGCCGACCAGGTTATTTCCTGGTGAAGGAAAGACGCCGACCAGGTTATTTCCTGGTGAAGGAAAGACGCCGACCAGGTTATTTCCTGGTGAAGGAAAGCCGCCGACCGGGTTATTTCCTGGTGAAGGAAGGAAAGACGCCGACCGGGTTATTTCCTGGTGAAGGAAAGACGCCGACCGGGTTATTTCCTGGTGAAGGAAAGACGCCGACCAGGTTATTTCCCGGTGAAGGAAAGACGCCGACCAGGTTATTTCCTGGTGAAGGAAAGACGCCGAAGGGACTTGAAGCCACTCGGATGAGGGTCTAATGAGCCCCAAATGGTCCGAGTGGGTGCTAGCTGGTACTTGGCTAAATCCGACCAAGTACGAAGCGACTCGGCAAAGGAGGAGGGCTCCTGTTGGCCGAATGAACTTGAAGCCACTCGGATGAGGGCTAATGAGCCCCAAGATGGTCGAGTGGGTGCTCGTCGGTACTTAGCTAAATCCAGGACCAAGTACGAAGCGGCTCGGCAAAGGAGGAGGGCTCCTGTTGGCCGAATGAATCTTGAAGCCACTCGGATGAGGGCTAATGAGCCCCAAGATGGTCAGTGGGTGCTAGCGGGTACTTGGCAAAATCCGACCAAGTACGAAGCGGCTCGGCAAAGGAGGAGGGCTCTGTTGGCCGAATGAACTTGGAGCCACTCGGATGAGGGCTAATGAGCCCCAAGATGGTCGAGTGGGTGCTCGGCGGTACTTGGCTAAATCCGACCAAGTACGAAGCGGCTCGGCAAAGGAGGAGGGCTCCTGTTGGCGAATGAATCTTGAAGCCACTCGGATGAGGGGCTAATGAGCCCCAAGATGGTCGGAGTGGGTGCTAGGCGGTACTTGGCAAAATCCGACCAAGTACGAGAGCGGCTCGGCAAGAAAGGAGGAGGGCTCTGTTGGCCGAATGAACTTGAAGCCACTCGGATGAGGGCTAATGAGCCCCAAGATGGTCCAGTGGGTGCTCGCTCGGTACTTGGCTAAATCCGACCAAGTACGAAGCGGCTCTCGGCAAAGGAGGAGGGCTCCTGTTGGCCGAATGAATCTTGGAGCCACTCGGATGAGGGGCTAATGAGCCCCAAGATGGTCAGTGGGTATCCGTACCTCTCGAAGCTCGGGATACATGGAACCTCGGCATTGGCCGAGCCGGAAGTACCCCCTGGAGACCTTTGGCGTTTCAACTTCCTTTGGATCCGAGAAAGGTTTTTTGCTCGAATATGTTGAACTCCTTGCTTAATGGGTTGAGTAGGTCCGGTTGGGCCGCTATTAAAAGCCCGTTTAGGCGACGCGGGGGTTTGCGTTGCACATCCCCCGAGATCCTCCTATATAAACCCGGGAGGAGAGAGAAGTGGAGGATCATTTGCTCATTTTCTCATTCTCTCTCCGGAATCTCCAAATTCTATCAATCCTCTCAAGTTTTCCTTCCGGTTTCTTCGTCCGACCGGTGCACGCGTTTGTTTTAAGCTTTTTTTCTTTTCTTTGTTTTCTTTCGAATAATTTCGGCCGACTCCCTTGTGCATAAATAATGGGAGATTCGTCCGAGTCGTCGACACCTCCGACCTCACCCTCTTACAAATTGTCCGAGGAGGTGAGGGGAATGGGAATAACTTTGGTGTCGACGATAATAAGTTGCCCGACCCCTTGGCCGTGCCGAGCAGCGGTCGCTCTTCCGAGCCCGTCTTCTTCGGTGGAGGAGGAAGCCGAGGGGAGTCATTCCTTACCCTTGGGAGGTGTCGTTGGCTTATCCTCCTTCTCGGAGTTACTTAGACAAGTATTTGTCTTCGATGTAGTAAGGATCATGCCGAGGGGAGCGGAGAAGCATCCACATCGGGTCGGGAGGCTGGAGTATCCCGACCTTGATCCGAAAGGGGTCCAGGCTCTTTCTTCCCGAGCGGGGGTGATCAAATCGGCGACCGAGGACCTCCGGGTACGGCAACCAGGTTTCAAATAAAGGACCCCTTCTACTTGGTCCGACCCGGAGGCCCATCATACCGTGATCTCACCCCCTCTCCTGGTTGCATCGCGGTGTATTACAAATCGTTGAATATGGGGCTTCGGTTTCCCTTAACCCCTTTCGTGAAGGAGTTCTTTGAACGCCTATAACCAGCGATCTGTCAAGTCTCCCCGAACTCCTGGGGCGGAATCACTTGCCTTTCAAGTTACAATGCAACCTTATGGATGTCCGACCGACCCTTAAATTATGGAGGCATTTGTATCGGTTGGTCGAGGTCATGGCAGCCAAGAACGGGCCGAGGTTGGTGGAGCTTTCGGATCCGACCAGGGGTATCGGACCGTCCTCGGTCTCCCCGCCTCCCAAAAAGGGTTCCGCCGAGAGTTTGCCTTCGTGTATTTCGGGGAGCCGGGGGATTCCTTTGGTTCCGCCTTCGGATGAGCCCCTTGTCGCTTTGAACTACCGAGTGGGGGATCTAGACGACGAGGAGGGAGCCGCGGCCTGCTATATGCGAGGCCCGAGGCAAGGATCGTCGATGGGGGCGAGGTGTTCGTGCCCGGGCAATGGCCGCCCGATTGCGCTCTCTTCCGAGACGAGCATTTTCTTTCGGCTATGGGTCGCGAGCACGACGTTCCCGAAGGGTGTCTGTGGGGAGTTAGGTGAGGTGGTTGGTGTTGCCGATGTTATAGTTTCTCACTCTTTTTGACTAACTCTTTGTTTATGCTTTGCTTCGAGAACCCGCCCGAGCATACCTCGAAGAAACCGACCCGTCAATGGCCGATAAACTAAATGTTCTTTGCGATGAGAGCTGCTTCGTTGAAGGCGGAGATTCTTTGCCAAGGCCTTGAAGGTCCCCGCTCCCCCTAAGGTATGAAATCCGCCATTTTCGTTGGTTTCGTTTTTAGTCCGACCGTTTCCTTTTAATTGCCGACGGCATTTTCCCCGATGTAGGATCCCGCCAAGCCGAAGAGCAAGAAACGGAAAGAGCGGTCATCGAGCAAGGTCGCTCAAACGAGAAAGCTATTTGCTCGGTCCAAGGCCGAGCGAGAAAAGGTTCTTTGCTCGGCCCAAGGCCGAGCGGGGAAAGGCTGTCGCTCGTGTGGTGACCGAGCGGAGCGGGTCGGTGGAGATCATCGGCCCGGGGGTCCCCATCACAGGCACCGACGGGGGACCTCTCCCTTCACTCCTCCGAGCTTCCGGCCGGTCGGGAAGCCCCAATATGTCGCCCCTTGTCTCCGTTTAAGGAGTTGCCGGGAGGCAGCTCGAGGGGGTGGTAGCGCCGACCGTTCCTTTTCCGGGGTTGAGCCGGAAGGAGAAGGACAAGCGGTGGACGGCCGCCATTGACCATATCTATACTCCCGCCGATCGGGAGTATATTGAGGCCACTCATGGTCGGCCACGAGACCAACGAGAGCTGTTTCGCTCCTGGCTCGACGTGAGCGCCTTTACTCTTTTTTATTTTGCTATCTTATTCCACTCCGATTCCGCTTACATTGTTTTGCTCTTCTCTGTTTCGGTTCTGCCGCCCGAATGGCGAATGTTGCTCGGAATAGAGTGAGCTTGGCCGAGGAAGTTAAAGAGCTCAAAGAAAAGCCAAGAAGCACTTTGATGAGGTCTACCGGGGCAAGGAAGGCAAGCGGATTGCCGAGTCCAAGCTCGAGGATGCAGCGGCCGCCATTAAAAAGGACCAAGAAGACTTTTCCTCGGAGCGGGCGAAGGCTGGAGAAGGAGAAATCCGACCTCCTACTTGCTCGGGACTTAGCCCGAACTGCTCGTGATGACGCCCTGGCAGCCAAGCAAGCGGCCGAGCGGAAGGTGACCGAGCTTGAGGCTAAACCGGGTCGAGCTTGAGGCCCAAGTGAAGACGAGGAGGAGCAATGGTTCAAAGAGTGGGAAAATTCCGCTTTGCCGCCTGATTATGCCAATGAGGTCGGCAGCGCTGCTCACAAAATGGGGGAGGATGAAACCCTCGACCGAGTCAAGAAAGTCTTGGTGAGTCTCACCTTTGATTTGATCCGGGCCGAGGTTTGGTCAAGTTATCAAGAGTCGATCGATGCGACAACGCCAAGATCCTGGCCCGGATGAAAAATGAGGGGAGCAGCTCGGATGAAGATGATGACGTGGACGACGAGGGCCGAGTCGATGTCAATGTCGTCGATGGTGATGATGTCGATGACGATGTTGACGTGGCCGAGGGAGTCGGTCTGCGGGGAGTTGGTCGGTGATAGCAGCGATGCCAATGCCGAGGGTTTGGCTGATCCTCCCCCTCCCTAGCTCTTAGGTCATTTCTTGTATTTTAGCTTTCTTTTACATTTTGCCCTTGTGGCCTTTGTAGTTACTTCTTACGTAATCAATGAAAGCTTTCTTTCGACTACTGTTTTCTTGTTTGTTGATTGCAATACTACCGACCGACTTTCACTTTTACTCCTCCTCCCCGCCGATTGGTTTTGGTAAAAACACCGATGCATTTTGGTTAAGTCATAAGTAAATTCCGATCGACTTGTTCGAAACTCCGACCCGCCGTTGTTTCGGAGGGGGTTTGAATAGTTTTGATCTGGTTAAGTCTTAACAAAATCCCGACTGACTGTTCGGAACTCCGGCCAAGAATCATTTCGGGAGGAGTTCGAATTGTTTTGGATGGTTAAGTCTTAACAAAATCCCAACTGACTTGGGTTTGAATTGTTTTTGACCGGTTAAGTCTTAACAAAATCCCGCCCGACCTGTTCGGAACTCCGATCAGCCGTCATTTCGGGAGGAGTTTGAATTGTTTTGACTTGTTCAAAAGTTCGATCGATGATAACTTGGATATATATGATGCCGATTGCGCGTACCACTACATACGGTTTGAAACCGACTACAAAAGTGCCGACCGGCTATATAAATAAGCTATTACAATATGCCCCTATTGCAAGTAACAAACGTTATACATAGTACTTCTTAAGATTTGTGCGCATTCCAAGGTCGGGCAAGGGGACACCCTCAGTGGATTCTAGTCGGAATGTGCCGGGCTTGACGATTCTGTTACTTTGTAAGGGCCGTCCCAAGTTAGGTCCTAGCTTTCCCTTCGAGGTGTGAGAGCCCAGTAGCTTCAACTTTCCGAACAACCCGGTCGCCCGGTTGGATTGGACGGCTCCTCACTCGGCGATTGAACATCCAGAGTGACCCTTTGCTTGTACCGAATGGATTTTAGCAAAGTGCGTTGCCCCTTGTTTCGGCAACGAGTCTAGGTTGACGGGTTTTTCTTCCTCGTTCTTCTCGTATTCATAGAAGGTCATCCGAGGGGATGGGATGCCAATCTCCACGGGTAAGACGCCCTCACTCCCATACACGAGGCTGAATGGTGAGTGACCCGTGGCTTCTTTGGTCGTAGTCCTGGCCGACCACGGGACCCCGGGTAGGTCATCAACCCATGCTCCTTTGGCCGCCTCCAAAGACTTCTTGATTCCTTTGAGCACTATCTTGTTGGCCGATTCGGCTTGCCGTTTGTTTGCGGTCGGGAGACGGCCGAGAACTTGGTTTGTATTCCGAACCGAGCACAATAATCTCCGGGTCGGGCCGCTGTTGAATTGTCGCCCATTGTGCGAAATTGGGACTCGGGGGACTCCAAATCTGGTAATGATGTTTCTCCAAATGAAGGCCCGGACTTGCTTATCCGTGATGGAGGAGAGTGGTTCAGCCTTCAATCCATTTGGTGAAGTAGTCGATGGCGACTATTAGGAACCTTCTCGACTCCGAGGCCGCGGGGAATGGTCCGAGTAGGTCCATGCCCCATTTGTCGAATGGCAAGACGCTTGAATTGTTGTTAGTGGGGTGGTTGGTGCTCGGGGGATGTCCGAATGGATGCGCGGGATGGACATCTCCTCACTAGTTCCTGAGCGTCCGCTTTTAGGGTTGGCCAGTAGTATCCCGGCTCGGAGAGCCTTTCCCGCTATGGTTCTCCCTCCTTGGTGACTCCCACAGGCCCCTTGGTGGATTTCCCTAAGGACGTAGTCTCCTTCTTCGGGGGTAACACATTTAAGCAGGGGATGGGTGAAAGACTTCTTGTAGAGGCGATCCTCATGCCATAGGAACCATCCCGATTTGCGTTTGATTCGATGAGCCTCCTTGTTATTCTCGGGTAGTTGGCCGTCTCTCGGGTATCCAGACCACCTCATCCATCCACTCGGATGTCCGATTTAACATGAGTTGCTCCTTGGTATTGATCTTTGGGGCCGCCGAAGGACTTCCCACATGATTGCTCGAGGAGCGCACCCTTCGCGAACTAGCTATTCGGGCTAAGGCATCGGCTTGTTGATTTTCCGACCGGGGTATGTGGTGATATTGAACCGAGACAATTGCTTGATTATTTTACGGGCCTTGGTCAAATACATTCTCATGTTGTCTTCTTTGGCCTCGTATTCCCCCGATACCGGCCCACAATCGGTTGTGAATCGGATTTGGCATTGATCACGGTTGCCCGGCCAAGATGCATAACTCTAATCCGAGGATCAAGGCTTCATATTCTCGCTTCATTGTTGGAGCTTAAGAACTCGAATTTGATGGCATATTCCATCTTTTCCCCGGCCAGGGGGTTTGATGACCAACCGGCTCCGCAACCTGTTTTGGTAGACGAGCCGGTCTACTTACAGACTCCCGCCTATCTTGCTCGGCGATTGGGGGCCTTGAGGTGCACTCGTTATGAAATCGCCCAAAGCTTGGGCTTTGATCGCTCTCCTGGGCTCATATTCCAACCCAAAGTCAGCCACTGATCGCCTTAATCGGTCATCCGACTAGAGTGGTTCCTGCTTTCAATGAGCTTCGAGCGGGCGACTAGTGAGGACCTTTATAGGATGAGCTTGGAAGTACGGTTTGAGCTTCCGACTGGCCATTACTAATGCAAAGACCATTTTTTCCACGTCGCTGTATTTGGCCTCTGCTCCTCGAAAGGCGTGGCTAACGAAGTATACGGGGTGTTGTTTTTCTTCTCTTTCGGTTATCAAGATCTAGCTATAGCGCGTATTACGAAAATGGCCGGATAAACGAATAATGTTTCCCAACGGCGGGAGATCAATTTTGGGAGAGTTAGGAGATGTTCTTTTAGGGAAGCGAAGGCCCGGGTCGGCCTCATCGTCCCAGGTGAATTCTTTTCTTTTCGAGCTACGAAGAAGTGCAAGCTCTTATCCGCTGAGCGGGATAGGAAGCGGCCGAGGGCGACCAGACGGCCCGGTTAGGCGTTGTACTTCTCTTTACATTCCGCGGGGGGTTTCATCTCTACTACGGCTTTGATTTTGTCGGGATTTGCTTCGATCCCTCTCTCATCAACTAGGAATCCGAGGCATTTACCCCCTTTCACTCCGAAGACACATTTCTTCGGATTTAGCATCATGCGGAAACGTCTCAAAGTTCCGAGGGTTTCCCTTAAGTCAGAAGGGTGATGGCTATGGACTTTGCTTTTGACGATCATATCGTCAACATATACTTCTATATTCGACCAAGTTGGTCCCGGAATATTTTGTTGACTGGTGCGACGATACGTGGCCCTTGCATTTTTCGGCCGAAAGGCATCATCTTATAGCAATATACCCCCTGGTTAGTGATGAATGCCGTATGGACTCGGTCTGCTCGACCATCGAATTTGATGATACCCCTGCGTTTGCGTCCATGAAACTTAGGAGGCGTGACCCGCGTTGAGTCGACCCACCCTATCAATTTTGGGTAGAGGGTGGTTGTCTTTGGGACGAGGCCTTATTTAGGTCCGTGAAATCCACACACATTCTCCATGCCCCACTCTGCTTCTTGACCGGAACCACATTAGCCAACCATTTCGAGTCTTTGGCATTCTTCAATAAATCCCGCTTCAAGCAATTTCTTAACCTTGCTGGCCGCCGCAAAGATTTCTTTCGGGGCCTTGATGCCTCGGTTTTGCTTGATCGGCCTGAATCCCTCTTTGATGTTAAGTTCATGGCACATCACCTCGGGGGTCGAGTCCGGGCATTTCATTGGCTTCGTAAGCAAATACGTCCTCGTACTGCTGTCGAACCCGAATGATCTCGCTTCTCGTTTGAGGGTCCATGGCCTTGCCTACTCTCGGAGTCCGACCATGCTCTTCATCGATGATGACTTCTTCATCCTCCTCACGGGCCGAGGGCGCTCGTATTGTTTGGGATTCTCCGTAAGGTATACCCCGAGCTCATTTGGAGGCCGACTATCTTCTCGCTTTCTCTTCTTCGAGTCCTCTTGGACGTCGACCTTGCTTTTAAGTTGTTCACATAACACTCCCCGGCCTTCTTTGATCCCCCTGGATCTTTCCGACTCTACCTTCATCGGTTTCGAATTGCATGAGGAGTTGATAGATGGAAATTGCAGCTTTGACCTTGTTCGAGTGGGTCTTCCCATTATGATGTTGTATGGCGGAGGGGATGTCCACCACTAGGAAATCAATCGGTAGGCTTCTTCCTTTGCCCTTCTCCCCTATCCGAGTAAGGCAACTTTATTGACTTGACCGGGTGCACGGAGTTTCCCCGGAAGCCTATGAGTGGCCGATTGAGTGGGGTCACATCCTTCTCGGTGTATTTCAACTTCTTGAGGCATTCCAACGTAATTATATCGGCTGAAGACCCACTGTCCACTAGCACTCGTTTGACCCTTGTGTTGGCCACTTTGAGCTCGATGACCAAGGGGTCATCATGAGGCGTGTGTAGTGGCCTCTTTGGACTCCCGAATGTCATTGTAGAGGCGTCGGGTCGGGGTTGATTGACATCGAGAACCCGATGCCTTAGACTTTGGAGGTGGGCTTTGCGTGATCGGCCGGTTAGGCCTCCCGACGCGAAGCCACCTGCTATGACTCCGATGAACCCTTCCGTGTCTCCACTGTTGGATTGACCGACTTTTTGCTTGCCCTTCTCTTCACTAGTATGCTTGAGATACCGGTTTAGCTTCCCCGATCGCTAGGTTGTTAAGGGATTTCTTGAGTTCTCTACAATCCTTAGTGGTGTGCCCGCATTCTTTGTGATATTCACACCAAAGGCTCTTGTCTCTTCGAGAGGGCGATGTTTTGATGGGAGGTGGTCGAGGGAGAGTAACTTTGTCCTTTATATCCAGGTATATCTCTTCTGTTTTTGCTGAACCGGGGGTCAATGCCATGGTCATTGAATCTATCTGACCGACCCCCCGTCTTCCGTTGCTTCGACTGATCCCTGGCATTTCCTTCATCCTTCCTCTTCTTGCTCCCATCGTCTGAGTGACGGCATATGTCGGTCGCTTGGATGAATCTTTGAGCTCGAGTCATCGCTCTCGAGAGAAGGTTTTGACTTCGTTTTCGGCCGGGGACCACCTTAGCCGACCGAGCCGGAGGCCGACATCGGGGCGGCGAATGCTACCGCGTCCCGTAGATCTCGAAATCTTCAATGATTCTTCATTGAATCTTTTAATATAGTCGGCCGGGTTTTCATTCTTTTCCTGCTTGATGCCCATTAAGTGAAGACTCGTTTTCTTTTGTCTCTTCCCGGCAACAAATTGTTGGACGAATAGGTCTTCAAGGACCGAGAAATCTGTTATAATACTGCTTAGGAAGCTCTTGAAACCGGCTCGGGGCCGGACCCTTGAGTGTCGTCGGGAAGAAACGACACCAAGTGGCCTCGCACCCAGTCTGAACACTCATTTGAGCTTTGTATGTTGCCATGTGATCATCCGGGTCGGTTAGGCCCGCGAATGGCTCGACGGAGGGCGTTTTGACCTTTCCCGGATTGGGCGCCTCGAGAATGGCCCGTTGAATGGGACCATGAACTTGAGTGCCCCGCTGTTGATCCGAACGGGGTTCGACCGTGCTTGAATCACCATGACCCTCGCGCCGAGCGGCCTTTTTGTTTAATATGTGCCTCGCATCATAACCTTTGCTTGAGGCGCTTCTCGTTGAGGAAGTGCCGAGCATCATTTTGTTTCGACCCACATTGCCCCGAGGGGATTTGGATATGTGAGTCTCTTCAACGAGCCTAGCCGATCTTCCTCTAGATACGAGCCCTGTCTCTCCTTCCCCCGCCTTGATCGGCGGCCCGGTTGGCTGTATTCCCTTGCCCCCGATTGCTGCCGGGCTAGGCCGACCGTGATTCTCGCCCGAAGGGAAGGTACGAGGGCTTGGTCTTTAGGGGCTGAAGGGGGATTCCTTGCTGCGAGTTGGCAAGATATCTATCGAGCTCTGTTGCAAGGTTTCTTTGGAGGCCGAGCGGCTATCATGCTTATATCCGTTGTGGTTATAGGGCTGGGGTCGCCGTCGTAATCGGGCGAGGGGTCTCCGCCTGTCTATGGACTCGCTCCGCTTCTTCAGATCCGAGTTTGAACGGTCGGTGTTTTGGGCCGTTCGGACCTTCGTTGAAGAGATGGGGATGGACTCCTCTCGGATCTCCGAGCATGTGCCGAGGGCCGACGGGTGCGGGTGCTCTTGGTCGGGGCCATTGCGGGAATCGATCTTAATAAGTGGTGGCGAAGCGGCTTTGATTGTAACTTCCCCACGGGACGGCGCCAAACTGTTTCGCTAAGAAATTGAGGATTGTGATTGGTTGAGAAATGAGATGTGAGCCCCAAGAGCGATCGCCCGAGCTCCGGTATCCGTACACCGGAATCCCGCAAAACAAAGTTAGACTACCCGGGGTGTTTCAGGGATCGCCCCTCCGACGCTCAAGTCGGTAAAGGGTTGAGGTAGAGAGGAGAATGCTTGTCTAGAGAGAGATGCTTCGGTTTGTTAGGTGAGAATTGAATACCTGTTCATTGATGAAGCGAGTTGGCTTTTATAGTGTTGGGGATTTCCCGCAGCGGAAACATTGTTGAGATGGGCCTTTTTGGAGTCAATGGGCATGTTACCTTTTTGGGCAATGATTGCTTCCCTACTTTGAAGATTTCCCCTAATCTTTGGTTGATTAGGTCAACCTTCGCGTGGGACCCACAGCCGCCACCTGTCCCGGGCTTCAGTAGGCTTTTATGCACCTTCATTGGGCCGCTGATTAAATGAGCCCAAACACTATGTAAAAAATTTGTATGTTATTATGTTAAGCCAAATGTACTATCATTTTTATACTTGTGCTAATGAAGGTATTTGAGTTTGTATTGGTCTTTGTATAGAAAATTATTAAGGAGATATATCACTTATGAGGAATCAAAGATATATATATATATATATATATATATATATATATATATATATATATATATGAAGATTGAAAGTATTACATTGCTAGATACTATATGTATAGAGAAATTTTTTACTGAATAGCCGACACTTCATTTTTGCTCTCCACAAGTTGAACAAACATGGTCAAGTAGCTAAAAAGTAAAATGTGTAAGCAGAGAATTTTTGGGAACCGTTAGGCGTTGGACGTTATATTATTCCGCTTCAGCAGATCACTCTTTGATTTCAACAACTCAGCCTAGGGTTGTGCAAATTAAAGATCGGGGTGGAACTTGAATTTAGACCGGATTGGATCGGAATGGACCGGACGGAATAATTCTAGACTGATCTCGGTCCACTGAAAACCACGATTTCGGGTTTCCAATCCGATCCAGACCGGTGGACCGGAAATTCTGTTTTTTATAAATAAAAAAAGGTTAAAGATTAAAGAAAGTTGAAAAGTTAGAAAGTTAGAAAACTAAAAATCTACTCTTTATTGCCTTTAGAATTAATGTTAGAATTATGTTTAAATCTAAATAAAAAATATATTGAGTTCGAGGTCCAACCGGGTCCAAAACATATAGGACTCGACTAGAAAAAATTCCAGGTCCCGGTCCACATAATTTCAAGAATACGGTCCAATCAGTTCCCGTTCGGTCTTGGACCGGTGCACACCCTTAACTCAAGCTATATCAATAGACGGTCGTTTTAAAATAGGAAAATTTTCTTAACATCGCTAACAGTTGATAGTTGATTGTATTAACTGAGGGCCTGTTCTTTTCGACATAAAACTACTGAACTGAACTGAACTGGACTAAACTGAACTGAACTAAACTGAAGCGAACGAATGAATTAAATTATAACTAATTAATAGTAATGATTATCATTTAGGAACCGAACCGAACCAACCGAAGCAGATTGAGCCCGGGCGGACGGACCCGAACCGAAAATAAGTTGGGGAGAACGGCCTGGATTAGTTGTTTTTGTAAAAGTGTTAAGTAATTACTACCTTCGTTTCTAAAATATTGTTAAATTGACATTTTTCATTGTTCACAAATATTTTATGTTAATCCTCTCTCACCAATCTTTTAGAAACAGACGTAGTAGTAGCTGATAACTAATTATATATTATTGTATCTTGATCCTCTCACACCAAACAAAGCTATCTTCCTACGAATTTTTTAGAATTTGAGTTTGGAGTTTAAACAAGTATTTCAATTATCTGTTTGGCTAAAACATTACATGAATTAATGAGCCAATTATTCAATTCTATTGAATAGGTGGAAATCTCTATTTTATATCCAATCTTTAATTTCCACAGCAGTCACGTATTGCCAACTTTGAGACCTGTCTGACGACACGGCTTCATAAATTTATTTGGTTGGCCCTTGTGACTTGGCATGCATCTCTCTCTTTCCGCCCGTTTATGCCATGGAAGATCATGAATTTATTGAAGAAACTTTCAAAAGAATACTGGCAAAAAGAAAAAAAGAAAGAATGATATTATATAAAAGTATACAAGACAACAAGAGCATCGAAATAAAAGAGGACTGAATAACCAAAAAAAAGATATGGATCACATAGGCTCAATAATGAAGTTTAATTAGCTGTCACCGCTGTTGCTACGATATTATTACTTATAGCTTATATTTATTGTACTTCAGAATTGCATATGTACAAGACTGACCAATGTTGGGGGTACAAAAGCATGTAGATCTGAGGTCCACTCCTCTTTTCTGCAAGTTTGGATGAATAATAAATCTTAGTCAAAATGAGTTCAGTATGTAAAAAATGAAAATACTTATGCCTAAATTTTTTTTACGAAACTCCGTTTTATATTTTTGACATAAACGGTAAGGATTGGGGCTCTGGACTGGTACGGTGACTGGTATAGTGGTATGTAGTATCATTTCAACGATGGATGATAAAGGGAGTGGGAGAAAGACAATGAGAAAGAAACATATAAAAAATCATTACCTCCATTTCTTCATGTAAATTACCTTTGTTCGTTGTAAAAAAAAAAAAAAAATTACCTTTGTTTTCTAATAGTTATATATTTTTCATAGAATGTTTTGAATTAATAATACAATTTCCTTTTTGGAAAATATTTTCTCCTCACATGTGCTTAGTTTAATATTTTCAACATGTCTTTATACAATTATTATATATGTCTTTTGGGTAGAACTATTAAAAAATGGAGGATATTAAGATGATATATAATAAATCATAGAGAAGGATAGAGACAACGAAACATAACGTATGTGATAAACAATAACACAAGGTAGGACTTCCTTTGCAAAAAAAATTATCTCGAAAGAGAAACTAGTTTTTAACCCGTGCAAAATGCACGGAATTTGTTTTGTTCTATAATTTAACATTTTAGGATGCTTGTCGTAAATCATAATTTGAATATTAGCTCGTCATTTAAAGTTTTAATAATCATACCGTGTGTTAAGAATATTTTAAAACTGTCTTATGACCTGTGCATTCAGTGAGACATCTTTAAAAAAAATATGTTATAAGTATTAAGGAAAACAGGATAACAGTGGTATTACAGTGTTAGACAAATAGTAATATATACCATGACTACTTTATGCATGAAGTTTGGATTGGTATTAAGCTAGATGTGAGAATAAACAAAATGAGTTATAGAGAGATTAAATTTGTTGAATGAGAAAGATAGATTAAATTACCAACTAGAGAATTCTATGCGAAATAAGCAATAAAGATGATGGAGGTGGCTGGGTGGGTCCCCCGAACAAAAAAAAAAAAGACGAAGGGGTGGGTTGAAATTTGAATAGGCTAGTAGGAACAAGGTTCAAGTCTATCGGTCTGTGTGCCGGACGAAGCGGAAGCGAGAATGTCGGCTTGAGTAACGCAAACATTGGTGAGAATCCAATGCCCCGAAAACCTAAGGGTTCCTCCGCAAGGTTCGTCCACGGATGGGGACCCAAAGCTATGGAACTTGGGTGTGAGTACCTTAAATACCTTGTTAGATACTTTCAAAAAAAAAAAATACCTTGTTAGATACAAGTTTTCGTGTAATAAATATTGTTTATGTATATAATAAATATTGTTTGTGTATGTAAAAATATTATTTGTGTTCTTTTCCCTTATGTATTATACGAAACACAAACAATATTTTTACATACACAGACAGTATTTGTTATATACACAGACAATATTTGTTACACGAAAACTTGTATTAGATACATCTGGTTGTTAAAGATTTATCAAACCCTCCTTAAACATACACTGAAAATCAGCTATTACAAACCAGGCTTAATTGTTTGAAAAATCGATCCGACTATATTTACTCCATATGAGCTTCTTGCTCCGTGAATCAAAATCCAAAATTAATATAATTGACCAAAACCCAAGCTACATCACTCAGCTTGATAATAACGAGTCCACTTAAACATAAATCAAAATCGAATAATAGTACTCAAAGCTAGTGAAGTTGATATAAACCAAAATTGACTTTATCTGGATCCAAAATGGACTAAGTTGAAAGCTCATTTGTAATTAATTGATCTGACATGACTTAAATTTCTTATTTTAGTTTCTTAATTATGATACTTTTTATTTTAATTTGATTTTCTTTTTATATATATAGTTAGATTCTATTATAATATTAGCTTGAATAAATAGTTTGTATTAAGTATGTTAATTAACATCCCATAAAATATGTGAATATGTGCAAGTTAAACAACATCCATCAGAGTTTACTAATAAGCATAATCCAAATATATGAATCAAGGTCATCGTTTGAGAATGTGAGAATAATAAAATCTTGATGTAGCTAGACTTGACCTAATAACCACCTTCTTATGAGGAGTCCATATGAGCGGATCTTGATCATTGGAGTAAAGGCAGACTTGAGAGAGAAGATGTTGAAGTTGAGATAATTCATGGATATCTTGGGGCCTTAAAGGGCGGCACCAATCAAGAGTCCAGTTCCATTTCCATCCGTCCCATAAACATAAGGAGGCAACCAATGCATTTTTCGAGTTGCTCAAGAGATATAACCTGGGACAAAAAGATTTTAGAGGAGAATCCGTTAGCCAAGAATCATGCCAAAAAAATGAGTTCATGCCATTTCCAGCTTTCTTCCGGATTTTGGACTTTAATAACGCCTTTGATTGAGGGTGAGAGAGCAGGGCATTGCACAGATTTCTCCAAGTACCACCATGAGTGGGAATTTGCAAATCAAGGGCCGAGAATAGAGGCCCATAATTGTACTTTTCTTGGACGAGCTTGTGCTATAAAGGGTGGGGATCATTTAAGAAACGCCAGATCCATTTAGCGAGAAGGGCAAGGTTTTTTAGATGAATATCACCAAAGCCCAATCCCCCCAGAATTTTTGGACGCTCAATGAGATGCCAAGCAGCCGGCACAAGTCGGTTTTTTCCAGAACTACCGGTCCAAAAAAATTGTCTTTGAATCCTCTTGATTTTGTCAATTACGCCCTTCAGAGTTGGGAATATTGACATATAATACAAAGGAAGACTAGAAAGAGAAGCTTTTATAAGAGTTGCCCTTCCACCCATTGAAAGAAGGCTTCCTTTCCACGTGGCAAGTTTTTTGTTCATTCTTTCCAAAATAGGATCCCACATTTTGATTCTAAAGGCATTGCCTCCAATTAGGAGGCCTAAGTAAATGAATGGTAATGATCCAACTTTACATTGGAGAGAGTTCGCCACTTCTTGAATCCATAGAGAGTCAACATTGATACCGAAAATTGAGCTTTTGTGGAAGTTAATTTGAAGTCCAGATGAGAGTTGAAATAGAATGAGTGTCTTCTTGATATTCAACAAAGATTGCAAATTCGGATTGCAAAACATTATAGTGTCATCCGCGTATTGCAAGTGAGAGATTTTCATGCCATTATTCTTGCTAATTTCAATGCCCTTCCAAAGGTTGAGAGAGATCGCTTTGTGAAAAAGAAGATTCAAAGGTTCAACCGCAAGGTTGAAGAGAAAGGGCGATAATGGATCGCCTTGACGAAGCCCCCTTTGAAGCTTAAAGGGAGGAGAAGGGGATCCATTGACTAGAATTGAAGCCGAAGCGGATATAATACAAGTGCGGATCCACTACCTCCATTGAGATGGGAAGTTCATTTGCTCAAGAACCCAATCAAGGTAACCCCATGAGATACTATCAAAAGCTTTATGAAAATCAAGCTTTAAGATAGTTGCTTTAGTCTTATTTCTTTTACAAGAATCTAGGACTTCGCTTGCTATGAATGCCCCATCAAGGATTTGCCTGCCTTTTATAAAAGATGATTGTTGGACACCTTTAAGAGAGTCAATGACTCTTTGAAGCCGACGAGCAAGAATTTTTGCAATGATTTTGTACACACATCCTACCATACTGATAGGACGATAATCTTTGAAGCCACTTGGATTATCAGATTTTGGGATGAGTGCAATAAATGCCGTATTGCATCCACGAGGCAAATGAGATGATGCCCAAAATTCCGAGACAAGATCATATACATCAGATTTAATCACCTCCCAAGAATGTTTCACAAACTTAAAATTGAAGCCGTCGGGGCCGGGAGACTTTGACCCATCACATGAAGCTACGGCATCATCAATTTCAGCATGAGAGAATTTTTCAATAAGCTGCTGAGATTGAGAGTGATTTAGAGTGTTGAAATTTAGACCCTGGAAGATAGGTCTGCAGTGATGTTCTTCTTTAAAGATCTGTTTGAAAAAGTTTGTGGCTTCTTGTTTGATGACCGAGGGATCCTCAACAGGATTATTTTCAATTAGCACATTCTCAATGCAATTCTTGCGCTTTCTCATAGATGCCACCACATGGAAATACTTCGTATTTTTGTCCCCTTCTCTAATCCATTTGGCACGAGAGTTTTGAGCCCAAAAAGACTCCTTTCTCTTTAGCCAACTCCATAATTCTGATTGAGCAGCCCTTCTTTCCTGTACTTCGAAATCAACCAGCAATCTATCATTCGCAAGCTGATCGATTTCATTTATTTTAACTTCCAGAGCAGCTATTTTTGTATCTATTTGGCCGAATTCAAGTTTGTTCCAGTCTCTAAGTTTTGCCTTGATTTCCTTTAACTTGTCAGTAAAAGGCAAATGACCAGATGCAGACCATGATTCTTTTATAAGCTTCGCACAACCAGGATGAGACAGCCAACAATTAATGAAACGGAAAGGTCGGGGGCCCCAGTTCATTTCCTTAGATTGAACTAGCAATGGACAATGATCTGAGACTGATCTTTTGAGAATTGTTACTTTCAAGGAGGGGAAGAGAGAGATCCAGTTAGGAGTAACAAAAAGTCGATCAAGTTTACTTTTCGATTTCCCTCGAAACCAAGTAAAATTACCATTTGAAGGTGGAATTTCGACACATTGAATATCCTGCAAAAAAGTCTTGAAGTCTTGAGATCCTATAGAGGAGACAAATTGACTGCCTCTATCATTGCAGTGTAACACTTCATTAAAATCGCCGATCAAGAAGCATGAGGATTGAGAAGAATTTTGAAATTCAGTGATACAATTCCATATGTCAGCCCTTTCAGAGACCAAGCAAGAGTTATAGATGTTAATGAAGGTGGCTCTGAATTTCGAGGATTTGATTTCGCCCGTTATTGCTAGCCAATGCTTCTCACATCGGAATGACTCTACTGCAAAGAAATCCGAATTCCATAGAGTCAGAATTCCTCCAGATTTTCCTTGAGAGGGAGATGAGATCCATTGAACATTTGCCTCCTTCCAAATTGAATTAATGGTCCTGGAGTTGAGAACCTCAATTTTTGTTTCCTGCACACAGACAATATAGGGAGAGAGTTTGTTAATTAAACTGCGAAGTGAGCTTTTTTTTTACTTTGGCGCCAATACCACGAAGATTCCATGAGAGCACAATCATTGAAATATATTTCAAAAATGAGAGTGAGCGCGAGGATGGATTATTGGGCATCATGCCAGTTCTCAAACTGGCATTTCAAGATTGAGTTTATTCGGCTCTGGAGGGAAGAAAGAGTCCCATCATATTTGAGCCCCAATTAGTTCACAAGAGCAAGTACATCATGAGCAGTAATTGGGTTGGGCTGAGATTGGGCTTGATTTGAAAGGAGGAGAAGAGGTGAAAAAGAAGAGGAAATGTGGGCGGCTTTTGGGGGTCTTTTGGATTTTTTGTGAGCTTTTCAAAGTCTTTTTGCAGCATGGGCCTGCTTAATATTCATTGGAATTTCGTCCTCAAATCCTGGGGGGAAAAGAGGGTCAGACGAAAAAGTAGATGATGATGGAGGATTATTGGGCCTATTAAGAGGCCTAAATCGATTTGAAATTGAGAGAGGTGAAAGTGAGAGATTTTGGGCTGGGCTTGGCTGAGAAGGAAAGTTATTGGGCGGAAGATTAACATTCCCAGGTTTAGATTGGGCAGGAGATAGGATATGAGGGGAGTGAGATGAGTCAGTCACGTGCAAATCAAGATTTTTTATTGGTCTGGAAGCTGATTTGGCAGAGTCATCAGCAAGGTTGATGATTGCGTTTTTAGAGATTGTGTTTGGGAAATCAGAGGAGTTAATGATGGCCGCTTTTTTTGCATTATTTTCGAAAGTAACTTTTAATGAGCCTGGGGAACCCACATTTTTTGGAGAAGGTTGCACGTCACTGGAAGTTGCAGTGGGTGAAATGAAATCTTCATCTTCATCGTCTGAGGATGGGACAATTTGCAGGGGAGGGCCCAAAATTGTCTCTTTTGGGCCATGGCAGACTTCAGAGATAGAAATTTTATGAACATTATCATAAATTTCCATAGCCACATTGCAGTTTATTTCAAAAAGACAATATGTGAAGATAATAATTTTAGCATATTCAAAATTCGAGTAATCGACAGATAAGACTCTACCAAAAATGCATCCCACATTGAAAAATTTATCATATTCCCAACCACATAAAGGAACTCCAAATACTCTGATTGTGGTTTCACGCCATTTTGAGGCACTGTTGCTGTTGATATCACGGATATCCATGAACCACCTATTGAGCCAATTGCAATCTAACATTGGTTTTTTTATCTTCAATAGATTCGAAGGTGATTAAATGTAACATCCCACCCATTGGCTTGATAGTCAAACAAGAGACTCCTTCAGCAAGGATGTGGTCGTGAATACAAGCGGATGACTGAGACGAGAGTGCCGTAGCAATGACACTTCTATTGAAAAGCTCCTCGTTAGAGTTGCATTTTGAGCCTTTAATTGAGATGAATTCTTCACCATCCACTGGTTTGACAGATAAATCATCTCTGATTTTTTCCACTTGATCCCCCAGAATCCTAGAACTCATTCTTCAGACAGCTGTTGGTTCAAATTTGAAGCAATCTGGTTGAGGGGAGGCTTCAGAATGCGGGATTTTTTGTGAATTAAGGCTTGGGTTTGGAATTTGATTTTGGCGGATTTTTGGGGCTTCTGCAGGAATTTGCTGGATCAGGTCGGGAATATTTGATTGAGGTTGGTTTAGGGAGACATCTCTGTAGGATCTGTGATCCCTGGCAGAGAAGAATTTTGGCTTGGTGATATGGTCTTTAGGAACGGAATTATGGAAGGTTTTATTATGAAATGGTCTATGAGAGAAAAGTGGAAAATTTTTGTCTTGTTTTGCATGATGTAAACGGAGACGATTGACCCCCATTTTTCTACCATCTTCACCACGAATTGCATGATTCAAAGAATAGCTAAATCTGAATTTGATGAAAGCATAACAGTGCTTTCGGTTGGGAAGGGACAACATAGGGATGTGGATGTTCTCAATTTCACCGTAACGATGAAACATGGAATCAAGCTCTTGGTGGGAGATGTTTAGGGGAAGAAAGTTAACAAAACAGGTTTTTTGAGCTAAATTATGGATGAATTTTGGTTTTTTCCGGTTCACAGTTATCCATTGGGTGGAGTTTCTCTCTCTAGGATTTCTCTCACTCACTCTCTCACTAGGCGCCATGGAGTTTCAACAACTAGTTGCCTTTACTTAATTGTCGATTTACTTATTATGATAAAGAAATTTTCAATACCATGAAGCTATTTTCTCTTGAAAAGTACGAAATTTATTTGGTTGACTTATTGAATATCTTAGGAAGTGTTTTTTCCTCCATCTTTTTGTGAACTAGTTACTCAGTTACACAATTCTCTACTTTCTATAAGCTTATTTCCATAAACTTTATGTCGACAACTACTCCCTCTGTTTCAAAATATAAGGCACGCACAATATTCGAGGTCAAATTTTGAACATTAATTACTCTTAATTCATGTTGATAGAAAAATAAAAAAAATAATGTTATTATAGTATTTTTCAAGATGAATCCAATGGTACAATTTTTATAATTTTTATATTTTTTATTTGTTATACTATAAGAGATATTTGTGGTCAAAGCAAATTTTCGTAAAGCGTAAATGCCTTATATTTTGAAACGGAGGAATTGAGGCTATGTTTAGTTCACCTGAAATTTACTGATCTGAACTAATCTGATCTGATCTGATCTGAACTTATCTGATCTGATCTGAACTTATCTTTTATAAAACATATTATTACTAGTATTATTATTATTGTATTTCATTACTAGTATTACTATTACTATCATTTTATTACTATGCACAACTTTTAATAATAATAATAATAATAATAATAATAATAATAATAATAATAATAATAATAATAATAATAATAATAATAATAATAAGAATAAGAATAATAAAAAAACACTAATGATTATAATAATATTAATAATAGCATGATTAGTTTTTATTTTTAAAGAACACATTAGTATATGAACATACTATTTAGAATAAAAGAACACATATTTTAGGTAAATAAAACATATTGTTCATGGTAAAGAGAACATATTGTTCTTGTCCAAGGTCCGTTTGATATTATATAAAAAAATATGCTGAAAGGTCATACAAAATCTATTTAAAGAACACATTCTAAAAATAAAAGGTACATGTTATTTTTATATTGATGACATGTTTGGATTTAACTAACAACATTTTCTTTGTTATATCAATAAATTGTTCTTTTTTATTATAAATAAAACTATAAATATATATATTCATATGATCTTAAACAAAATTGTTAAATATTCTTCTTATATTGTTGTCTTGTTCTATATAAACTTTGTTATTAAAGATAAGTTGAAATCCCTTGTAGAGAAAATTTTGAACGTGATGCCAACACCATTCGGTTATCCCATGCTACTCATGTTTTGTATAAAATAGTAACATATACTTTATATTATTCTGCCAAAATTGTTAAAAAATAAACATCATATACTATTGTCATGTTCGTTACATGTACAACATCAAAAAGAAAATCGCATATCAATATTATTATTTATAACAAATATAAAAAAGAACACGTACAAATGTTAAAAGAACATTCTTCTTCTTGAACACAAATAGCTTCAAATAGTGATATCAATGACATTTATAATAATAGCAATGACATTAATAATAATTACCAATATTAATAATTAATAAGTACAACAACGACAATAATAATCATCCTTTGGAACAAATGTACTAGTAATTAGTAATATTAATGGTAATAGCAATGTATAAAGTAATATTAATAGTAATAATAATAATAATAATAATAATAATAATAATAATAATAACAACAACAACAACAACAACAACAACAACAACAACAACAACAACAACAATAATAGTAATAATAATAATTATTATTATTACAATAACAATAATAGCATTAGTAATACTAATAATCATAATAATAATCATAATAATAATAATAATAGTAATAATAATAATAATAATAATAATAATAATAATAATAATAATAATAATAATAATAATAATAAGTTTTTAAATATAAGTATAATCTGAACTTGTCTGATCTGATCTGAACTTATCTGATCTGATTTGAAATAAGCAAAAATAAAGTGAACTAAACATAGCCTGAGGGTAAAATATTAATCTTAATCTTGTTTTCTCATTCCGTATCACTACTAATTTTATTTTGTGATACCCTCGGTGTAAGGAACTAGGGCGCTAAAGTAGCGAGGAGTATATGATGGTTGTATAGTTGTGCGAAAAAACAACAGGATCCAACCAAATAAAACCCTAGCTTTTGGGCCATATTGGTCAATTCTACCATAAGTACATGCATAATAAGCTGTATAGCTGTCGCACTCCTTTTAAGTCACATAAATTCTCCTGAGCTAAGTCACAAATGCTACTATCTACCCAATATCAGTCTACTCTTAGATTCTCAAACATTTTTTCATTTAATTCCATTTATTGAAACCCCAACATCCCCACTTCCCCACTTCTTACTCTTCCTTTATAATCACGAGCTCTCTGCACTAAAAATCAGACCAACCAAGCAATAGAAGAGAGAGAAAAAAAACGAGAGTGAAAAAAAAGAGAGAGAAAACAAATGGCAATGAGGTCTTCTGCTTTGTTATTGGCTGTTGCTTTTCTACTGCTTTCGCCTTTCGGTCAGCCACTCCTCAATTGCAGCTAGAAACATGCAAATGAGCAGTGGTACCAAGGCACAGAATAACAATAATAATAATAATATGGTGGATGCCACTAGGAAAAACCCTAGTGGTAATCATGCTAATGGTCTCACTGATAACAAGAACTTTGTGTTTAGTGGTATTGGTGGTGGACTTGGTGGAGGTGCTGGTATTGTGGGACCGCTTGGCGGTGTCGGGGGATTTTCCGGAATCGGTGCCGGTGTTGGTTCTGTTTTCCCCGTTGGCGGACTCGTTGGTGGTGGTGTTGGTGGCGCAGCTGGCGCTGGTGGAGGAGTTGGTGGCATTCTTCCTTAAGGAAAATTAAGTGATGATGAAGTGAACGAAGTTATGCTAGGGGTTTGTTTTGTTTTGGCGTGTGGTAGACTAGCTAGTGATGACTGATGAAGTTAACAGATTAGGTCTTTTTATCAATCAGTCTATGGTATTAGTAGTAATAATAATAAGTGTTGTCTAGTTTAGGTTGTAGGATGTTGCATGAGAGGATGAGTATGAGTTGTCCATGTAATATCAAATTTGTGTCTGTTATTTTGGGTTGTGTGTAACGTATGTTGTACTTTTTGATCTATTAGGAATGAATGTCCTTGTCTATGTATTGCAATTTGTGACTTAATCTTAAGAAAAAAGCTCCGATCCAATTGCTTGTGACCCTTGCTCTATTTTTTGTGTTAAATAAGTGTAATTTTTATTATTAAATCAACATCTAAGTTTTACTGATTAGACGGTAATCCCTGTAAAATAAGATTGTGACGTATACACTAGTCACCAAAGTCGAAAATATGAAGAGGGGATTAAGATGCGTGCCATATGTTTGGTTTAATTTCCTTCCTTTATCATCATGCAAATGTATTCAAAATATTATTAAGACACTTACGCTAAAATATTGAGTACCAAGCTCTAAATTTACTCCAATTATTCTTAGATGCTAATGCCCAATTAAAATGAAACTCATCCCCACATATTGTTTCTAGTGAATAACTTAATTTTTCGAATCTTAAAAGTGTTAGTAGTATACAGGTCACTAAAGCTCATTCTCTTACCCTAAAGGCAAGGAAAAACCAAAAGAAACCTATTTTATTTCTATTTTATCTAAACAACTGCCAAAAAAAAGAATAACTGAAATTTTTGATAGTTTAATTCTATGTTAAAAGTATCATACAATTTTTATATGAATTAATCAAAATTTGAGCATTCCCCAGGTATTAGTTAATTCTACAACTATATGTATATGTTTATATATTCATATGAGAACACTAAATCTTATAGTAGTAAAAGTTTTAGGTGTAACTCTGTAACATATTATTTACGCGTGTGAATGTATTCACCACCAATTTCAAAACCACGTTCATCGGTAATCACCGGCCTTCTCATTTTTCCCAACTTGATTTTCTCTCTCCTCTTCCACCCTAATTTCTCTGCACATGATACCAAGCTCAATGAAATGCTCCAATTACAATTTGTTAAAAGTAAACTAGATTGGAAAACCAACGAAGAAATCGAACCTAATTTATGGCGAGCTTCATTTTACCCAATTCGATCTCCCTGACCCAAACCCTAGATCTTCTTCTCCTTCATTTTCTCCCTCTAAACTCCATTGTAGTCCTTCGCTCCTCACTTCTAGTCATGATTTGCTCTCCATTTGATCTGTTTCTAGTGAAAACGCCGATTCCTTCTCTCTCTCTCTCTCTCCTCTTTCAATGTACACCGCTGGTGAAGCTTAGAGAAAATGAGGAAGATGAAGATGATGATGATGAACATTTCTCGTTGAGTCGCTAGTGACTGGTGTTCGCTGGCCGTCGGTGCTGGTGTCATGAGCTTTGAAGGCGGCAGGTGTGCAGTGGTGTGGCGGGGGTGAGAGGAAGTGAGGTGGTGGATGTTCGTGACTCGTGAGCTTTGAAGGCGGTAGGTGTGCAGTGGTGTGGCGGGGGTGAGAGGAAGTGAGGTGGTGGATGTTCGTGACTCGTGAGCTTTGAGGGGGGAGAGAGAAATATTACAACTTAATAATGACACATGTATGGTGGATAATGACATAAAAATGATATTAGGTTGTGTAAATGACATTAGATTGTGTAATATGATAAAGTATATAAAGAAAAATAAGTGAAAATTGTATTTTTTTAAAATGACATAAATATAAGTAATAATGATATCATTTTCTTATAAATGATACATAAAAAGTTGAAAAATAATAATGAAATAAAGATAAATTATATAAATTTGGTGAATAATGACATAAAAAGTGAGATGTAATGATATCATTGTTCTATAAATAATACCAATTTGTGTAATAATAATAAGGTATATAAAGAGTTGACAAATAATGATGAAATATGGAAAAACTACATGAAATAAATCCAAAATGATACAAATTTATTGAAAAATGACATAAAAGTCAGTAATAATGACATCAAAGAGTTTAATAAATGACATAAAACAAATTAAAAAGAATGACATGAGACAGCTCCAAAATGGTATGAAATACGTCAATAATGACATAAAATAGTTTTACAATGATATGATATAAGTTTGCTGAAAAATGACATAAAAGTTAGTAATAATGTAATCATTTCTATTATATATGATATATGTTTGTGTAGTAACGATAAGTTATACAAAAAGTTGAAAAATAATAATTAAATGGAGGAAAATATCATATGTTTGTTGACAAATGACATAAAAATTAGTAATAATGATATCATTTCTATTATAAATGATATATATTTGTGTAATAATGATAAGGTATACAAAGAGTTGAAAATAATAATTAAAAAAGGGCAAATGACATGAAACACTCTAAAAAGAGACAAGTTTGCTGAAAAATTACATAAAAGTCAGTTTATGAAAGAATTTTACAAATGACATGAAATAAATTTAAAAATGACATGAGATAGCTAAAAAATGACATGTAATACTCCAATAATGACATGAAATAGTTAAATAATTACATGAAATACTAAAATTAGCTTACACATGTGGGAATGTTGTCATACAAAAAGTTATCGTGTAACAATAGTGAATCATATATTTATTACTCATTTCTATTTTATTTTTTGTCATTTCTATGTCATTTTAGCAAACTTGTATCATTTTCCCTTATTTCATTATCATTTTTTAACTATTTATATACCATATCATTATTACTCATTTTTGTGTCATTTTTACTCATCTTTAATTTATGTCATTTTTCAGCAAACGTTTTATCATTTTGACCTATATTATTATTATATTTGACTCTTTATATACCATATCATTAATTTTTATGTCATTTTTCAGCAAACTTATATCATTTTCCCTTATTTCAATATTATTTGTCAACTTCTTATGAACCATATTATTATCACTCAGTTTTGTATCATTTCTACTTAATTTATGTCATTTTTCAGCTAACTTGTATCATTTTCCCCTATTTCATTGTTATTTGCAAACGAATATAGTTGTTTATGTCATTATTGACGTGTTTCATATGATTCTGAAACGATGTCATGTCATTTTTATATATATATATTCACGTCACTTACAAAATTCGTTTATGTCATTATTAATATATTTTGTATCATTTTAGAACTATTTCATGACATTATTGATCAGTTTTATGTCGTTATATTGTTACTAGTATGTTTTACATTATTTTAGAATTTTGTTCCATGACATTAGGGAAATATTTCATGACATTTTTAAATCTATTTTATGTCCTTTTTGATATATTGTACTTATACCTTTATGAATCTAATTTATGTCATTGTAAAACCTCTAAATATTTTTACTCTCCTCTTTCATCAATGGTAACCCCGCCCCTTCCTCACCAACTCCACCTCTGCTTCTCCACGGCGGCGATAGGACACTTGAACTCTGCTTTTCCATGATGGCGACAGGACGCCTGAAATTTGCTGCTCCATGATGTCTTGTTTATTGCTTTACTTTTTGATTGCTTTTAGTTGGTATTATAGTTGTTTTTGAGTTAGTTTAGGCTAGTTTGTTAGCTATTTCCTTAATTTGTGCAATTTTCCTCCTCGTATGCACTTTCTTTGGGCGCTTTGTTTCATTTCATGACATTGGATCATGCTTGGAGGACACTTATACAACCCTGAATATTAATATCGAAAAGGAAGGTCAAAGAAGCATCAAGGAAGCATAACCGAGTTCATGGGGACAAATATAAGAAGCTTTGGAAGGGTTTGCGCACAAGGGTCAATTTGAAATGGCTATAACTTTCAGTACACAAAACATTTTTGAGCGATTCAAGTTGAATATGAAAGTTTGGCTCAATAGATTTCCAACAAGTGGTCACAAGCTCAATTCCGATGAAAAACGAGTGAGATATGGCCGTTTGAAAATGAACTAACGAAACTGAAAACTGACCCTAGCGTTCGGATCAACTGACCCGCCCGGGTCAATCTGCGGAAAACTGAAATTTCATTCCTGTCAGACTTGACCCGCCCGGGTCAACCTCAACCCGAGCGCCCGGGTCACTCCACCCGCCCGGGTCGGGTTTTTCCGGAAAACTTTATTCTCTTGTGTACGGGGGCTTTCTTGTAACTTTACTTAGCTTACTTTAGGACTATATAAGAGAAAATCCTCTTATTTTAGGTTAAGCTAATTTACATTATATTTTAATAAAGGGAGATTTGAAATTCTTAGAACCTTAGGGGAGAGAAAATCTCATCTTCTAGAGAGAGAAATGAGATAAACTTGTTGAAAGCTTGAAATTTGAAGAATCTAAGAAGGAAACTTAAAGTTTTGGAGACTCCTTGCAACTTTAATGTGAATTTCTTACTCTCTCTCATATTTTATTGCTTTATTTTCTTATTTTTATGTCATTCTCACTCTATTTACTTGTTCATCCTAGATTATTGTTTTAGTTCATGTTAATAGTTGTTAATGTCTTTTAGTTTATAATTTTTCATGATTTGTGAGTAGCTATTTCTTTGGGAAGGGTTTGAAGCCATTAATGAGTTCATGAACCTCTAAATCCAACATTGGGTTTTGACATGGGATAATTTTGGTTAATTGATTTGGCATTTTTCATGAATGTTTGTGTGATTGGCCATCATAGGAGCATAATTTAGGTACCCTGAGTGAATTAAGGATCGAGAGATGAAGTTAAGGGGTTGCCTCAAATCGATTATTAGGCTTGAAGGACCATGAGAATATGGACTACTTAGCCTAGGGGACTTAGTTTTCTTGTTTAAGTTCATCATGTTTATGGATATGCTTGGTTGAATGCCTTAGCCATGAGAATAGGTCTTCGGTAAGAGTAATAGGCCAATCTAGCTAGCTCGAGAGAGTTGGTTAGAGTACCAATGGATGAACAATTCCCCTCAATTGATCCCCATTGTTGATTCCCATTGTGATTGCTTGGTTTGTGAATGAGTTGATTGGTGGATACCCCTTCCCAAAGTCATTTTCTTATTGTCTTTTCATCTTTAAATCTTCCAAAACGTAGACTTTGTTTAGCTTATCATAAATGGATACTTATTGGTGCTTCCCTTAGTCCTTGTGGATTCGACCCTTTACTTGTAGTTTAGGTATCTTTGATGTGTTTACAACGAGCGCGTCACTCCACGAAGGTGACGACGCACCTGAGAAGCTTTAAAATCAACGACAACGGCGACAACAATGACGACACCACCACACCACCGCTGTTGATCTTTCCTCTTTTATCATCTAAGCTGACTCGTTCTTCTTCGAACAAATTTCCGCAATTTTCTTATACTTTTCCCCAGAATTTTCAATCAAATTTTTGTCTTATTCTTGATTTGAAATCTCTTGATCTAATTTGAACTTCTTTTGCTCTTCTCAAACATTCTCAAACCGTAGAAATAATTGGCGAAATTTAGGCGAATCTCAAACCCTAACTTCCACTTTTCATAAACTTTAGGGAAGTATCTAGAATTATATTCATCATGTGTTTCACGATGTGATTTCCATCGATTTTGTAGAGATTTCGTTGCTGATTCTGGCTTTCACGGATTCTTGTTGCTAATTTTCTCATTTCTCAACGTATGATTCTTTGGTTTTTCATTCCGAGCATCAACATCAATCTCAAAGCAGCCTCGGTTGCAGTCGTTAAACCAATTTTTCCATATTTTACAAGTGAAGAAATGGAGGTTTGAAGTTTGAACCGCTGAAGAGAGAGAAAGAGGATAGGTTATTTCAACACGTGTGAGTCCTTGTTACACGACAACTTATGGTTTAACATGTTACTCCCAAGACAGACTCAATCTTATATGAGGCAGACTTATAATAATTTATCATTAAAATTTGAACTTTTCTATTTTTGGTAGAGATAACTTCCTTTTTTTTGGCAATTCAAAGTTTTTAGGGAAAATTCCTCAGGTAACCTTGAGGTTTGGCGTAATTACCAAATTACCCCTCACATTTGGGGAATTCCTCATATACCCCTAAGGTTTGTGTTTGTGGTCAAAATACCCTTACTATGGACGGAACCCTAATGCTGTTAGGTTTTCCTCTCTCCCCCCCCAATTTTCTCTCTATCCTCCCACCATCCTCCATTGATGAACCTCCAAGCTTTCTCTCCTCCCACCATCTTCCAATTGTGACATTCTAAACCTTAAACCTCATAATTTAGTTTGTTAAATTAATTCAAAAATCATCTTCCCTCACATCTCTCTTTTCTCCTCCATCTCGCTTCCATTTTCGCCGACCATTGAGCTCGCCGAAGCCCGTGCTACTCGCCGCAGATTCTTCCTCTTCGCGCCGTTGCTCCCTTGGTGTCGCCGCCGTGTTGTTGTCGTTGTTGCCGCTGTTTTTTTCTCTCCTCTTCTTTCCCCGCCTTGTTTTTTTTCTCTCCTCCTCCTCTATTCATATGTGTTTGCCGCCGTCTTCGCCGCGTCTACCACCGCAGTCGTTGCCTGCATTCTCGTTCTCCCTTTCCCCTGCTGAATCTTTGGTGGTGCCGCCACCTCTAATGGTGGTCGTGTGTTGGTGGTTCGCAAAGTACATCGAATCATCAACAAATCGATGGATGAAGAATCGATGGACGAAGGAAGATGAACATTGGGAGGAGGGAGAAAGGCATGGAGGTGGGAGGAGAGAGAACACTTGGAGGTTCATCAATGGAGAATGGTGGGAGGAAGAGAGAGAGAGAGAGAGAAAGTTAATAGCGTTAGTGTTCCGTCAAGAGTAAGGGTATTTTGAGCACAAACACAAACCTCGGGGGTATACGAGGAATTTTCCAAATGTGAGGGGTAATTTGGGAATTACGCCAAACCTCGTGGGTACCCGAGGAATTTTCCCAAGTTTTTATTAATAACCAAAAAAAATGATTACAACCAAAAAGTGAACACCCAAGGTCTAAGGTAAATGAAGGCTAGACTCCCCTACTTCTAGGAAGGGTTTGGAGCTAACCATCAAACACCAACACCTACAACAAGCACACCAAACAAACAGATAAAATTACATCAAAATCAAAACAACTCAAATGATAAGAAGTCTAGCTAATATCAACCAAGCATCTACAAGCAACCTTAAAAAGAATTTACTTACAACTCTTTTGATAGCATCCATAGACCGACCCCCCAAACACTATATGATATCCTTTGGTACCATATTTGGTACACAACTTCAGCAAAGAGCATTAGAAGTAATCTATTTTGAGGAGCTTTGCTATTACTCTTTGTAGCAAGGAACTTAAATTCATCATCAAACCTCCTAAACTGATTCACCAGGCCTATTTGTTGTAGGCACAAAGTCCATATTCTTTGAGTAGTAGGACACTCAAAGAAGAGATGTGAAAGTGTTTCACAGGCCCTAGAACAGAAGACACAACTACTGTCAACAAGAACACCCTACTCACTCAGTCTACTACTTTAGTAGCAAGTCTATCATGCATCACTAACCATGTAATAAATAAGGCTTTAGGACTAGCCTTATTATTGCATATAATAATCCTCCAGAAAACAGTAGGATTGTCTCCTCTCATGGTTATATAAAGCTTCTTGATAGAGAAATGGGCAGTGAAGAAGGTAAACTTTGAGCATTAAAATCAGTAAACACTTGTCTACTGGCTAGAATTTTCTTCAAAGCCCAAGAAAGCCTATTAGAGATAACTTCTAATATCTCCAAATAAGTTATTGTTAGTAATTAAGTTCACCTCATCTAAGACTTGTTGATATGAGAAACATAAAAACTACAAGTATTTCATGTGAGATCTTGATAAGTTTTGTAACACCCCCAAATTACTTACTTTAAAATAGATAATAGATGAATAATATTTGAATAATTTAGGAGTATTACCGCCACGTGACTCTCACGCTTTCAGCAACTAACTACTAACTGACCAAAAACTGCTAGCGGAAGACTTTAACCAAAATAATAATAACTCTTTATTATTAAAATAAATATTATCTCAAGCTAAAAAAAAATAAAACATCCTATACTAGTTGAAGATCCCCTCCCTAGTATGCTCCCATGCACATCCAAAGTTCGCTCGCAAAACCGCTACCAAAAAGGTAATCGGGGCAAAGTAAAATAGGAAAAAGGAAATATGCATTAGTATAAAAATGAGTATGAAATGCACTAGATAAGTAACACATATGCTAGTTCGTAACAATTTACATTTTGAAAACTCCATTACTAATAATTCAATGATAACTTTATGAACAAACTCTTTCGAAATAACTTGCAGTAAAATAAACTTGAGAACAATTCCTCTTCTTATCTCCCCTTCCTTTTTCCTAAGTGTGCACACCCCCAAAGCTAGTCATCCCATTACAGATCTATGTCAAGGGGTAAGAATAATTGCCAACAAGTGGACTTTGAAGTATAGATCCTTCTTAATGTTAATCAAGCAAGTAATAATAATAATAATATGACTTGTAAGTCATGAATAAATCTCCTTTTCTCATAAACAACTTTTCGAACATTCAAAGTTCATAAAAACCAATCAAACCATTCATTGTAATAATCATTTAATTTTTTTCATATAAAATGATTGATAAAATCATTCCTTCTTTTGATTTCCAAGAGTAAATAATAAAATGTTGTAACCATTTTAAACCAGATTTCTAAATCCATTCAACCATTCAATTAATAAACAACTTTAACATATAAAACCACATTTCAAAAGATCTACCTACATAACATACCTTGAACTTACACAAAGAGTATACTAGTATCTTCACTTTGTCTTATGCTTGAGTGTTCTCCTAACCAACCAATAATATAAAACTCTAAGGCCCTGTTCTTTTGGACTTATTTTCAGCAAAAATAAGTAAAAATAAGTTGAGTGCAACAAAAATAAGTAAAAATAAGTTCGCCCAAAGAAAAGTAAGTAAAAATAAGTTCGGTTCAAAGAAAAATAAAATTAGGGTTGTAATTTTTTTTTTCAATATTACAATTAATGTTGTTATTATTATTAATATTATAATTATAATAACGATGAATTTGTATTTTTTAATTTTTTATTCTTTTATTTTTTTTTATTTTTTATTTTTTTACTTTTTTGTTATTTTATTTTTTTACTTTTTATTTATTATTACTATTATTATAATTTTTATTATTATTATTATTATTATTATTATTATTATTATTATTATTTATTATTATTATTTATTATTATTATTATTATTATTATTTATTATTATTATTTATTATTTAATATTTATTATTCATTATTCATTATTCATTATTTATTATTTATTATTTATTATTTATTATTATTTATTATTATTATCTATTATTTATTATTATTTATTATTTATTATTTATTATTTATTATTTATTATTTATTATTTATTATTTATAATATATATTATTTATTATTTATTATTTATTATTTATTATTTATTACTTATTATTTATTATTTACTATTATAATATAATAATAATAAGTATTGATAATATTATGTTAAAATTTATTGATTATTATAATAATAAATATTGATAATATTATGTTAATACAATTTAGTTCAAGAAAAATAAGTTCGGTTCAAAGAAAAATAAATTCGGTTTAGCCAAAATAAGTAAAAATAAGTTCGGTTCAGCAAAAATAAGTAAAAAAAGTTCGGTTCAAAAAAATAAGTTCAGTGTAGCAAAAATAAAATAAGTTCAGTTCAGTTCAGCCAAAATAAGTTCAAAAGAACATGGCCTAATAAGTAGGTGTTCACAAAATACCAAAACCGAAAAACCGTACCGAAAAATCGATCTGGTAACCGGATCGATAAAAAAAGTTTTAACGGTACGGTCACCGAACCGGCAAAAGTAGAGGTTGAACGGTACAGTTATGGTTACAATTTTTGAGTAAACGGTTAACCGAAAAACCGAAATATTTTTTTCTCTATCTAATTATTGCGAAAAACGTTTTCCAACAATTAGTTTATTCTATATATTTGTTAGTAAGTAACAAGAATTAGAAGAAGTATGTGATTGTTTGAAAACTTTAGTACTAATATAAACACTATAATTAGGAAATGGAGTGAATACTTAGTGTTAGTTATGTTTTCCAACGGACTTACTACCCACTTTATAATACATTTTATATTAGAGAATATATAATAATAAAATGTATGCACAAAAAATTGAAAATATAGATCTACATTAACTAAAATATAATAGTATAACTTGAGTAACAGTTAATAGTTGACCGGAAAACCGTACCGAAAAAACGGTTAACCGCTTAGGCGGTAACCGGTCTAAACGGTTACGGTTACGATTCGCAAAAAAAACGAACCGAAACTTTCGGTTACCGTACTGAAATGTCGTTTCGGGACGGTTAACCACCCATGAACACCCCTACTAATAAGTAACTTATCACATGAACTTAATCATGAATTCAAACATGAATTTTTACATAACCCATCATGAGCGTAACATTTTTGAGTAAGAAACATGAAAATGTTTTGCTTAAAACAAATAAAATTGGAACTTGAATAAAGAATACAAACTAAAATAGATTAAGAAGAGAAGAAAGAACCTTGAAGTAACAGAGTTTGGATTCTTCAAAGTTTTTGGTGTAGAAAAATAGCTTGAGGTTTGGGGTATTTATACATGTAGAATAGGTAGTACTTAATTTCCAAAATTAAATAGTTTGTAACCTTCACCATAAATTAGGATATTAAACTAAGATTTGTAACCTACACATTAATTAGGGAATTTTAGAAACACAAAACCTCCCCCTTAGATGGTGATGGCCGGCCATCATGCCTAATTTTTTTTTTAAAACTCCATCATTGAAATGTTTTTAAAAGAAAAACTTATTTCATAAAATTTTGACTAGGCTTTAATTTCAAAAGTTTGACAAATCCAAGTTTGGCGCTATCTCATGCCAAAATAATTTAAAACCAGTGAAATTTCTAAAATATCCTTTGCTTAAAATATTAATTTTAGAAAATAAATATTTTAGTTACTTAAATAAACACTAAAAAATATGGGGTATTACAAGTTTGTAAAAGGGAACCAATGAGAATTCTATTATCATTTTTCGGCAGTTTCATCAATAAGAAACAAATGTGAAAAAAAAGAAAAGATAGTTGACTAGGTACCAAAAATATAACCCGTTTCCATCGGGTTGAGGAATGACTCCCAATTGTTTGGACTAATCAATATAAGTTTTAACTTTTTTGTTTGACAGCAAGAAAAGAAATTTTATTAAACTATCACTCATACGTGTCTGCAATCACAGAGCTTACAATCTCGGGTGGCACTTCTTCCACCCACACTCTAAGGCGATCCATGGAAAAACTAAATTTCACAAGTTTATGGGCTACATCAATACCTCTCCTTCTAACATGAGCATAACTAACGGAAGAGCAATGGGAAGCTATAACAAGAATATCCTCGCACAATTTTCCCAAAGGGAGAAGACTCACATCTACCTTCTCGTAAGTGGTTAATCAACTTAAAACAATCCACTTCTACGATAAGATGCATCAACCCAACCTCCAAGGCAACTTGCAGACCATGTCGAGTGCTAAGAGTTTCTACAACATCAACATCCTCTATTCCATCCATTTTCACACATGTAGCCATCAATACATCCCTAACAAAGTCACACACCACTCCGCCCAAACCAATCCGCTTATTTTTTGCAAAGCCGCATCGTATTAAATTTATAGGTTGGTGAAGGGGGCGCGCTCCGGCCTGTCCAAATGAGGCACATATGTTAGTTGTAGTATCCTTCGGAACATTCACCTTCTCATACTCATACACTCCTCTAACAGCTTTATCAACCACATCCATGAACTCCACTCTTCTTTTATCAAAGATCCAAGCATTACGAGCTAACCAAATGTTCCAAAGAAAGCATCCAAAACAAGTTCCACCATTCGTCCTCTTAACTTTGCCTTGTCAAAGACTCAACTCACTCACCAAAACTCCTATTTCCAATTTGAGATGTATCCATACGAAGAGGCGAGAAGTACCAAGCTTTCTTTGCTCCCTCACAAGTGAAGCAACATATGCTTGGTGGGCTCCACCCCATTACCACATTTATGGCATTCTTTCTCCAAGCCCTACTCCTATTTTCATGAGATTATTATTCACAGGAAAACCACTTTGCAATTCTTTCCATCCAAAAAGTCTTATCTTCGCAGGATATTTGCATCCCATAGCTTTCGCCACACTTTTCTTCTTGGGGACGGAGACTGAGGTCGTAGGTAACAACATTCGAGCTTCACATAGTTCAATATATAATATATCATATTTGTACATGGATTTCAGGTGCATTTAGGTTGCATTTCTAGTTCATATTAGAACATTTAGGTGCATATTTGCATGATTTACTTAAGTTTTGCTCTCTTGCTCTCCGTTTGCTTGTTTTGATGAATTTCGAGGTGATATTAATGCAAATAGACAATGGTTAGCTAAGCGTGAGTAAAACAAACATGAATAAAGAAGGTAGATTGCATGAGGATCACCAAGCATCTCTTTGGGACGAATTTGGGCTAGAATGAAGCGAACCATCACTAAAGAAATGTGAAAACTGACTCTTGTACACTATTTTACTCATAACTTTTGGTACACAAATGATAATTGAGTGATTCTAATTGGGTTGAAAAGTAGACTTGAAGACCTTTCTAACGATTGGTCAAACTGCACGATAAATTTCGATAAGAGATGATAAAGTAATGATGTTTCAAATATGAGCAGTTTTGATGATTTGCTGCGGGACCGGCCGGGCGAGATCTTGCTCGGGCGGGCGGGTTGCTGTTTCACTTTATTCTATGGAGAATGACCTGACAACCGCCCGACTGGGCGGAATCCACCCCAGTGGGTCGTAATTTTGGGATTTTGAAGCGCGTGTTCCGTTGTTTTTTTTTTTGGGTAAGTAAGTAAGAGTATATTTCACCAAAAAACAACATTTACAACCTAGCTTTTGCACCTTAGCACAGCACCAAGGAACAAAAACGAAAACTCATAAGACCACAGGAGGTATAAGCAATAGACAACAATTATTTATTTTATCCAGCTTCTATCCACACTACTACCACTAGTAGAATAATTGCTTATTGTTGCGGTCATTAAGTGGCCTATTGCTGCGGTTTTGGCCGCGCAGCAATTAAAGGCGCAGCAATAGGTAATTACCTATTGCTGCGGTTTTTAACCGCAGTAATATAGCAACCTATTGCTGCGGTTCTTACCCAAAACCGCAGCAATAGGTAGTGTGAATATAAAAAAAAAAAAAAAAAAAAAAAATTGGAAAGTATCCTATTGCTGCTGTTGTTGGTAAAAACAGCAGCAATAGGTGAGTCTATTGCTGCTGTTTTTACCAAACAACAGCAGCAATAGGTTGTTTTTTTTTATTAAAAAAAATTATACATTTATAATGTCATATACTAGTATACTAAAATCTATACCCACACAACATTTTCATTCAAGCATGAAATTAATTGACAAATTACATAACAACATTATACATTTGACTTTATTAGTTTTATGTTGAAATCAGAAAATACACATATAAGATCTAAAAATATATATACAAATGATATCTAAAAAATACAAATTAATTTAATTCACCATAAACCGAAATTACAGATTCAATTAGATATACAAAATTTGATTGAATAAAATAATGGCTTAATGTTGGGGATTAAGGTGACAATGAATAATTTTCTGATTTATTAATTAAAAAGAAAATGAGAAAAGTATTATTAAAATAAAAAGAAAATGGACTTTCTTGCTTCCACGCTTTCCCTTCTTCTCTCACATTGCAATTTGCAACTCAATCCAAATTCTTCAGATTTTGCTCCCCTTTGGCCTTTTAGAGAACTGAACAACCACCTCCATTCACCATTAAATCAAGTCAACCACCGCATCAACCACCGCCATCAATCACCGCATCAACCACCGTCATCAACCACCGCATCGACGCCGTCAACGGCGATGAAAGCCAAACTCAAGAAATTCCATCACATTCCACATGCGAAAATTCAAACGAAGAAATCATAATCACACGAAACAAAAACTTGAAAAAATCAAAAGATACCTGAGTTTGCTTAACTTAAACAAGAAGATCACGCAAAGCAGAAAAAGCATCACGAAGAATCGAACACCTTACCAACGGGGTCGCGACGATCGAAGGATCGAAGGAGCCGGCGATGAAGAAAACGCAGATGATGCTGAGGAACAAAACGAACGATTATCACGAACGAAACTTCGAAAAAAACGAACGAAACTTGCCGGAAATTCATCGCGAGAAGAAACTTCAATGAATCTCCAGGAATATCAACTGAAATCACTAGAAAAGGCTGATAAGCATGAGCGATGAATTCAATTTCCGATTCAATTGAGAAGATTTTTTATTAATCTTTGGCAAATTCAAGAGAAATCGCCAGAAATCCAGAGAAAGAGGTTGATGAAAATCGAGAACAAAGGAATCAATCGTCAAAGCATAAGAAACAATCGCGGAATCAATCGAAGAATTTGATTAGATTGAACAAAGCTTGAGGAAGCGAGAAAAACGAGAGAAGAGTAGATTTGAGAAGAGAGAGAGAGAGATAAAAACCAAGATGATGCTGAGGATTTAAGAGGAACATTGATGGAGGCGAAAATGAGGAACGTTGAGAGAAGAGAGATGAGGGTGAGCGGATGAAAATGAGGAAAACAGCGCCTAATAGAGGCTAAAAGGATAAAAACCCTAATGACCCTATTGCTGCGGTTTCTTTTAGAAACCGCAGCAATAGATTAAAAATATTATTAAAAAATATTATTTTAATCTATTCTTTGCGGTTCTTGTCGAAACCGCAAAGAATAGATTTGGTCAAATAGTCAACTTTATTTCAAAAATTTCCCGTTGAAACCATATTGCTGCGGTTTCTAGCCACAACCGCAGCAATATGTTTAATTTCGATTTTTCCTTTTTTTTTTCGTGATTTATTGTTGCGTAAGGGTAAAACCGCAGCAATACCACCGCAGCAATAAGCAAAAATTCTACTAGTGTACATTTCTTTGGTAAATAGTGAAGAATTTTGTGTTTGGCAATGAACTTAGAATGATGTATACATTTATTTACACTCTGAACTTTGAGTTCCTAGTATGCTTCATTTCTAATCCTCCAGAGCTGATAAGTACATGCTGTTATGATAACACTTAAAACCTGTTTCCTTGTTCTTGATCCCTTGTATGATCTGTGAGACCATGAGATTGATTGAGGGATATATCTACTCCCTGTCTCAATTCCAATCCAATCCATCTGAGCATTGTATGTATGATTGCTTACTATATGAACACTCAAAGAAAAGATGATTATGTGTTTCCTCAGCCTGGTCACAGATGCAACATCTGTTATCTCCACTAACCCCAAATCTGTACAACTTCTCCTTTGTTCTCAGCCTATTTTGAACACTTAGCCACATAATAAACTTATGCTTGGGCAATGCCATTCTGCTCCAAACACCAGTGTCCCATGAAACACTTGGTATTCCATCAGTCATCAACTTATACACATTACGGATGATATAAGCATTATTAGTATCCCAATTATGAATCTGAACTCTCTTAAGCTCCTCTTTAACCTTGCACAAATACTAAACCACCCAACTAGCCTATGGTGGAGCCTGAAAGTCCCACCAATTCTGGTCTTTGATGTAAATTTTATGCATCCATTTCACCCAGAGGTCATCTTAGTTAACACCAATGTGCCAAACAAGCTTACCAACAGCAGCTTTGTTCCAAATTGTAATATCTCTGAACCCAAGACCTCCTTGTTTCTTTGGACTACAGACATGACTCCATTTCAGATACCCTGCTTTATCATCATTTGCTCTTCCACTCCATAAAAACATTCTGCAAACATTGTTAACTTTTTTAAGGACTGCAGCAGGGATTAGGAAAATTTGAGACCAGTAACAATGAATGCTCGTAAGCACAGATTGCACCAACTGGGCCCTTCCTGCAAATGAGAGATTTCTAGTGCTCCACATGTTGATTTAGTTGTCATTTTGTCAACTAACGTACAATTCGCAATCTGCTACCTTGAGTTTCTTAGTTTGTATAGGCACCACTAGGTACCTAAATGGAAGCTTCTCAAGCATGAACCTAGAAGAGTGCTGAATTCTAATAGTATCCTCATCCTTCATCCCAGAACAATAAAGAGCTGACTTTGTGTTGTTTGCATTGAGGCCAGTTGTTTATGAGAAAAGTTAAGCCCTTGAAGTAAAAGTTAAGCAGACATAGTATCACCTTTGCTGAATAGTAAAAGATCATCAGCAAAACAAAGGTGGTTGAGCTTCATGTGACCACAACCTTTGAAGAACTTAAACACCTCCATATCTCCAATATAGGATAAGATCTGGACAAATAGTCTATATATATCACGAAGAGCAGAGGAGACATTGGGTCTCCCTGTCTCAAGCCTCTTTAGGCTGGAAAAAACCCCTCAGTACAACCATTCAGCATCAGAGTGAATCTTGGAGTTGTAATGCACTCCATGACACACTTAATAAAATGAGAAGGAAAGTTAAGGCCAACCAATATCTCCTCCATGCACTTCCATATAATTGAGTTATATGCTTTTCTTAAATCAATCTTCATGAGAACACTAGGTACTTGACTATTCCTACTCTGAAACTTCTTCACCAAATCCTAGCATAAGAGTATATTGTTGATAATATTTCTCCCAGTGATAAAAGCACCTTGATTTGGAGCAACCAAATCAGGTAAAATTATCCTAGTCTAGTGCATATCATCTTGCTAATTGCTTTATAAATGATGGAACAGCAAGCAATAGGCCTGTAGTTCCCTATAGTAGTAGGACACTTCACCTTAGGGATAAAAGTGATTGCAGTCTCTGCTAGCATTTTACCATGAATAAAAAAATCTTGAATTGTTATGGTGATCTCAGCTCCCACAATATCCCAAGATTTCTTTAAAAATGGCTAGAGTAGCCATCAATGCCAGGGGCCTTCTCGTTTGGGATTAAGAACAAGGCATTTTTAATTTCATCGCAAGTGAAATTCGGCCTTAGCAACTTACGTTGCTCCTCTCGTAAGCACCTTTCCTTTCTTTATTATCTTCCTTTCAAGCTTCCTTATATTACCATTACTCCCTAATAGAGCCTTGTAGAATTGTACAAAAGCTTTAGTGACATCCTCGAGGCTTGTTCACCCACTCACCTCGAGCATTTTTTATTGTATTAATCCTATTCTCGTATTCTTCTCAATTTGATACTCTTGTGAGAAACTCTTGTATTATCATCCCCCTCTTCCATCCATCTTATTTTTGCTTTTTGACTCATAAAAGAAAGATAATTTTGTGAGCAATTCTGTAATCTTGTTTGTACTTCATCTCTTTCTCAATAATCTCAAGGTTGGAAGGATCAGACTGGAGTTGTTGAACTTCAAGTAACATATGATAAATACTTGTGTTCTAAATTTGAGACATCAAATTCCTCAAGCATTCAACTTGTTTTAACTCCTTTTTCAACAGCTTCAACTTTTGAAGAATACAAAACATCTTTGTACCATTGATCTATTCCCCCATCCTCTTCTCTCACAATATTCAAAAAATTTCGAGATTTACTCCACATATTGAGGAATCTAAAGGGTTTCTTCTCTATTCAAAGTGATATGACTTGAATGCGCAGATAGTGATCAAAGTCTTCCCTCTGGTAAGAATAAGACTTCAGACATACCAAACTCTTCCATCCAAGCATCATTTCCTACCACTCTATCCAACTTACAATATACTCTATTTTCTCCCTCTTGCTTGTCGCTCCATGTAAAAAACTGACCACTAGCTTTCACATTAATCATATGACAATCTTCCATACAACTCTTCATATCAACCATCTCTCTCTCTCTCTCACACAAGTTGACCAATTCTCCCCCCCAACCCCAAAATGGCATTAAAGTCACCCATGATCATCCAAGCACTAGATATATTAGCAGACAAAGCAATCAAACTATCCCACATCTCCTTAATATCCTTCCTATAATTATGTCCATATACAAAAGAACAATAAAATTTCCTCCCTCCATTCACCATACACACCTCAGTATGTATGATTTGAGCAAAATAAAAGATTATATTTACATGAAATGTAGTAGGATACCAAGCTAAAAGAATTCTACCATTTTTATGCCAAACAGAATTGCTTGAGAAGCACCAACCAGGACATAAATTCAGGTACAAATTGTTTCAAGAAGGCTAAATAGTCTTATATCATGAGAAAGAATGAAATTATTTACCTCAAGTTGCTTAGCTTTATTATTTAGCCCTCTCACATTCTAGGATAGAATGTTATCCATGGCCATAAGGAGGCTCCCCCTCCTGATCTAAATCATCTTTATCCATGTCATCGGTGACCTCCACGTCTGAGATACGTCCCTGTTTCGCCTCTAACCCACCATTTGTAATTGACGCCGCAATGGAGTTGCTAGTTGCAATGTTGTTTTTGGATGATGTTGTTGACCTCCCCCTTATGCACCACTTGAAATCCATCTTCCCCTATTTCGAGCTTCTTCTTCTTCTTTTTCACCTGGTGACATTCATCATATCTATGACCAAGCCCATGACAATTCTCACAAGTAATAAGTATCCACTCATAAGCCACCTTCTCGCTCCACCATAGATCCTTTCTCATTTTCAAAACATATAGTCTTAGGAAATAGTTGATCCACATTCACTTCTACAAGGATCCTTGCAAAATTCAATCAATCCTTGTTCACGGTTGCTTGATCTAATTTCATTGGCTTGCCAATACCGAAACAAGCTTAAACAAACACTTCTCTCGCCCAAGATTTGAGATCCAATTGAGGTAATTGAATCTAGATGGGCATCCTCTTGATTTCTTCCTTATGAAGGTCCATCTCTGGACTCCATGCTTTAACCACAATAGGTTTTTGTCAAAAAATTCAAAACCACCATTAATGATTGCATCTCTTTACTCCATTGTTGCTAGTCGAACAATGAAAAATCCTTTCCCTATTGCTGCAACTTTATCTATGCCATATTTTCCCCAAATTCGTCTAATATATCCCTCCATTACAAGAAATGGTGGATTGGCTCCAATGACATAGCAAACGATTGCATTCTCCCAATATTCAATCTCATCCTTAACATCATCAAATTCAATTTTAATTGTGGATGATTTTGGTTCAATTTCTATCTCCTTAATAGCATTAACATCTACAGAATCTGTATGAACTTTAATTTCTCAAATTCATTAATAAGACTACGAGAGTGAGGATTACCATGATCAATCGCCTCCAATCTGCTTTGCGTCTTCTTCATCATCGTCAACCATGCAGATAGTTGGTGCTTCTCCCTACTCTGTTGTTGCAAAGCTTGAATGGAAATTTGAGGTGAAAGAGGTTCCTCAAATTCGGGGGTTTCCACCATTGACGAAGCTACTCCATGTAATTCCGCAATTGATTTTGCTTTCCTACCCTCAGTAGATCCAGTAGGACCTTTCTGCTTACTTTGCTTAAGATGATTTTGCTTTTTCGCCTTAGCTTTCGAAGATCCTGCCATGGCGACGGTGTATTTTAGCAGCTAACTAAACGTGCACCGAGAGAAAAACAAGAGCGCGAAGATTCATCCTTCTGGTTTGAAGGATATTTTGTGGAGCTTTGAAGGGATTTGTTCCGTTGTTTATTATTTTAGTATAAATACTTCTCTTTTAAGTGAAGGAAAACCACGTTTTTACATTCATTATTTAGTTCATTAGTTTTCTAAGCATTTTTAATCTCTCAAGAACCCTAGTTTATTCTACTTTGTGAGCACATTCAAGATTTCAATAGAGTAATTGTTTTCAAGATTCGTTCTTCAATTGGTACTTGTCTCTCATCCTTTACTACTCCCTTTTTAATTCTTCCTTGTTATTCCATCATTTTGCTTGTTAATTTAATTATGATTATGTTTTCCCCAATTATGTGAGTAGTTTACTTTCTAGGGATTTGGGGATCTATGTATGCATATGATGGATTGATTGAATGATTATTTAATTCATTGTTTTGTTTGATTCTTGCTATTGAGTTATTTATGTTAATCTACAAGTTTGGCCAACTGTGTTAATTATTATTGCAATACAAAGTTATAGACCGAGAGGTAGGATTTTGTATTGGCTCTCAGTAGTAGGCTTAGCGATCTATGACCATGCGAGAGTGGCTTAGTGAGCTTTGAGTGTGGTAATGTTCGAGAGAAATTACATGTGCCCTAGTTATTAGATTGATTAATTGAGTTTCTTCAGTCATTCTTGATATCCTGAATTACATACATGGTGAACCATTTCCCTAGTCTTTCCCTTAATTGATATTTGTGATTTGGTTATTTGCAATTAGTTTAGTAAACAACTCCTTTTTATTTGATTTAGTTAGTATAATATTACAGTTCAGACATTATAGTATAGTTATCTCCCTGTGGATTTGATCCTGACTTCCCTGACTACTAATTAGTGGACCTTAGGTTATTTTTGATTGGGTAATGCGACTTTACCCTGTCAAAATTTTGGCGCCGTTGCCGAGGAGATGGCTTATTACTATTATATCTGAACTATTAATTTTAGACTAATTTTTTTTAAATATGTTTTTTATTTATTTTTTTTAATTTCTTTTAAATGACATCTATCTCTTTTCCCCAATTTGAGCAAGAGGTGTTTTGGATATACAAGCTTAGATTTGAAAACGTTTTTGGTCCAGACCATTTATTTGAACAATAGGAAATTGGTTTAGTGATTTATGAGGGTTTGAATGATGATATGGGGCTGGTTGTAGATTCCATGAGTAATGGTAAATTCATGGATATGACACCTGAGATAGATTGTAATTTGTTTGAGCAATTAGCTAGGGAAACCTTTGAGTGGGAGATGACAAGGTATGTTACTCCAGCTCTAGAAAATTCATCTATCTGTGATTCTCAAACTCTTACCTTTATCTCTAATTTTTGTTCTTGTTGTCACTCTTATGATCATGATATTTCTCTTTGTCCACATAATGAGTCATATATGCATGTCAATAATCCTATTTTTTGAGTTTAATTTATTTAATGCTCCATTTAAATATGATAATATCAAAGGTTTTCTTTATGATTTCATGAATGAATTAAATAAGGTTCAAGAGGATTGCATGTTGCAATTAGCAAAATGTGCTGAAAGTCAAAGATCAATAGCGTCCAGATTAACTTCTATTAGCCAACCTATTGAGCAATGTTTGTATTATGATGATGTGTTGGTTGAGAATGCTAGTTCATTAGAAATTAGACTCTTGATGGAAGTTTAAATAAGGAAAAGATGTATATAATGGATGTTTTTGAGGAGGAACAATCATTAGTTGTAATTGTAGATTCAGTGATTGAAAAACCATCGGTTATTGAAATTTTGATTTGATAAGCTTATTGATGAGAGTGAAGCTTTAGGTAAAGAGCTTGACTATGCTGAAAGCGTACAAAAATTTGATGCTGAGCCTAACCTGCATAACCCTCATATCCCATTTTCACGGAAGCTTGATCTTGTACCTTCATCCCCTGTGTTATATCCTCCTTATTTTCTTAAAGAGCTATTGTTGCATGCTAATTTTGACCAAGTAAATATTCATGTTCATCCTATGACACCTAAGGAATTGCAAGTTACGTATTGAGTGTTCAATAACATGTTTGCAGGGGAATTTGATAAGTTACTGAAGGCATTGGGTTCTTCATAATGTAAAAAGTATTTCGGTCGTGCGGGACCCTAAAATCCAGTGCTTATCGGGAGGCAACCCTACTTTCTAACCTTTAGTTGTTATCTTTATTTTTACTTTATGACTAACTTTGATAACGTGTGTTTCAGTGACGTGCTCTTGGTTGGGGTGGAAGTGTTAATACTGTTTGGCATACTCTACGTTCATTACCCACCTTTTTCGTGAGTTGTACACTTCCCTTATCTTTTGCTTATTTGTTCTTCTCAGTGTTCACATGATTAGCTTTTCCAAAATTTTCAACCCCGTGAAGCGACACGTGGCGGCACAATTCTTCGAGCCAAAAAACTTCCAAAGTACGCCAAATTTGCTCGCGTCCAGGATTACATCATTAGCGGTCATGACCTCCAATGATGATGGGGGGCTAGATGTATGGGTATTACCCAAGTGTGCTAGTGGACCTGTGATCATGTCCGCTAACATTGTACAAGGACGCGGACAAAAGACACAACGCTTGAGATCAGTTCACTGAAGATAGTTCAACAACACTGTTGGCGACCATATAGTAAGACAAAATAGAGGAATCTTTCCTTATTTCAGGCACATTACAGCCATACACGTGTATGAGGATTATGCATCCTGTTAGATGAATTATACTTCTATAAATAGCCATTTGGTACTATCAAGTACATTTCTGAACACCAATTTCTTCTCTCTCTCTCTACTTTTTCTCTCTAAATCCTTTACGCGGAGGGGATTTCCTCTCATCTCCCCGAAGGTAGTTTATATTTGCTTCTTTGCAGCTATTCACTAACGAACTCCCACTCCACTCTTAGCGGACCTGTTTGAAGACCGCCATCTGTTCTACAACCAGAACAACTTACACAAGTAAAACGATTATAATTGACAGGTAACAAAATATTCATCCAATATTGTTTGATATGCTTAGAAAAAAATTTATTAAGAAAAAAAATTTAAGAGAATAAGGGAGAAGGTAAAAAAATACAGCAAGTACCAAGTATGAGTGAAGCTCTTTTCAAAAATGGTAAGCATTATAAGAATACATTAGAAACGTCTAGCTTAGATATTACAGGCCATGACATACCTCCTCTAGCAGTTAGATTGTGAAATTGTGATGGCAAGGTTACCAAGGTGTTGTAAATAAAAGAGAAGATTGTAGTTATTCCATAGCTTATTTGAATGCACTATCAGTTCCAAGATGACCTAAAGAGTTTCCAACGCTTTGCTTCGAACTTTCCTGCGCGAAACTGTTTCTAAGCATTTCAAGAATTGAATGTACTATCTCTGGATTATGAACAACATGCTTATTTAATCTGCTTCCTGTAGAAATATACTCTACATATCTTAAAGCTTGAAGAATGTCCTTTTTTCTGAAGTGCCTGTAGATAAGGACATGCGTGCCATATCAAGCTGTGCAGCTTCATTCCTGGCAGTCCATTCTTCAATCAATTCCTCAAAGCTATACTAGGCTTCAGATATGTGCTTTTCATTTCTTCCATAAAGTTAATGAACATGAGGGTTTCTTTCCACTCTCATTACATTCCCTAAACCAATTCTCAATTGCTTCCCTTTCAAAAGTGTTCCCATTTTCTATTGCCATAGGTGTTGAATGAATCAAAGTTAATGTTAATCTAATTAGTACGTCATAATAATGTGTGCAGTTGAAAGGTTCAACTCCTTGGACTTTTGGTGTGATAGGTCTTTGGTCTTCTCCTACAGTTACCTTTTAATTTTGCTATATAAATGCTCACTGTAGTGTGCGATATGCAAGCACAAGAGAAATAAAAAAAAAAAACTCTTTGTTCACGTCTTTGGACAACATTGTGGTATCAAGAGCTTGCTGCCCACAAATACAAAGACTTGTTAGTCTCACGGCCCCACTAAAAATCTTTTGAAAAATTGGGACAGCAAACATAAATCAAGTCTCGGTCCAAATTTATACCCATTAAAAAGCCACAAGTCTGGTTACTACTCTTAGGAACAGTGCTTTGACGATTTTGCCCTTCACACTTCACATAACTCCCTTCATGCCCTTCCTTTGTCACGTGCTTTCTTTTCCTCCCGTTTTTCCTCTAAGCCCTCCATCTTCATCTGCATCTTCATCCTCCTCAGTCAACTAGCGCCTCCTACTCTCCCCTCCATTCTCACTTTCTCAATCTTCTTCGTCTCTCTCCTGTTTCTTTGACTCTATCTCTCTCTTCTTTTTTGCTGTTACTATGGGGTCTTTTCCCTCTCTCCTTTTCGATTCCCTTCTAATTCTTCACTGACTCTCTCTCGCGATTTCGATTCTTCTCCCGATATTTTCTTTTTCCGACATTTTTATGCTTTTTGTTTTTGTTTGGGAGATTATTGATGATTTAATTAATTATAGATAGTACTAAATTGTCGAAGGAAAAGGAGATTACTACTCGAGATTCTGCGGTTTTGATGAAGGAAGTGATGATATTAACCCTAATTTTTGGGGAGTTGCACATGTTGAGTTTCCTCTTGGTATGTATATTTGTATGCCTAAATTTCATAACAATTTGAATTTCGTATGGTTGTTTTCTTTAGAGTGAATTGCACAATTACTCTCTTTCTAGGTAAGAATTTGAAATTTGCCCCAACTTGATTTGAAAAAAAAGTTGAAGAATATGAACAGAGATTTGTTCGATCCAAGAACAATGATGGATTCAGAATATGATAGGTCACCAAAAGAGGGAAATTTCGGTTTCGCTTTTAATATTAGCAAGTTTTCAGATCGTGTTCTTCGGATCGAGATTATGGTTGGACCATCCGATTCGAAATCCAACGTTGATGGTTGTTGTAGCCTCTTAGATTGGGCTCGTAATCGTAAGCGTAGGCGAGAGGATTTGAAGAAAAATGCTCACATTGAATATAAGGATGATATTAACGGTTTGTTCCTCTTTTTATTTTTTGATGTTTTATTGTTGTTTTTGAATTGGACATTTGGGGGTGGATTTTAGATTATTGAATTTGAGGTGTTTAATGATTTACTTGATATGAGGACTGTATTGGGGGAATGTTTTTGTTTAATTTGGTGTGTTTAGGGTTTGATTTTGAGCTGAAGTAGGGTTAAATTGGTCTTGCTTTGTCTTGTGACGACACATTCAACGATCATGTTTTGTCTTGCTGACGACATCATCACTAAAGTCGCGGAGGAGGAAACCGCATCTTGTGTGTGGTTGAAGTTGGAGAGTTTGTACATGACACAATATCTAACCAATAAGTTGCTTCTGAAGCAACGTCTGTTCAGTCTGCGCATGAATAAAGGAACACCTCTTAGGGATCACCTTGATCAATTAAATAAAATTTTGTTAGAATTGCATAATATTGATGTTAAGGTGGAGGATGAGGATGCTGCTTTAATTTTGCTTGTGTCTTTACCATTTTCATATGAGAATTTTGTGCAATCTTTTATTGTTGGTAAAGATTATGTGTCCCTAGAAGAGGTTAGATCATCTCTTCATACTAGCGAATTGCACCACAAGGCATCTGGTAGTACAGGTACAGATAATCAGGCCTCTGGATTAGTGGCCAGTAGTAGTTAGGGACATGGGAATTCTGGGAAAAAGAATTTAAGGAAATCCGAAAATTCCAAAGGGGGTCCTAAACCTAATGATGTCTGTAATTACAGTAAGGAGAAGGGGCATTATAAGAAAGAATGTCCTAAGAAGAAGCATCGGGAAAATAAATCTGGGTCTGGCTCTGCTGCTATTCGAATTTTGAGGATGATCTTGCTTTAGTTGCTAATGAATAAATACATTGCAATTATGTGTGGGTTTTTTTATTCTGGAGCGTCGTATCATATTAGTCCTCGTAGGGAGTGGTTCACTACTTATGAGCAGGTAGATGGAGGGTAATATTTCAATGGCTAACATTGTAGTCTGCAAGACAGTTGGAATTGGCTCCATCAAGATCCGAACACAAGATGGTACATTTTGCACATTGAACAATGTTAGACATGTTCCACAGATGACCAAGAATCTGATTTCACTTAATCTGCTAGACAGTAAAGGGTTCAGTTTCATAGGTGGGGGTGGAGTTGTGTATATCTGCAAGGGTTCAAAGGATGTGTTGAAGGGGGTCAAGTGTAGAACTTTGCATATTTTTCAAGGTTCTACTCTCTCAGGTTTAGTTGTTGTTGCTTCATCTGAAATTCAGAAGGAGGATATGACCAAGCTATGGCACATGAGACTTGGGCATATGAGTGATAAACGAATGAAAATCCTCTCCAAGGTAAATCTTTTGGGTGGCCACAAGGTCACAAACCTTGAGTTTTGTGAGCACTATGTTTTGGAAAACTACATCGTAGCAAGTTTCCTAAGGGCATTCATAGAACAAAAGGTACTCTTGATTATATCCACTCCAACAGTTGGGGTCCTTCATGTGTTGAGTCTTTGGGAGGTCACAGGTACTTTGTATCTTTCATTGATGATTTTTCAAGGATGACTTGGGTGATCATATTGAAGTCAAAAGGTAAAGCTTCCAAGAATTTAAAGCAGTGGAAAGCTTTGGTGGAGAATCAAACTAGGAAGAAGATCAAAAGGCTACGAACTGATAATGGTCTGGAAAAGAAAGAGAGAAAAGGAAGAGGAAAAGAATAGAAAGGTTCAACCCGGTTTTTCCTGTCACACCTTCACAAAAATAACCGTAGCCGGAGATCTAATCGTTGGATCGTCTTCAAATTTGGACAGAACGTTTAAAACATCTTGTTCGTAACTTTGACCAGAGCGATTTAGAACTGAGCTTTTGATCACCGGGAATCATGATCGGAACAGAGTAGTGCGAAATAAGAGTTTTCAACTTTCAAGAAGAAAACGCCTAGTGACTTGTTGCTACAATTATCGTTCGTTGTGCTTTGGGGTTCGTTGTGCTACAAATTATTTTTTGTGAAGCATGTTATGTGTGTAGTATGTATTTCATGCTTTGGAATAATTTTTTTCCTACTGTTTACAGATTTATTTAATTGATTTATCTGTTTTTACATTTTCCTGTTTGTTGGTATTTAAATCATGAATATTATTTTTTGGGGCCAAAAAATCTATTTCTTTGCATATTATGTATTACTGTGGGTTTATGCATGTTATGTGAATTTTTGGAAATTTTTGTGCATTTATTTCTATTTTTAATTAATTTATTGGCTTTACTGAGTATTCTGTAAATTAATATTTAAAGTTACTTTTAGAGTCCAAAAATTAGAAACAAAATTTATAACATGTCAGTAGAGTCATAATGGTCGTATGATAATTTTTGTGATAATTTACTAAACTTTTTTATTAGTTTAATAATTTTTATTGTGTTTTTGTTACGAGTTTGAGGATATTCTTTTAAATTATTTAAGGGTTTAATAATCAGAAATAAATTGAGACCTTTTATGTTCTTGGAAGTTGATGATTTGTAGGTTACTGTGGTTATTATTGAGTATCATTATGTTTACGTTTGGTTTATGTGAAAATGATTAGTCGTGTACGTTTCATTGATTTAATAAGCCTTTGAGTTAATTGGTGGTGACGTCAGACGCATTCTGATGCGTCAGACGTAGTTTGGTTAGTGCGCCAGTCGCACAATGTGGTGCTGAGCGCAAGCTCATGCGCCGAGCGCACAGTTTTGTGTAGTCTAATTTTTCATATGATCTTGTACGCATGTTCTACTTACGGTTGGTGATCTTATTTGATATGATGCATTTCGATTGATATTGTTAGTTAGTGCTTGTAAAAAACTATTTCATTATCATTGTTGATGCTTAGTGATGTTCAAAGTATTGTGGTTGGAGATATTTGTTGTAAGTTTGTAAGTTACTACTTTGAGGATTTTTGAAGAATTACTTTTGATGAATTATGGGTATAAGGCCGGGTGGCATCCCTTTTGACGAATATTTTTGAGCTGAATGATACTTTGATGATATTTATGAATTATGATTTTCTTTTTGAGATAAGAACATCCGGTGGGATACATGTAGTCCCCGGTGAAGAACCTGACAACCACCTGGTTTGCGAACTAGGGGTAAACCTGGGTTAATTGTTGTCGTCCGAGTGGTCAGGGAGTTCTGCGTGTTCTACCCTGCATCGGGAGTTTGACCATTCTCAGACACAGGCAGTGGGGAACGTAAGCCCATAGACTGACCTGGATATTGCGATCTGACAAACCTCAGGAAGTTAATTGCGATTCACTGGCGTTCAGTTTCTGACTCAATCACTTGTTTTACCTATAATTTAATTTTTATAAAAGTACTCTTGAGAGGATTTATTTATTTTTATCCAATTCACTTGCTATTTATTATTTATTTGCGTTACTTGTGAGTTATATGGAAGTGGATGCATATTGTAGTTGACTTGACTTTATTCTTTCCTTTCTTACTAATCTATGTCTGGAATAGACTTTGATTTCTTTTGTTCTGGGAGAACTGCTAGTTACTCCCCACTGATTGTGGATGTTTGTTGTATATTTGGCAGGTTATGTTGATGGGAACCTTCTTTGGTTTTGGGCTCGGGTTGAGTTGTGAGCATAAAAAAAGCTAGATGTTTTAGGCCTAGAATTTTAATTAGTTTGAGAGTCAGTTTTCTCTTTTGGTTATTAATCTAATTAATTTATTTTATTTATACTATTTATTTATATTGGTTTTATCACTTAGTTATTTAAACGCATTTCTTGTAGTAGTGACATTCCCAGAAGACGATGTTTCCGCCATCGTCCTATTAATACTATTATTATTTCTTTTTTTTCCGCTTTGAAATTCTGGGGTGTTACAGTTGGTATCAGAGCAAAACGCTCCTAAACTCTGAAAAAAGAGTTGCTAATGATTCTTAAGTATTATAAGTTAGCCATAGGAGATAAAATTTGTTTAGAATTAAGTTTAGTATTTTCACTATAATGAGAGTGTGATGGGTAGAGTAAGTAAAGGGAAGCCTTATGGGAATGTGGTGTGCTCTCATGCTTATGGAGCATATGTTATATGTATAGTTACTTGTATTATTGGTGGAATTAGTCTACCAAGTTTGCTAATCTTATTTGCAGGGCCTCTTACATGTAATTTATTTTCTCTTTTATCAGAGTGCGCAACGAAAGCGAAGTAATTTATAGCCTTCTCGGTTTAGTTGTGTGTTTAATTTATTTTGTGTTTTGCAATTTAAAGATAAACTTTAATTTTATTTTAATATAGTCTTGTGTGTTACATTGCATTTATTTTATTTGCTAGTTGCTTGATAGTATATGTTATTATGTGAGACAGTATATACTTTCTGTTCTTTTTCAATTAAGTGTTGTTTTTTTTTATGTGAGTATTACGTATCTGTTTTATTATTTACAAAACTTTCTAGTTTGAGTTTATATTCCAAATTATATTTTAGATCTTTGAACTTAATAAATTTTATACTTATGTTAGAGTTATTTTATGACCTTCAAATTTTGTTATTGTTAATATTTTGACATATTCTTTTGAAAAACGTTTAATTTCAATTGTTTTATAATGGTTTGGAAAAAAGAAGGGGTTATGAAATTGCCTTTCAAGATATTCTTCAAATTTCTCTTACCGTCTTTGACCATCTATATTTATAAATATTTTTCTTTTAATATTTTTATTTTTCATGCTAATCCTTTTTTTTAGCCTTTAATTATGGTAATAAGTTTTGTAGTCTTTGAAAATAAAAGTACTCTAATGAGTTGTCTTGGTGTTAGATTGAAATGTAGACGCAAACTATTTTGTTTTAAAGGTTAGCATTCAACAACTTTTACTTTACTTACTTTTCCTATTAGCATTATTTTTCAAACTCAAATGCGTGAAAGGATCTCGTTTACTATTTGTTGTTTCTTGTTTAAATATTTAGTGATTTCTCATTTCATAGAAAAATTTTGGTTGTTTTCAATACTTCTTATTTAATTCTTTGGTTTTGACTAATCTGTTTTATATTCTTTGAAAACAAAATTTATATACTCAGTCTAAATTTTAAACTTGTTTGAGTTGATATTAAGTCATAATGGGTGATTCCTTTGACTTGTATGTCAATTTGATAAGTTGACACATTTTATCAGTTTTGATTTAATTTCCTTTTTGAGTTGACATTAAGTTTATATTGGGTGATTCCAGTAAACTCTAATGTCGATTTGATAAGAAGGTTTTCAAATATTGTTTTGTTGATACTAGATTGCAATGGGTGGTTCCATGCACATTTGTGTCGACTTAGCAAATTTTATAATTGTTGTTAATAATTTATTACTTTATCGCCTATTTATTATTAGTGTTTCTTCGTTGTGAATTTTATTTTAAAGTTTTCAATTTCTTTTGCGAACTTTAATTTTCATATATATGTTTAGGAGGCGTACGCTCTTATAACATATGTCATGACTTGTGTTCGTAAGTGCTATTTTAATAAAGCAGCTAGCTACTCTTTATTAAAGTGTTCTTATCTCTTTAAGTGGAGTATAAGCCTGTGTGGTTACCTCTATTTAAATTGGTTTGGCTATCTATTTACGAACTTTTTTCTTCTTCGTTTCTTTTCTAAAAATATATATGTATGGTCGGATTTATTCTTTTATAATTTTACGTAAATATTTATTCCTGCTTCTTTTACAAAATTACCTATAGTTTATTGTGCAAAAGTTTTTACCTTAAACTTTCTAATACTTGTCTTTGGTTCTTTCACATTTTATAAAATGATTGTTGTTACCGTGCTTCTTTACTATACAACTCTTTTGGTCTTCCAAAATAAAATATATATTATTTGAGTTATCAAACTTCACACCTGCAAAGTTGTTTAGCTTACTAAAATCCATCGATTTCTGTTTTCTTAATGTTCTTTATCTAGAGTATTCTCTTTTGTCTCTTGGTTGTTTTGAAGTTTCGAGGACGAAACTCTTTTAAGGGGGAGTGATTGTAACACCCCGTAATTTTCACTCTTTATTTTTGGTGTTTGTTTACAATAAAATGATATTTTTCGTAAAAAAAAAAATTAATATTTAGATTATTTTGGAACGTGTTATGAAAATGTGTATATATATTTATATGTTGTGATATATTTATATATATTTATTTTAAAAGTTATATTAGTTTCGTTATTTGTTTAGGCGTTTAGGATGCAGTTTTATCGCGTAGCGTTTTTGTAACGTTGTTGGACCGACTTGGGTGATGAAATGTTGCATCACGTGTGGCGTATCATGCTGACCGAAAATCAGCAATTATGGAGTGGAGGATGAAGAGTTTTGGTGCTTATTAAGCTAACCTTTGGATATCTTGTAACCGCTCATTTAATCCCTCATTAACTTTCTCCAAGACCCTTCATTTTTCCTTGACATAAAATTTTGATTTTTATTAAAAATAAGTTCAGCATCATTCTCATTTAACCCTCACCGTTTTCAAGAAAAGAAAGAGAGAAAAGGAAGAGGAAAAGAATAGAAAGGTTCAACCCGGTTTTTCCTATCACACCTTCACGAAAATAACAGTAGCGGGAGATCTAACCGTTGGATTATCTTCAAATTTGGACAGAACGTTTAAAACATCTTGTTCTTAACTTTGACCGGAGCGATTTAGAATCTGAGCATTCGATCACCGGGAATCATGATCAGAACAGAGTAGTGCGAAATAAGAGTTTTCAACGTTCAAGAAGAAAACGCCAGTGACTTGTTGCTACAATTATCGTTCATTGTGCTTTGGGGTTAGAAGAGGAATTGGATTGTATGCGTAACTCTTAACTATCTCTTTAGACTCAGCTCTCCTTCCGACGTTTTAGGTAACTAGTAGTTATCTTAGAACGATAGAGATTAGAGTATTTTTCGGTATTAGATTATTACGCTAGGAATTGTTTAGAATACTTTTTGAATGAAATTATTGATGAAATTTGATGTGGATATACTTGATGTATGCTTTATGAATATTGTATGCAGAAAAATAATTTTCGTCTGGGTTTTAATATTTATTCGATTTATTTGGTAATTTATGCGTGTATGGCTTATTTGCAAAATAATTATTGAACGAATGTTATAATTGCTGAAATTATTTTTTGTGAAGCATGTTATGTGTGTAGTATGTATTTCATGCTTTGGAATAATTTTTTCCCTCACTGTTTACAGATTTATTTAATTGAGTTATCTGTTTTTACATTTTCCTATTTGTTGGTATTTAAATCATGAATATTATTTTTTGGGGCCGAAAAATCTATTTCTTTGCATATTATGTATTACCGTGGGTTTATGCATGTTATGTGAATTGTTGGAAATTTTTGTGCATTTATTTCTATTTTTAATTAATTTATTGGCTTTACTGAGTATTCTGTAAATTAATATTTAAAGTTACTTTTAGAGTCCAAAAATTAGAAATAAAATTTATAACATGTCAGTAGAGTCATAATGGTCGTATGATAATTTTTTTGATAATCTACTGATTTTTTTTAATTAGTTTAATAATTTTTATTGTGTTTTTGTTATGAGTTTGAGGATATTTTTTTAAATTATTTTAAGGGTTTAATAATCAGAAATGAATTGAGACCTTTTATGTTCTTGGAAGTTGATGATTTGTAGGTTATTGTGGTTATTATTGAGTATCATTATGTTTACGTTTGGTTTATGTGAAAATGATTAGTCGTGTACGTTTCATTGATTTAATAAGCCTTTGAGTTAATTGGTGATGACGTCAGACGCATTCTGATGCGTCAGACGTAGTTTGGTTAGTGCGCCAGTCGCACAATGTGGTGCTGAGCGCAAGCTCATGCGCCGAGCGCACAGTTTTGTGTAGTCTAATTTTTCATATGATCTTGTACGTATGTTCTACTTCTGGTTGGTGATCTTATTTGATATGATGCATTTCTGATTGATATTGTTAGTTAGTGCTGTAAAAACTATTTCATTATCATTGTTGATGCTTAGTGATGTTCAAAGTATTGTGGTTGGAGATATTTGTTGTAAGTTTGTAAGTTACTACTTTGAGGATTTTTGAAGAATTACTTTTGATTAATTATGGGTATAAGGCCGGGTGGCATCCCATTTGACGAATATTTTTGAGCTGAATGATACTTTGATGATATTTATGAATTATGATTTTCTCTTTTAGATAAGAACATCCGGTGGGATAGATGTAGTCCCCGGTGAAGAACATGACAACCACCTGGTTTGCGAACTAGGGGTAAACCTGGGTTAATTGTTGTCATCCGAGTGGTCGGGAGTTCGCGTGTTCTACCCTGCATCGGGAGTTTGACCATTCTCAGACACAGGCAGTGGGGAACGTAAGCCCATAGACTGACCAGGAGATTGCGATCTGACAAACCTTAGGAAGTGAATTGCAATTCACTGGCGTTCAGTTTCTAACTCAATCACTGGTTTTACCTATAATTTTTATTTTTATAAAAGTACTCTTGAGATGATTTATTTATTTTTATCCAATTCACTTGCTATTTATTATTCATTTGTGTTACTTGTGAGTTATATGGAAGTGGATGTATATTGTAGTTGACTTGACTTTATTCTTTCCTTTCATACTAATCTATGTCTGGAATAGACTTTGATTTCTTTTGTTCTGGGAGAACTACTAGTTACTCCCCACTGATTGTGGATGTTTGTTGTATATTTTGCAGGTTATGTTGATGGGAACCTTCTTTGGTTTTGGGCTCGGGTTGAGTTGTGAGCATAAAAAAAGCTAGATGTTTTAGGCCAAGACTTTTAATGAGTTTGAGAGTCAGTTTTCTCTTTTGGATATTAATCTAATTAATTTATTTTATTTATACTATTTATTTATATTGGTTTTATCACTTAGTTATTTAAACGCATTTCTTGTAGTAGTGACATTCCCAGAAGATGATGTTTCCGCCATCGTCCTATTAATACTATTATTATTTCTTTTTTTCGCTTTGAAATTCTGGGGTGTTACAGTTGGTATCAGAGCAAAACGCTCCTAAACTCTGAAAAAAGAGTTGCTAATGATTCTTAAGTATTATAAGTTAGCCATAGGAGATAAAATTTGTTTAGAACTAAGTTTAGTATTTTCACTATAATGAGAGTGTGATGGGTAGAGTAAGTAAAGGGAAGCCTTATGGGAATGTGGTGTGCTCTCATGCTTATGGAGCATATGTTATATGTATAGTTACTTGTATTATTGGTGGAATTAGTCTACCAAGTTTGCTAATCTTATTTGCAGGGCCTCTTACATGTAATTTATTTTCTCTTTTATCAGAGTGCGCAACGAAAGCGAAGTAATTTATAGCCTTCTCGGTTTAGTTGTGTGTTTAATTTATTTTGTGTTTTACAATTTAAAGATAAACTTTAATTTTATTTTAATACAGTCTTGTGTGTTACATTGCATTTATTTTATTTGCTAGTTGCTTGATAGTATATGTTATTATGTGAGACAATATATACTTTCTGTTCTTTTTCAATTAAGTGTTGTTTTTTTTTATGTGAGTATTACGTATCTCTGTTTTATTATTTACAAAACTTTCTAGTTTGAGTTTATATTCCAAATTATATTTTAGATCTTTGAACTTAATAAATTTTATACTTATGTTAGAGTTATTTTATGACCTTCAAATTTTGTTATTGTTAATATTTTGACATATTCTTTTGAAAAACATTTAATTTCAATTGTTTTATAATGGTTTGGAAAAAAGAAGGGGTTATGAAATTGTCTTTCAAGATATTCTTCAAATTTCTCTTACCGTCTTTGACCATCTATATTTATAAATATTTTTCTTTTAATATTTTTATTTTTCATGCTAATCCTTTTTTTTAGCCTTTAATTATGGTAATAAGTTTTGTAGTCTTTGAAAATAAAAGTACTCTAATGAGTTGTCTTGGTGTTAGATTGAAATGTAGACGCAAACTATTTTGTTTTAAAGGTTAGCATTCAACAACTTTTACTTTACTTACTTTTCCTATTAGCATTATTTTTCAAACTCAAATGCGTGAAAGGATCTCGTTTACTATTTGTTGTTTCTTGTTTAAATATTTAGTGATTTCTCATTTCATAGAAAAATTTTGGTTGTTTTCAATACTTCTTATTTAATTCTTTGGTTTTGACTAATCTGTTTTATATTCTTTGAAAACAAAATTTATATACTCAGTCTAGATTTTAAACTTGTTTGAATTGATATTAAGTCATAATGGGTGATTCCTTTGACTTGTATGTCAATTTGATAAGTTGACACATTTTATCAGTTTTGATTTAATTTCCTTTTTGAGTTGACATTAAGTTTATATTGGGTGATTCCAGTAAACTCTAATGTCGATTTGATAAGAAGGTTTTCAAATATTGTTTTGTTGATACTAGATTGCAATGGGTGGTTCCATGCACATTTGTGTCGACTTAGCAAATTTTATAATTGTTGTTAATAATTTATTACTTTATCGCCTATTTATTATTAGTGTTTCATCGTTGTGAAATTTATTTTAAAGTTTTCAATTTCTTTTGCGAACTTTAATTTTCATATATATGTTTAGGAGGCGTACGCTCTTATAACATATGTCATGACTTGTGTTCGTAAGTGCTATTTTAATAAAGCAGCTAGCTACTCTTTATTAAAGTGTTCTTATCTCTTTAAGTGGAGTATAAGCCTGTGTGGTTACCTCTATTTAAATTGGTTTGGCTATCTATTTACGAACTTTTTTTCTTCTTCGTTTCTTTTCTAAAAATATATATGTATGGTCGGATTTATTCTTTTATAATTTTATGTAAATATTTATTCCTGCTTCTTTTACAAAATTACTTATAGTTTATTGTGCAAAAGTTTTTACCTTAAACTTTCTAATACTTGTCTTTGGTTCTTTCACATTTTATAAAATGATTGTTGTTACCGTGCTTCTTTACTATACAACTCTTTTGGTCTTCCAAAATAAAATATATATTATTTGAGTTATCAAACTTCATACCTGCAAAGTTGTTTAGTTAACTAAAATCCATCGATTTCTGTTTTCTTAATGTTCTTTATCTAGAGTATTCTCTTTTGTCTCTTGGTTGTTTTGAAGTTTTGAGGACGAAACTCTTTTAAGGGGGAGTGATTGTAACACCCCGAAATTTTCACTCTTTATTTTTGGTATTTGTTTACAATAAAATGATATTTTTCGTAAAAATAAATAATTTAATATTTAGATTATTTTGGAACGTGTTATGAAAATGTGTATATATATTTATATGTTGTGATATATTTATATATATTTATTTTAAAGGTTATATTAGTTTCGTTATTTGTTTAGGCGTTTAGGATGCAGTTTTGTCGCGTAGCGTTTTTGTAACGTTGTTGGACCGACTTGGGTGATGAAATGTTGCATCACGTGTGGCGTATCATTGATAAGGCTCTATTTTATATGATTTCTGCCTGTTATATTACTTTTTTAGTATAAGTTTTGAGACTTATAATATGTTTTCTTCTCATATTTTAATATTATAACAGTTGAGTTACTTGAGTTACAAAGTTGATTTAAAATATGAGAGATACGCTCAAGAAATTACTTGCTTGATTTTAATACTACTTATACATGCTAATTTGGTTTATCTAATATTTATAATAGTAGTATGTGTTTATTATGCAAATATATGCAAATAATTTATTTTGGAGCCTAAGTGTTTATTACTTTATTAAACTATTTGTAGGAAAACTAAAAGAAAAAAAAAAGAAAGAAAGAAAAGAAGAAACCAAAAGCAAAACATATTGCTGGGCCGAAGACAACACATCACCAACAATTGAAAAAAAGAAAACCCTTCTACGGAAAATAAAGGGAAAGCAGCACAAGAAAAAACCTAGGACGCAGCAATTTATAAGAGGACGAAGACGACAGAAGCAGACCAGAGGATACAAAAAGGGAGTCTAACGGCAGAAGCAGGGGACGAAGGGAGGCAGAAGAAGACGCACACCAGACAGAGGACAGTGGACGCGGGACGCCAATGCGAGAGCAAGCGTCGTTCATCTGATTCTTCATATGAATCTGGAGTTTATCTCTCTCTTCTCTTAGTTTATGTTAATTACTATGTTTAATTTCAGATTTTTACTTTCAATTAATTGGGTTAATTTAGTTTCAATGTCTTGCTAAATTTTCATGTTTTTGGACTAGATGTAGTCTTTTATTTTCTGTCAATGATTTGAAATTGTTGTTTGGATTTGATTATTATAATTGCAATTTGATAATCTTGGTTTTGTTTCATATAATTGATTTGGCCAGTTGATTATATGTTTAAGATATTGGATTATTAGCGGAAGTGAAAGTTCAATATTAGTTCGTGGGATTATTAAACGTCAAGTAGTATAACTTTAGGAATAGTTATACACTTGGGGTGGTCTCTTATATGAATTTATTGTTCGTAATGGGTTTATATTAATTGTTATGACCACGGAAGTAGGCGTAAGATTATTATAAATACACGTTTTCTACCTTGGAAGAGGAGATAATATATTATAGGAAATTCGATCATTGCAATGCAATAGTTTAAATCCGACAACTATTTTAATTTCATTGTAGAAGGTAATTGGCGAAATCTAAGTCCTAGAACTATTTCTTATACTTGATTTATACCAATTGTCCAACGTCTTTAGAGTTAGAATCAGTCTAGTTCTTATTTTATTAGTCTAGTTTATCACCACCAATCACTTTTTCCGGATCGTCTAGATAATATTAGTGTCTCTTAATTTGGTAGTTGATTATACCTCCTTGTGGGAAACGATATCTTGCTTACCTTATATTTACTTTAATTGACCCGTACACTTGCGGTATTTTAAGGTACTTTTAGGACCGACCAATCATGCTGGCCGAAAATCAGCAATTATGGAGTGGAGGATGAAGAGTTTTGGTGCTTATTAAGCTAACCTTTGAATATCTTGTAACCGCTCATTTAATCCCTCATTAACTTTCTCCTAAATCCTTCATTTTTCCTTGACATAAAATTCTGATTTTTATTAAAAGAAGTTCAGCATCATTCTCATTTAACCCTCACCGTTTTCAAGAAAAGAAAGAGAGAAAAGGAAGAGGAAAAGAATAGAAAGGTTCAACCCGGTTTTTCCTGTCACACCTTCACGAAAATAACAGTAGCCGGAGATCTAACAGTTGGATCGTCTTCAAATTTGGACAGAACGTTTAAAACATCTTGTTCTTAACTTTGACCGGAGCGATTTAGAATCTGAGCTTTCGATCACCGGGAATCATGATCGGAACAGAGTAGTGCGAAATAAGAGTTTTCAACGTTCAAGAAGAAAACGCCTAGTGACTTGTTGCTACAATTATCGTTCGTTGTGCTTTGGGGTTAGAAGAGGAATTGGATTGTATGCGTAACTCTTAACTATGTCTTTAGACTCAGCTCTCCTCCCGACGTTCCAGGTAACTAGTAGTTATCTTAGAACGATAGAGATTAGAGTATTTTTTCGGTATTAGATTATTACGCTAGGAATTGTTTAAAATACTTTTTGAATGAAATTATTGATGAAATTTGATGTGGATATACTTGATGTATGTTGTATGAATATTGTATGCAGAAAAATAATTTTCGTCTGGGTTTTAATATTTATTCGATTTATTTGGTAATTTATGCGTTTATGGCTTATTTGCAAAATAATTATTGAACCAATGTTATAATTGCTGAAATTATTTTTGGTGAAGCATGTTATGTGTGTAGTATGTATTTCATGCTTTGGAATAATTTTTTCCTACTGTTTACAGATTTATTTAATTGATTTATCTGTTTTTACATTTTCCTGTTTGTTGGTATTTAAATCATGAATATTATTTTTTGGGGCCGAAAAATCTATTTCTTTGCATATTATGTATTACCGTGGGTTTATGCACGTTATGCGAATTTTTGGAAATTTTTGTGCATTTATTTATATTTTTATTTAATTTATTGGCTTTACTTGAGTATTCTGTAAATTAATATTTAAAGTTACTTTTAGAGTCCGAAAATTAGAAATAAAATTTATAACATGTCAGTAGAGTCATAATGGTCGTATGATAATTTTTGTGATAATCTACTGATTTTTTTAATTAGTTTAATAATTTTTATTGTGTTTTTGTTATGAGTTTGAGGATATTCTTTTAAATTATTTAAGGGTTTAATAATCAGAAATAAATTGAGACCTTTTATGTTCTTGGAAGTTGATGATTTGTAGGTTACTGTGGTTATTATTGAGTATCATTATGTTTACGTTTGGTTTATGTGAAAATGATTAGTCGTGTACGTTTCATTGATTTAATAAGCCTTTGAGTTAATTGGTGATGACGTCAGACGCATTCTGATGCGTCAGACGTAGTTTGGTTTGTGCACCAGTCGTACAATGTGGTGCTGAGCGCAAGCTCATGCGCCGAGCGCACAGTTTTGTGTAGTCTAATTTTTCATATGATCTTGTACGTATGTTCTACTTCTGGTTGGTGATCTTATTTGATATGATGCATTTCTGATTGATATTGTTAGTGCTGTAAAAACTATTTCATTATCATTGTTGATGCTTAGTGATGTTCAAAGTATTGTGGTTGGAGATATTTGTTGTAAGTTTGTAAGTTACTACTTTGAGGATTTTTGAAGAATTACTTTTGATTAATTATGGGTATAAGGCCGGGTGGCATCCCTTTTGACGAATATTTTTGAGCTGAATGATACTTTGATGATATTTATGAATTATGATTTTCTTTTTGAGATAAGAACATCCGGTGGGATAGATGTAGTCCCCGGTGAAGAACATGACAACCACCTGGTTTGCGAACTAGGGGTAAACCTGGGTTAATTGTTGTCGTCCGAGTGGTCAGGGAGTTCTGCGTGTTCTACCCTGCATCGGGAGTTTGACCATTCTCAGACACAGGCAGTGGGGAACGTAAGCCCATAGACTGACCAGGAGATTGCGATCTGACAAACCTTAGGAAGTGTATTGCAATTCACTGGCGTTCAGTTTCTGACTCAATCACTTGTTTTACCTATAATTTTATTTTTATAAAAGTACTCTTGAGATGCTTTATTTATTTTTATCCAATTCATTTGCTATTTATTATTCATTTGCGTTACTTGTGAGTTATGGAAGTGGATGCATATTGTAGTTGACTTGACTTTATTCTTTCCTTTCTTACTAATCTATGTTTGCAATAGACTTTGATTTCTTTTGTTCTGGGAGAACTGCTAGTTACTCCCCACTGATTGTGGATGTTTGTTGTATATTTTGCAGGTTATGTTGATGGGAACCTTCTTTGGTTTTGGGCTCGGGTTGAGTTGTGAGCATAAAAAAAGCTAGATGTTTTAGGCCTAGACTTTTAATTAGTTTGAGAGTCAGTTTTCTCATTTGGATATTAATCTAATTAATTTATTTTATTTATACTGTATATTTATATTGGTTTTATCACTTAGTTATTTAAACGCATTTCTTGTAGTAGTGACATTCCCAGAAGACGATGTTTCCGCCATCGTCCTATTAATACTATTATTATTTCTTTTTTTTTCGCTTTGAAATTCTGGGATATTACATGCACTAACCAAAATCATTAAAATATGGAGCGGAGCTTTACAAGTATTCACATTGAAGAAAAACAATGCTTTTTGAGTTAATGACGGCCCAAAAACGTTGACCATACTACTCACACACTGAACCTGTCCATGACTACACAATCTCAAATCAAGGCCCATTTAGAAAACGCATTTATACTTCTATTCATCCAAAAACACACCGCTAAAACACCAAATAAAAAAACACTTTCTCTCTCTCTCCTTTCTTCTTCCCCAAGCCACTCTCTCTCCTCGGGAAAATGGGGCAAAACAGCAGCGGGCTGAACCGGCAAGGCGGGCCCCCCGGCGACCGTAAACAAGATGGCGACAAAAAGGACAAAAAGTACGACCCACCTGCACCACCGGCCCGGGTGGGCCGAAAACAGCGGAAGCAAAAGGGGCCCGACGCGGCGGCCCGTGTACCCGTTGTAACTCCACTAACAAAGTGCAAGCTGAGACTGTTAAAGCTTGAAAGAGTGAAAGATTACCTTCTAATGGAGGAAGAATTTGTGGCCAATCAGGAACGACTTAAACCTCAGGAAGAGAAAACTGAGGAAGATCGTTCTAAAGTCGATGATATTCGTGGCTCTCCTATGAGTGTCGGCAGTTTAGAGGAGTTGATTGATGAGAATCATGCTATTGTTTCGTCTTCCGTCGGCCCCGAGTATTATGTTGGCATCTTATCGTTCGTTGATAAGGATCAATTGGAGCCTGGATGCTCCATCTTGATGCATAATAAGGTATACTTTACTTCGATTTGAGTTATGTATGATAATTTTTTTTTTGTAAATTAGGATTTTGTGTTAGGGTAATAAGGGAATTTGGTGTTTGTGGAGGTGAACATGGAATTTGAGATGTGGTAGGGTTTGGTATGTGATATTATTCTAAGTTAATTTGTGATGGACGACACGGAGGGTGAGAAATGCCTAAATCAGATTTATAAAATTTGGTATATTTATAAGAAGAAAGTAGTATATAAAAACCCAAATATGAACTGATTATAGGTATATGATCACAGTATGTCTTTGGTTCCAATATACAACTTCATTGATTAAATATACTACTTTTTTTCCTATCTATATTAGTTTTGTTGATGATTAGAACAAAAAATGTATAGAATGGTTATGAATTGGGCAAAGCTCCACGGATGGCGGTTTGATTGTTGTGGAGGTCCTGTGCTACGAGTATACAATTTGAAATATGTGAATTGAATGGTGTTTGCTGGTGTATGAGAAATGCTTAAATTAGAACCATTCTGAACATTTTGTAATATATTTATACTTTTGTTTTGAAATAAGTGAAGCACGTCTCTCTAAATACTTCTCTTTTTTATGTGAGCGCTTTTTGAGAGAAGTATTTTACTAATTTGAGGAGGAAGTATGAAAATGTAGTATATAAAACGCAACATATAACTTGATTATTAGTATATTATCATAGTTAGAGGCGGTGCTAGTAGGGGGACATGGGGACAGATGTCCCCCACTTTGAAAGAAAAAATAATCACGGAGTAAAAATAAGAAGAGGAAACAAAATAAAATGAAGAGAGAGAAAGTGAGAAACGAAGGGGTTAAAGTGCAGCAGCAGACCAGCAGTGCCCCGTCGCCCGCTGGAATCCCAGCCACAAGTCCGCCGCCACCCCGCAAGGGTTGCCGCCCAAGTCCAGTCGCCGGCCGAGTTGTTCTATAGAAAGTAGAGGGAGTAATGAAGGTGCAGAGATTAGAGAAGAGAGGTAGAAAAGGACAGGAATATCCAGTAGGCATGAAGAGGGCAAGCTGTAAGGTGGGCAAGAGAGAGAAAGGAGTATATGAGGAGGGTGGTTTTTATAATTTAGTAGCCAAATCCTAGGATTAGATACTTACGATTTGGGCTAAAGTTACTATTATTTGGGCCATGCAAAACACAAGTAGGGTTGGGTACATCTATAGGCTATATCTTAAGGTATAAAGTATAACAATGAATTTTTAAGGTAATAAATTAAATATTTATAGTTAATAAAATCAATACGCTTAATAACTTACAATAAACATCTACATTGTAATTCATAATATATTAAAAGTTGTACTATTTTGGATGTAAAACGTTAAGTATTAAACAATTTGTGCTGTAGTGTTTTTTCAAAAAAATTTATCCGAATGCCCTAAGTACGTACTCCGTCCCCCCACTTTGAGAATCATGGCTCGCCACTGATCATAGTGATGTTTTTGTTCTAATATACTACTTTTTGATTAAGTGTATTACTTGTTTACGAGATATACTACTTTTATTGATGATCTGAACAAAAAATATTTAAAACGGTTCTGAATTGGGCAAAGCTCGGTGTTTTATGCCCTGAGAATAAACTGACAAAAGGAAATATTATGAATTTTATGCAGGTTCTTTCTGTTGTTGGTTTACTTCAAGATGAAGTTGATCCGATGGTCTCTGTGATGAAAGTCGAGAAGGCTCCTTTAGAATCTTATGCTGACATTGGTGGTTTGGATGCTCAAATACAAGAGATTAAAGAAGCGGTTGAGCTACCGTTGACGCATCCTGAACTATATGAAGACATTGGTATTAGGCCTCCCAAGGGAGTTATACTATATGGAGAGCCAGGTACCGGGAAAACTCTACTTGCAAAGGTATGTAAGTTTTGATGCTTATAATCCGTTATCGCGCATATTATAGTTGTGTGTTTACATTTCAATATATTAAGATACCTTATAACACTTTTTGTGATTAGTGTGTCATCATTCCAGAGTTTATGTTTACTTTCTTGCTAAGTGCTTCTATTTCTCATCATGTAATTATGTGTCTCTTAAGCTTTTGCAAAATGAATTAGAATTAGTATTGCTTAGAGAGGTATGATGCATCTCAGCATTGTGTAACTGATGGTAGTTTTGCTTGCTACTAGTACTTACATGTGAATAAGCAAGCACTTGTAGGAGAGGGAACTGACGGTAGATAATCTGGGAAGTACCTTTGTAGCAGTTACTCAAGGAAAATTTTCCTGCATAAGGCTCAAATATTTCCTTGCTCAATTGGATTAAGGCTTAACTGTGGAGGGAGGTGATCTGGGCAATCATTTTTGGATCTTATTTGCACTCTAATTTTATGAAAGATTTAGGGGTTAGTTGTGACAGATGGCCATTTTCCCTTGTTATATGACCTCCTCCAGGAGTTGTTTTCATAAATTCACCACAAGTTTGTAATTTATACTTTGTGACTAAGTAACAACTAAATTTGGATGGTGGTAGTATTAGCTTAGGATACGTGGAGGGTACCTGGGAGCTGGTGGGAGAAAAAGGGGGGGGGGGTGTGAAAAAGAGGAAGCTGACTGAGAAGTACAAAAGTTGGATATATTAGATCTTTTTTTTTTTTCCTGTTGAACATTACGTACACAATAGCCTCCTAACCCCTACTAACCAAATCCTTTGTCCATTACTTGTAATAGTGGAAAAGTGGTTCCGTCATTACAGATTAAGGATCCTGCCTATTGTCCGCAGCTAATTTGTATTACAGACTACTAAAAATTATGACTGGGCAGTTCATCAAGACTTCTTACAACATTCAAATGAAGCAGAAGATTGTAGTATTACCAAATATGCATCTTGTTTTTATTTTGAGAACTGCCTTTACAAGCAACCTCTTAACTTCTCTCACATAAAAAATAGGTCACTAAGGTTTGCTTTTCTGTTGAAGCCTTGGGAATTATTTTAAATTCTCGTCACGTAGGTTTTTCTGGGAATTTTAAAAGTCTGATTCTAGTACAGAAAGTTTCTTGTTGGGCTAAAATTTTGGTAAAATGCATTGCCTTTGATCAATGAGTTTCATGAGTAAAATCAATGGCTTTCTCTTCTTGCTTGTTGGCTTGTTGCCTTTTATTTCTCATCCATGTCATGAGAACGTCTTCCCTCTTCTACAGGAGGGGTTATTTAGTTTTCTATATACCTGTTTGTTTGCAATACAATTATCACTTGGCTACAGACCTTATCTTTTATTTACTTCTGGGTGGAGATTTTACAACGCTTGCTTTGTTTTGCATGTGATTTGATTGTGGTGGTTTTAAGGGATTTAAGGAGGCTAGGCTGAATTACCTGGGAGTACTCTAGTGGAGTAGTGGTTTGCCAAGTCCCCGTAGCTATACATCATAAAGTACCATGCATATGCTGACTCACTTACTGTATGAGTGGAAATGTCTGTTGTTAGTTGTTACTGGTGAATTCACTCTTGATTTGACTGCATAACATGCCATTGACCTACTTTCCTCTTATCAATTAATAACAATATCTGTGCTGACATCATTATATTTGAGGGTGTTTCAAGAGTCCATTCTATAAGGCTGTACTTCATAGTTTATAGTATGAGTGTATGACCCCCTGATGACAAAGCCTTCATAGTGCTCCCTCTCATATTATTTGCACATTTTACATTTTGCCAATCTGAACTGAATATGTGACAAATGTGCAAGAATGTGCTTGGGAGCACATAGTTCTAGGTGCTCTCGGGAGCACCAAAGAACTTGTACCCTGATGATCATCAGCACTTACTCATGGCATTTTTGTTGCCTTCTTTAGGCAGTGGCAAATTCGACATCAGCTACTTTTCTACGTGTTGTTGGTAGTGAATTAATCCAGAAGTATCTTGGTGATGGTCCAAAATTAGTCAGGGAGCTCTTCAGGGTAGCTGATGACCTTTCACCATCTATTGTTTTCATTGATGAAATCGACGCAGTTGGAACAAAGAGGTAAACTTAATGAATATTATAATTTGACTATGGAGATATCAAGTAACACTACCTAATTAAAGACCTTCAGGTATGATGCTCATTCTGGTGGTGAGCGTGAAATTCAGCGGACTATGTTAGAACTTCTCAATCAATTAGATGGCTTTGATTCAAGAGGAGATGTCAAAGTCATCCTTGCAACAAATAAAATAGAAAGCCTTGATCCAGCTTTGCTTCGTCCTGGACGAATAGATCGGAAAATCGAGTTCCCACTTCCTGATATCAAAACAAGGAGAAGAATATTTACGGTACACTTGTTACTTCTCTTTTCTTGGAATATTTGTCACATGTAATAATGAGTCTCTGTCTATTCATATGATTTTTAATGTTGATGTCTCTCATCAAATACTCTTGTTGCAGATTCACACCTCAAGAATGACACTGGCTGATGATGTCAATCTAGAAGAATTTGTTATGACCAAGGATGAGTTTTCTGGTGCTGATATAAAGGCCATTTGCACTGAAGCTGGGTTACTTGCACTGAGAGAACGCCGTATGAAGGTTAGCTAGTCCTTTTCAAATTGAGTGATGAGCTTATAACTATTCTTTGCTAGACTTCACTGGTCTGCTAGTTGCCTTTTTGCTGTTTGGTGGTTGTTTGAAAGGTGTTATTTTCCTTTTTTTTAGTTGGTTGATAAAGGAATGTTCTACTTGAGCTTTGATGCCATTTGTGATGTATTTAGGTTACACATGTGGACTTTAAGAAGGCGAAAGATAAGGTCATGTTCAAGAAGAAAGAAGGTGTGCCAGAAGGACTTTATATGTGAAGTTACCCACATCTGTTATCAGTTGAAATTACATTTAAGTTATGGTTTATGGCTTTATGCCTTTTGGTCTCTGTATATCTTTTCATTTGAGGTTTGATTCTGAAGTGTACGTTGTAGATGGAATGTTTGATCCCTAGTTTTATGATTATCAATTATGCTCAAGAATGTCTCTAGAATGATTTACTTCCGATCTTCACTAGAAAGACTTTGGTTGGTGCCCCTAACAAATTTTGTCCATCTAACCTGTGGTAGCATTATACCTCTTTTGTTATGTTCATCTTGTGCTTTATAGCTTCAGTGCAAAATAGGAAACAGTCTTTCTTGTGCATTTGGGTTGGGACGTCGGGATGTCACATTCAGTGTCTTCCAGGTCTTCTGCGAGGCTATACAGTCACAGGGATTGCGCAGGATTCACAGAAGTCGGGTAATGTGTTGTTTGCAACAAAGATTACACTACATAATTATACGCGATTGTTTTTTTAAAAAAACATGCACAAGACCACAAAAGCTTGAGCTCCATTCCTAGTTATGAACATATTTTGTTTATAACGGTGCATTGTTTTTTTTTTTTGAAAGGGAAAATTATGAGAATTTAATTGTTTACAACAGTTTGGAACTTGGAGTTTCTCCATAAGGTTTTAAGACAATCTCAATACGAACCACAAGAAATGGAGAAAGATGCATTTAATGGCCATATGAGGCTGTAACCATGTGATTTATAGGAGTGCGTATGTTGTACACCATGTGCAATGTGGATTATATTATTCACATCGCACGATATCAAACATGCTTTCAATATGTGCAATGACGTTATATTACTCTCCTTTCTTTCTAGAATTTTTTAGCACCCTCCTCCCACTTCATAAAATGCATCCCCTTCACTGTCAAAATTCAGCCCTTTGCACCGCCTCTTTCCTTTGCCTCGCCACTACCTCTCTTCTCTTGCCCCTACACCGCCAAAATATGCCATCGCCCTCTCCTTGCCTCCTCCTCCTGTAGCCTTTTCGCGGCCCTGTGGTGAAATCGAGGCCGGACAACATCTTTTCACTACTCCTATCTCCAATGTTGGTGGTTTTGCCTGAGTCTCCGCCGCCATGACTAGCCATTAGCCTGGACAACGGCTCTGCCATTGCCGAGAGCCCTCGTAGTCTCCACCTGCCAAGAGGTGGTGGTTGCTGCTTCTTCAAGAAGCCTTGGTTCTCCCTTCAAGAAATTAGATCCAGTTACTAGAACTTATTTTGTTTGTTTTTCTTTTTTCAGTGACTTGTAATCCCTAGTGGTCTCTCCCTGAGATAGGGATTGACGGTTCGATTCTTCGCAACAACAAGAAGCTGGACATTAGTGAGTTCTTTTAATTTTCTTTTGCTTTTTTTTAAAGGAGAGCTCTTTTATTTTGGTTTATCACAAATGAAAGGTTGAAAAATGATGAGTTTTTATCAGTTTTCTTTTGTTTCCTTAGAATGTAAAGAAAGCCAAGCAAAGCTTTTACAAGAAAGTCTAATATGGCTCTGGCGTGAATGCAGCAAACTTCGAAAATATAAAAGAACAGGTGAACGGTGACAACCTAGTCCTAGTTCCATTGAAAGATAAATCGTCTAACCCTAATTCAATCAAATGTAATATTGTTGTTAGTATCGATAACAAAGACGAGACAACCATACATATAAAAAGCTCTAGATTTCGCAAGAATAATCCCCAAGAAGCAAGAACTACCTACAGTTAAAATAAATTTAGTGTCTATTTGATTTAATTTATTTTAACTTATTTAATACAAAATAAGTTCAAATAATATAACTTTAGACAAAAAAATTTAAATAATTTAACACACAAATAAGAAAATTTTCAGATAAAATAAGTCCTGTTAATTTTTAATAATAGATAATAAGTTCCGTCAAAAAAAAAAAGATAATAAGTTATTTGTAAGGTGAATCTAACCTAGAGAACCCTATTTAGGAAGAGTTCAGCTCGCTCAGGAGGTAGTTGACTTCATCACTTAGATCATTGTTCGTTCTAATAAAGAAATACAACTATTTATATAATAGGTATGACCATATGAGGTAAATTCTAATATAGATATGTCAATTCCTCGCGCCACCATTACGCTGATTTGGGGCGGGGGAGTTTGAGGTATGCCTGATGGGCTGGGTTAAGCACTGAGGTAGGGTAAGCTCGGACCCGGCCCGACATGCACCAGATAAAAAAATCAGCAAAATTAAAATTATAATCCTTTTTATTTATCGGGTTTTTATACTTTTTGCCCTCGTGTTTTTCCATTTTCTAAGTTGTACCCCATGTTTCTAGGATTTCTACACTGTACCCTTCAACTCTCATTTTTTAATTCAAATTGCCACTGCCGTTAAGTGAACGTTAAGTGTTCCGTTAGTGAAGTTAATGTTGATTTATTAAATTACCATCAGGTTAAAAAACCCATGAGAGGGAAACTTTCCCACCATAAAACTTAGGGTTTGACTCCCTCTTATTGACTTATATCCCTTCCCCCACAAATCTTCATCTTCTTTCTTTCTCTATGAAGCTTCTCTCCAAAATCAACAATGTCAAGTGCGAATTCTTCATCAGTTGCATGCTTGGAAAGCGATTTCGTTGCTCCCAAGTGTAATTGCAGCCCCCCCAAAAACGCGAAATTGCACATTTATGGTTCTCAACGCAATCCTGGTAGGGCCTATTTCAAGTGCGATTTCTGCTAAATATGTTGTGTGGTTGCACAATGGACATATGATTAGAAGAGGGGGATGCTGCAGATGTGATGCGTGGTGAAGAAGGAAGTGGGGTGCATTCAAATGACGTCACTTTGGTTCAGCTTAGAGAAGACATGGCAGCTGTGAAACAAAAATTGGGTGATTTAGGGGTTTATTTAAGGGATTTGGTAAAAATAGGATTGTTCATGTTTCATGTATATCTTGTTGGTAATTATCATCAAATTATGCTAATTTCTAGAATGGAACTAAGGTGGTTTTTTTTGTGTAATTGGGTGTTGCAAATTAATTGAACTAGTTTGTATGCAACTGTTGAAATATATGAATGAAACAAGGGGAAATCTTATGCTCCTTTTGCTACTAATCTTTGTAAATTTCTTGCAACAACAATTGTTTCAATATTACAAAAACTGCTTCCAATAGTTTAAAAAGACAAAATAAACATTCCTAATTGTTTCTTGAAACAACATGAACAAAAGAGAAATTCCTAAATGCCATTGTTTGCACTTGAAATAAGATTAACAAAAACAAAAGATATGCACTCAATAAGTCCCCAAAATCAAAGTTTACAACCAATTACTTAAGCATTGAAATCCTATCCATGATCTTTCTCCTCTTTGGACTCAAATTCTGACCAAAATCTGCAGCACTTGTTGAAGGTTGACTCATAGAATGTTGAGCTGATGAGTGTTGTCTTGTTTGAGGTTAAGATCTGATCTAGGGTTGAGATTACGAATGTTGTCTTGTTTGAGTTTGGGATCTGATCTGGGCTGAGATGATGACCCAGCAGCATCATTGTGAGATGATGACTTTCTTCTGCCTTGGTATTGAGAGGATGACCCAGAAGCATTTATCATAACATCAATCAAATTAGAGTAATTCTCCACTGGGAGCCTCACTGGCCCTTTGCCTTGAGTTGCCACCCTTGGCTCCTGTCTTCCTTGCTGCTGTGCTAACTCCCTTGCAGTAGGACCACCTTTGCAGGTTTTGGAATTATGTCCAAATGCCTTGCATTTTTTGCATTGGACTGTGGCACTCCTCTTCCCCTTTTTTTGTTCCCCTTCTTCCCTTATTCTATTTCTGGAAGGCCTGCCTACTGACCTTTTGTAACGCCCCGGAAATACATAACATTAATCGTCAGCGGAAGCACAACTTAAGCCTGTGGGTTATGGCCCACTAATAAAATAATAGCCTAAAACGGCCTCTTAAACATACAAATGATCGTCTTTAAGCTATAATCATTACCCTTAAATACAGAGTATTCTAAATATCCCAAATATCTCAACTTATATAGAGTCACTTCAACATAATCCTTTATAACAACGCTCTTGCAACTGTTCTGCTCATACCTAAAACAGAAAAACAAAACGTCATGAGCCGAGGCTCAATAACATACTACTCTAACAACGTAAATCCATTTCAACTCATTTTATTTATAAACAGGGAGGAGAGAATAAGTAAAACTTATTTCACAAACTTATCATATCATGTTACAATATCTTATTTATCATGTTCATCATCATAGTTCATATTATTTGGTAACTTGGCGAGTATAACATAAGGGACGTCTCCCATAAGCATCATCATCATCATAATCATAATCATAGGGCAATAGCCACCAGGGACATTGTCCCTAACCAGAAGGTGGCATAAAGCCATGCATAGTGCGGTGCCACCAGGGACAATTGCCCCTAACCAGAAGGTGGCGTTTCCGCCATAGAACAGAACGGTACGTGCACGACCAACATAACATAGTACTGCCAAGAACCATCTTTCACTTGAATTTATCATGTTTCATATCTTCTAAGTATATTACTTCATAGTCATCATGATATAACATATTCTTTTCTTTGCATCCATAAAATAACATCGTCATATTTTCATAACGTCATTATTTCATATCATCATATTCATCACAAAATATTCCATATCCCGCAATCCATATACAAAAGAATACTATTAACGTAAACATTATTATAAAACATACTTAGAAGGGGAATGCGGGTGTTAGCAGTAGACGTTACCTGAATTCCTGCTTAATAACCTTAGTAGCCGGGGGAGGCTTGTAATATCCTTTATCTTCTTTAATCTATTCAAGAATAATTTTATTAATGAACGTTTCGTTATTTAGCTTTTAAGCCTAAATATTAGCTAGCGCTTATTAACGTCATAACGTTCCTTATACCGTCGTAAAGGCCTCATTAAAGGTCGTTATTATCTTAGTCGTTAATAACTTCTTAAGGTGACTCTTAAACAACTAATTAGGTGGAATAGCTCCTTTAGTTATACTTTTAGAATTATCGACACCTTAAAGTTATATTAATACATAACCTATAACCATTCGAAAATATATTATTATTCGAGTTCATAGTTAATCATTAAAGAATCGTTTATTATTAAACTAATTAAGTTTAAAGCTATAATAGAACTATTAACATTATTATAACATTATTTAATCTCATAAAACTCGTAAGTCAAGCTATCTTGTTATTATAAGTAAACTTAAGTATTAGTGGAGGTAATAATAAATTAAACTCATATTATAAATAACAAGCTTACAGGATTTTAGTTAGTTTTAAACAACTCAACTAGTTTAGTAAACATGAAATATAACCCAATAATAGTTTTTAGGAGATGAGTTAGGTGGTTTTAATTTCAACTAAAATCAGTCCATGAATATAACATAACAAGTCCATGGAACAAGCTCAAACTATATTTAAGCCCAACAACAATAATAATTCAGATTATAAAATTTAACTTTAAGTTCTAGTGTAGTCTCCTAGGCCCAAACTAGAATAGCTAACAAAAGAATTAAACTTGGGCTTGAATTATAAACTTAAGGAAATCAGAATTTTAAAAGAGTTGGTCATTACCTCTGCTACTAAGAGCAGGGAAGACCACGACACAAGGAGGGAGGAGGAACGTAGCTCCGGCAGCAATGAAGAGCACCGACGCTGGTGCTGGCGAGGCGGCGTGAGCGGAGGCCAGGTCACGCTAGCTGGAGTTCGAACGACGAAGCGGCAACAGCGAACTGGGCTGGTGCGACGTCGGGCTGGTGCTGGGAGGTTCACCAGCGAGATCAGGGACGGCCGAGGGTGGCGAGCAGACTGGGCAGCGCAGGTGTCGCGCGAGCCGGTGGCAGCCGGTGGTGGTGGTGTTTTGAAGCCCGAAACAGCGGAGAGAGAGAGAATTGGGTTTTCTTTTTGGGTTTCTTTGAGTCGTGTTTTCCGGCGAGTTGTTGACTGAAAAATCTGATTAGTTCTTAGGTGGTGGTGAGGTGAGATAAAAGGATGAAAGTTGTTGGTGATGGTGAAGCTCGCCCAAAAACAGAGGATGAAGGAGGAAAAATGGAGGAGAGAGAAAATTTGTTTGTAACTTGTTCTGATTTTTGCTTGTGGCTAGATGGAATTATCAACCGGTATTTATAGGAATTATTGGAAGCTATGCTCCTATTATTGATCAGTTTATCATTTGAAAAAAATATGAACTTGGGTCAAGATACATTAATAGAGGAGATATGGTGATCTTCATGTGAGATTTTTGTTGGCTCGAGGAGTTATACTTTGCTGACTTTTTGCTTGAGATGGATGGTGGTTCATTCACCTAGAGTAGCTAGAGTAGGGAACAAGAGATGAGAGTGAGAAGATAGGGTCGGTGGGGTGTCGGCAGACTTGATTTCCATGGTTGCAAATTTCAAACATTCACAGAAGGAGAGAAGAAAGGAGGGAGATGAAGTGCATGCTATATGGTTGTGGTCTTGTAGGGCTGTAGGCTTATAGGGGCATTATTTTTTTTTTTTTAGTTTACAAGCTCACTTCTTTAGTCATCCTCATTTCATTACTATACACTGAGTTTTCTTTACTACGTTACGTAGATTAGTTATTTAGGTAGTTTTCACCTCCTTAAGGTAAGTTTAAGGTATTACAACATAATGAAAAATTAACCCATATCATACATATATATATATATATATATATATATATATATATATATATATATATATATATATATATATATATATATATATATTTAAAGTTTTATTTAAACATGTTTAAATTCGGGATATTACACCTTTTCATTATTGGTAGGATCAAGGTGGGCACATCCATAGTAGGCCACTGCTCAGGATCAGGCACAGGTGATATATTGCCATTATAGGCTTGCTTATACCTAGCAACTGAGAACCACTCACTCACAAAGTCAGAGGGCTCCTTTTGAGCATGTATTATGGCTTTAATTCCATGTTGACATGAAATCCCACTCAGTTGCCACCTACCACAAGCACACACTTTATTTGTGAGGCTCATAGGTAACACTGCCCTACCCTGATGTATCTCATACTCCCCCTCCTAGATGGATAGGTCTGACAAGCTCTTGAATCTTTAGTCAACACTCTTAACCTCTCTCTAATATTAGGGCAAATCCCATCATCTTGCCACTGCTGACAGAGTTGTTGTCTTGTTGCATGCCTCACCATAGCTATCCTCCTCACACCTATGCAAATTATCATAGTGAGTATTAAAATCAACACAAAACACTTAGAATAAGAAGGACCAAACTGATTTATACCTTCTAATAGAGTCAGAATTGGATAGGACCTATCTACACCAATTGTGTTGTTGAAACTCTCAACAAAATTGTTGGTATTTTCATCATTGCACAAAGACTCATCAAACCTGAACCTAGCCCATCTATCCACTGGCCCGATGTCCTTAAACCACTTCACAACTCCAAGACCAGCATAAGCTTGCACCTTTTAAATGGCATGCCTAAAAGAGTATGCTGAATATGCATTTGTTACTCCCCAAAAGAGCTTATGCATAAGAACTCCTGGATATTCAGTCTTAAAATTCTTGCATAAATGCCTTGCACAGTACCTTCTAGGTACCTTAGGCCACACAGAGTCCAAAGAGGGATCAATACCCTTGCAAAACCAAAAACATAAAAATGCATGAATATGTTATACATTGCAAAACTTAGATGGAAATTAATGGGTTCAGGAAGCAAAACTTTTGCCTATCAGACATTATAGTCCAGTCAGTTCTTCCAGTGGCAGTTAATATGCCCTTCAAATGTGCAAAGAACCAGGACCAGCTTGTCTTGTTCTCTGAATCCACAACAGCAACAGCCACTGGAAAAATTTCAAAATTTCCATCTAAACTGACTGCTGATAACAGAATCCCTCCATAGTTGCCTTTTAGATGGCAACCATCAACTCCTACCAACCCTCTGCAGCCATTAATGAGGCCCTTAAATTGTGCAGCAAAGCTTATGAAGATTGATCGAAACTGCAGTGGCCTCTCTGGTTGTTGAAGCCTAGCCCAAGTGCAAAATACAATTGATTTAGGATTATTTTTTTTAGTATCTCACAGTACTTAGGCAAGTCCTTGTATGAATCATGATGGCCCCCTAGTATGAGTCTCATGGCTATTTCCTTCATCTTGTACAGGGTAGAAGTAGCCATCCTTAACCCAAACCTATCCCAAAGCAACTCATTCATTGCCTTCCCTTTTATATCTGGGGTTGCCCTGATATCTTCCAGTAACTTCTTTGCTGCCCAAGCACATAGGATATGGACAAGGTTCAAATCACATTGGTGCTCCTTTGACACTTTTTTTGATGGCCCATGTATAACCATCAGCAAGGCTGCTAGCATGTATTCTCCATGAACACCTCTCATCAGCACAATCTGCAGTATATCTAGTATAATCTGCCTTCCTAACTACTGATGCAAAGCCCTCTTGTATGTAGTAGTCTCTAAGTACATCCTTGAAGTGCCCTTTATCTACAAACATCACCCAGGGCCTTAGTTTAATGTTTCCTAGTTCAGCATCATCACAGACTTATCCATTTATATACAACCTACTCAAATATCCACTCTCATCAGGGGACCACTCACTGGACTGGAATGGCTCCCAACCTCCATCTACATAATTCTAACTTAGGAGTCCATTCACATCTTCTTCCTCAAAGTCAATAGAACAATCTGACTCACCACTCTCCTCCACCTCTAGTTCATAATCTCCCTCACTATCTGTAACGCCCCGGAAATACATAACCTTAATCGTCAGCGGAAGCACAACTTAAGCCTGTGGGTTATGGCCCACTAATAAAATAATAGCCTAAAACGGCCTCTTAAACATACAAATGATCGTCTTTAAGCTATAATTATTACCCTTAAATACAGAGTATTCTAAATATCCCAAATATCTCAACTTATATAGAGTCACTTCAACATAATCCTTTATAACAACGCTCTTGCAACTGTTCTGCTCATACCTAAAACAGAAAAACAAAACGTCATGAGCCGAGGCTCAATAACATACTACTCTAACAACGTAAATCCATTTCAACTCATTTTATTTATAAACAGGGAGGAGAGAATAAGTAAAACTTATTTCACAAACTTATCATATCATGTTACAATATCTTATTTATCATGTTCATCATCATAGTTCATATTATTTGGTAACTTGGCGAGTATAACATAAGGGACGTCTCCCATAAGCATCATCATCATCATAATCATAATCATAGGGCAATAGCCACCAGGGACATTGTCCCTAACCAGAAGGTGGCATAAAGCCATGCATAGTGCGGTGCCACCAGGGACAATTGCCCCTAACCAGAAGGTGGCGTTTCCGCCATAGAACAGAACGGTACGTGCACGACCAACATAACATAGTACTGCCAAGAACCATCTTTCACTTGAATTTATCATGTTTCATATCTTCTAAGTATATTACTTCATAGTCATCATGATATAACATATTCTTTTCTTTGCATCCATAAAATAACATCGTCATATTTTCATAACGTCATTATTTCATATCATCATATTCATCACAAAATATTCCATATCCCGCAATCCATATACAAAAGAATACTATTAACGTAAACATTATTATAAAACATACTTAGAAGGGGAATGCGGGTGTTAGCAGTAGACGTTACCTGAATTCCTGCTTAATAACCTTAGTAGCCGGGGGAGGCTTGTAATATCCTTTATCTTCTTTAATCTATTCAAGAATAATTTTATTAATGAACGTTTCGTTATTTAGCTTTTAAGCCTAAATATTAGCTAGCGCTTATTAACGTCATAACGTTCCTTATACCGTCGTAAAGGCCTCATTAAAGGTCGTTATTATCTTAGTCGTTAATAACTTCTTAAGGTGACTCTTAAACAACTAATTAGGTGGAATAGCTCCTTTAGTTATACTTTTAGAATTATCGACACCTTAAAGTTATATTAATACATAACCTATAACCATTCGAAAATATATTATTATTCGAGTTCATAGTTAATCATTAAAGAATCGTTTATTATTAAACTAATTAAGTTTAAAGCTATAATAGAACTATTAACATTATTATAACATTATTTAATCTCATAAAACTCGTAAGTCAAGCTATCTTGTTATTATAAGTAAACTTAAGTATTAGTGGAGGTAATAATAAATTAAACTCATATTATAAATAACAAGCTTACTGGATTTTAATTAGTTTTAAACAACTCAGCTAGTTTAGTAATCATGAAATATAACCCAATAATAGTTTTTAGGAGATGAGTTAGGTGGTTTTAATTTCAACTAAAATCAGTCCAGGAATATAACATAACAAGTCCATGGAACAAGCTCAAACTATATTTAAGCCCAACAACAATAATAATTCAGATTATAAAATTTAACTTTAAGTTCTAGTGTAGTCTCCTAGGCCCAAACTAGAATAGCTAACAAAAGAATTAAACTTGAGCTTGAATTATAACCTTAAGGAAATCAGAATTTTAAAAGAGTTGGTCATTACCTCTGCTACTAAGAGCAGGGAAGACCACGACACAAGGAGGGAGGAGGAACGTAGCTCCGGCAGCAATGAAGAGCACCGACGCTGGTGCCGGCGAGGCGACGTGAGCGGAGGCCGGGTCACACTAGCTGGAGTTCGAACGACGAAGCGGCAGCAGCGAACTGGGCTGGTGCGATGTCGGGCCGGGTGCGGGGAGGTTCACCGGCGAGATCAGGGACGACCGAGGGTGGCGAGCAGATTGGGCGGCGCAGGTGTCGCGCGAGCCGGTGGCAGCCGGTGGTGGTGGTGTTTTGAAGCCCGAAACAGAGGAGAGAGAGAGAGAATTGGGTTTTCTTTTTGGGTTTCTTTGAGTCGTGTTTTCCGGCGAGTTGTTGACTGAAAAATCTGATTTGTTCTTAGGTGGTGGTGAGGTGAGATAAAAGGATGAAAGTTGTTGGTGATGGTGCCGTGAAGCTCGCCCAAAAATAGAGGATGAAGGAGGAAAAATGGAGGAGAGAGAAAATTTATTTGTAACTTGTTCTGATTTTTGCTTGTGGCTAGATGGAATTATCAACCGGTATTTATAGGAATTATTGGAAGCTATGCTCCTATTATTGATCAGTTTATCATTTGAAAAAAATATGAACTTGGGTCAAGATACATTAATAGAGGAGATATGGTGATCTTCATGTGAAATTTTTGTTGGCTCGAGGAGTTATACTTTGCTGACTTTTTGCTTGAGATGGATGGTGGTTCTTTCACTTAGAGTAGCTAGAGTAGGGAACAAGAGATGAGAGTGAGAAGATAGGGCCGGTGGGGTGTCGGCAGACTTGATTTCCATGGTTGCAAATTTCAAACATTCACAGAAGGAGAGAGAAGAAAGGAGGGAGATGAAGTGCATGCTATATGGTTGTGGTCTTGTAGGGCTGTAGGCTTATAGGGGCATTATTTTTTTATTTTTTTTTAGTTTACAAGCTCACTTCTTTAGTCATCCTCATTTCATTACTATACACTGAGTTTTCTTTACTATGTTACGTAGATTAGTTATTTAGGTAGCTTTCACCTCCTTAAGGTAAGTTTAAGGTATTACAACATAATGAAAAATTAACCCATATCACATATATATATATATATATATATATATATATATATATATATATATATATATATATATATATATATCTTAAAGTTTTATTTAAACATGTTTAAATTCGGGATATTACACTATCACTGCCATTACTCTCACTTACCCCATCACCTCCCTCACTCTCCCTTCCACTAACATCTCTGCTCCTCATATGGGGCACTCTCACACCCAACTGTGACCCCTCTGTATTATCAACAGTCCTTTGACTCATTGGAACCTAGATACCCTTTAGTTGTGCTGTTGATTTGGCCATCTTCTTCCCATAAGGGAATGGATTTGCCTTGTTGGTTTTCTTAGGTGGTACGGGTACTCTACTTGTCTATATAAGTGACAATGTAGGCTGGGAACTTGTGGGTTGTGTAGTGTTTTGTGTTTGATCAACAGGTTGGGAATTTTAAGGGCTTTGAATGGTGGACTGTGTTTCAAAGTCATGTAGGGAAATTTCAGAGGTTTGGATGGTGGGCTGTGTATCAAAAGGAGGAATTATGAGCACATCATTAAACCTTGGGCTTCTCCTATGGGGTGGGGAATTAAGAACTTCTTCCAACAGTTTTGGAAGCCTCTTGGGATTGGATTTTTTTGGTTCCATTTGAGGGGTGGGCTGTGGAGTAGGGGGACCAGTTGGTTTGTTTAATGGTCTTCTAATTGGTATCTTACGCCTAGGAGTAGTAAATGGCTTCAATGGTGGCTTACTTGGGCCAATAAATGGCTTCAATGGTGGCTTACTTGGGCCAACTACTTTGCTTTAGTTGCGTTTTCTGCACTACTGGGCTGGGCTTGTGATGTGTGTGTTCCCAGATTTCACATTATGTGCTAATTTCCAAATAAAGGTGGGCTGGTCAGCAGCACCAATCCACACGTCAATTTCATCACTTTCAACATCAGCAAACATATTCATCATTGTTTTGTCATCAACCAAATGATGACTATTCATCCTATGTGAATAACTCAAAACAAGAAATTCTGGAAGCTCAAACCCATTTTTAGCAAACTCATCACACATATCATTCAACACATCAATCATCAAACACTTATCAATGTCATCTATTCTTAAAACTACAAAATTCCCCATATAATGCAATTTCAATATCTTATCTTCCATTCTGCACAAAAATAATACCACAACAACCACAACAATTCAGGAAAAGTATACAAAACATTGAAGAATTTGCACAAAACTCATGAAACATGCAAAATAAAAAAACGCTTTTTTTTTCATGAAATCAAATACCTGAGGTCTGCGATTGCACTTCAGTTTCGAAACTAAGTTGAAAAATTTACGCTGCAAAAACTACACCTTTTTTTCACATTTCGAAATTCAAGCAATGTTCAATTGCGCAATTTAGGGTTAAATTTTTAGGTATGAGTTACTCTTTTGACAGAGTGCAAAGAAAAGGGAGTAATAAGAAGTTGAATGATCATTACAGGAGAGAGAGGGGGGGGAATTTTAGTTTCCTTTTTTTTTTCAAAATATAAAAAACAAACGGTATGTAAGGCATTTAATGCCAAACCTAACGTCCATAAATTTTTTTTTTTTTTTTTTGAAGGGAACGTCCATAATTAATATGAGCTCATTAATGGCAATGTGAATTAAAAAATTAGAGTTGAAGGGTACAATTTAGAAATTATAGAAACATGGTGTACAACTTAGAAAATGGGAAAACACGAGGGCAAAATGTAGAATAACCCTTATTTATTTTTTAGGAAAAATTGATTTAATCAGTCCCAACTATGAGTACCCTGACAAAAACAGTCCCGACTTCAGTTTATTATTGTTCAGTCCCAACTTTTAGGGGTATTTTATAATGGTAGTCCCAACAGGTTTCTAACCTGTTGTAGCAGGTAAACTTTGCCCTTTTTTTCCTTTTTTTTCTTTCTTCTTCCTCCTCTTTCCTCCCTCCTTTCTTCACCGCTTCCCTCCTCGCTCTTCTCCTCTCGCCACTACCCCCTCTCCTTCCACCCACTACCCCCTCACCCGCCCTCCTCTCGCCACTACTTTCCCCTTTAGTTCCTAATAAATTTGTGTTATGAACACAATTTGTTCATAATAATTATAAACTTGACAAAGCTCAGCATAAAAAATAATTAAGAACATATTTAAGCAGGGTGAGGTTTACACTTCCTACATCGGGATTCTAGTATATTCATCATATTAGTCGTAGATTAAAACTCTCATCCAAAAAAAAGTTACGGATTATAGCTCAAATTGCGCAAGTACTCGATAACTTGACTTGTTATACAAAGTGGAATTTGACTTACTTCCAAAAATGGGAAATATACAGATAAATTTTCAATACTCAAATCATTGCTAACGGTTAAAGTTGACAAATAAATTTGCCCTTTAAAAACATAAAATGTTCACAAATAAATTGTATTGAGCGCAATTCAATATAACTTCACTTCCAAAAAATATAGCCCTTTATAGCCCATGGTCAACAGCATGTGAAAAACTAAAAGACTTCTCACTCTAAGTCTAACCTTTGATAACATGGTAAATGACTAAATTCTAGTATCACTGCACATAAAAAGTAGAAAAAGTTGACACACTTCGCAGTTTTTAACCAATATCACTATTATTACACAAGCTATAAATTACATCAAATTACATTTGCAGCATCATCCTTTCTTCCTACGAAGAGAACTCTCAGGCCCCAAAATTTTCCACCATTCAATGATATCAAGGGAAAGACATAGGTGGTTTCCAATGGGAAAATGGTACTAAATCTCTGTTTACAACGGCTCTGTTGTGCAACCAAAATGTTTGAGCTGACTGGTAAAAATGTCGAACTTTTCTTTGGAGTTCCCAAAGAACTCCAGTAATTGCATAACATGGCTCTGATTCTGGAGTATATGCCCATAAACGATTCCGCGGCAGAAATATTACGGTGATGTCGCCGTTGACGGAATCACGACATCACAAAACGAGTGCTTTTGTTGCGACGATGGAGTTGTTGATGATGAGGAGGAAGGCGATAGCGAAAGCCAGAAAGAAGGGAAAGAGGTAGAGGAGGGGAAATTAGTGGTCCTGATGGTAATTTACCGGCGTGGGGTGGCAAGGTAAGTGGCGGAGGTTGGCAGGGAGGGGGTGGGGTGGATCCAGGGGAGAAGGGAGAGGAGAGGGGGAAGGGGAGGAGAGAATTAAAACATTAAAATATATAATTAAAACAGCAAAATCAAAATAATTTTTTTTCAAAAAAAAAAATTTAACCTCTTAAACCTAAGTTCTTGGTTAACGTGGACCGTTTTTGTAAAACACCCATTAAAGTTGGGACTGCACAATAATAAACTGAAGTAGGGACTGTTTTTGTTGGGGCACCCATAGTTGGGACCGATTAAATCAATTTTTCCTATTTTTTAATGGGAAAAAATCAAAAAATCCTTTATTTCTAAAAGGGTTCAAACACTAAAACTTCAAACGGCAGAAGCATAGGTGAAAACTGAAAAGTCGCCATTAACAGCAGCTACTGAAAATCTTGGTATCTTTCTCTTTCCTCCTTGTTTAGCCTGTTTCATTTTCCCACTTATTACAAGCTCCATATTCATTTTCTTGAATTTGTGTAAACCTTTTTTTTTTTTCCTTAATCTATAAATAAACATAGGTTCATTGTTTTTCCATCCCTTTCTTCATTAATCATAATATGGGTAATAATTATTTTGGTTTAAATAAGAGACAGAAACTGCAAACTCGAATTTGGGACTTTCAGTAAAATATTCTGGAAAATTTGAAGTTTAATACTAGCATAAGTTTTAAGATTTGGTAAATTTGTTCTGCCACAATTTTGAGGGAGAATGTTAGAATTGCAATAACAGATAAAGAGTGTAGGTGAATTGATTGTTTTTGTTTAGCTCCTAAATTTTCCACTTAGAAACCCATGTCCCAAACTTTGAACAGGGTAGGAAAAAAAAAGTTGTCTTTTTTTTTTTTTTTTTTTTTTAAAATAAACTGGTAAGCTGAAAAGAAAGAAGAAAAAGAAAATCAAGAATCTGTATTTTCAGGATATTTCAGTTGAACCCACTAAAGCCACAGTAATTTGGTAGTGTTGCTCTGTAGCAAACCATATGTATTAATGGCTACTCTGTGTGTAATGTAGTATAGTGTAGATAGCGAACCAGACATTTGAAGCTGAATCTTCGGTTTCGATACTAATCTTATAAAAGAAAGATGGGTCTGCAGCAATGTAAGGTGTGCAACGAAGCGAAATCGAAGTACAAATGTCCAGCGTGTCTTGTCCCATAGTAAGAAATTATTTCTATCCTTTTTGTTCAATGTGTTTCAGGATTGGTCTTAATAGCTACATATTGTGAATTGCAGTTGTTCCCTTGCTTGCTTCAAGAAGCACAAAGGTATGGCTGATTCTCTAGGGAGGTAACTGCTTGTATTTAAATTTAAAAGCGAAAGCATATTTTGTGATGTTTGTCAAAGGAAATATCTACTTTTGAGATTCTTTGTTGCTTTAGAACAAAATTTGCAAGTTTGCAATCACTCTATAACTAGATGTAGTGGTACCTAATTTATAGTATAAGTATGAGTATATGGGAACACAATTTGCTACCTATATTTGTTGAAATATCCAAAATTATACCACTTGCATGTATCAATTGGCCTTTTCCGAATCGCAGTGTGTTGGGGTTTAGAAAATCAGGTAACACTAGTTGGATGACTAGGGAGTGTATGTATTGAGTAATGACTAGGGCAAGAAAATCTAGTGGTGAAAATTGAGTTTGGGGATTGAGTTTTTTGTAGACTCTAGTCTTGGTTTGTTGTCAAGGTAACGGCTAATATGATTTTTTTTGTTTCTTTTTTGGGTCAGAAACTCCATGTGCTATTGCTAAGTCAGTATTGCCTGATGAAGAACCAAGTAAGATATTGTATATTGTTAAGATTCTCTGATATTGATTGTTATAAAGCATATTGTGGTATTTACCTTTGTGCAGAGACATCATATGCTATACCTGTACCTGTTGATGAAACACCAAGTAAGAAGCATCACAGGCTTATTTATAAACATGCTCTTGTTGTTCATTGTATATAAAATTTTTAAGTCCTTCCGAGTTACCTCACTTATATCATATGACTATAAGCGCTGTTTTTTCTGCTTTTGGCGGGCCAATTCTTTTTTAGTTTTGTACGTCCTTCCTTCCTTCAGTGATCTCATTGAAAAGTTCAACTGTAGTTTACGATTATATCATGATACTTCTGTCGTTGAACTTGGTTACATGTTTTTGTGTAATTAATCTGTAATTCAATAGCAATAGTGTAAAGACTAGTTTTCGAACCTAAATAGATACTGTCTTACTTAGGTCTCATGACCCATTAATTTGCTTATGTTGCGCTGCTGCATTATTGTGTACTCTGACATTGCTCGCAGTTCTATGTAAAGAAAGTTTATGGACATGAATTGCCCTCTGATTTACTTGTGGGTTTTATTGAGTTCTTTTTCTTATTCTTGGTTTTGGCTAACAGAGACTCCTCAAACGCTTGCAGAAAGAGCACTCTTCGTTGATGAACCATGTGAAGTTTTGGATCGGGCTCAACTGGAATCTATAGGTATGAATTATTGAGCAAGCTAGAGAGGGTTACTCATGCGTGGAACTTGTCTGAAGATTTAAATATTTGGGGGGTTTGTCATGTCGCAATCATCAATAATCCTCAGTGATGCAACTAAGAGTGTGTGCTAGATGCTGTTCTTTTCATGCTTCCATCCTGACCAAGGATCATTGTAAAAGATACTGACAGATCACAGATGTTGACAGTTATTTGTTCGATGTCCCTGTCTGACATCTGCTCTCAATTCGCATCGTCCATTACTCTTAATGGAGCATTTTATCAGGAACTAGAATCTGTCATTGACATGTAGAACGTAGGGCCCAAATCTTTTCAAATGCTTCTCATACTCTTTAGTTCTCAATTATTATCCTGTGGCTTTCTTTTTGCTGGCATACATCAATGCCCCACTACGTAAGATCATTACGAAGTTATAGCAGACTTCTATATCCATTCACGTTTATTTTGTTCATTTTTGCTCAGCAGCTTTCGGTGCGTCTTATCAGAATTAAGAATCTTATCTGTCATCCTTGAAGTAGGGCCTAAATATTTTCAGATATTTCTAAGTTCTCCATATCTTGTCCCTAACTTTCTGTGGATTATTTCCATGAATATTCCAAAAGTCAGTGGGTCATATTTTGGTGCAGAAAATATTTTGTGTCATGACTTTTCAGACTCACTGTGACAGTACACTAGTTCAGGCATCTAGAGGGTTACTGGACTTGTGGCCTTTAACATCATCCTTGTCAAATTCTTGTTACAGGGGCTTCTACTGCAATTCAAGATGCTCTTAAGAATGAAGACATTCGGAAGCTCATCTGCAGCATAAATGATTCTCCAAATGCTTTAGAAGTAAGTGAACTTTAATTTTCCTTGAGGCCAAAAAAAAAAACTGTATATACAAAAATTCGGCATATTGTTTGAAGCATTATGTTATGGAATGTGCTAATGTTTTATATTTCACTATCAGGAACTTGAAAAGGCTATGAGTGTGGACGTGTTTCGCGTATTCTCTGACAAGGTATTCTGATAGTGTAATGTTCCTACTCAAGCTTGTCTTTTCTTGGGCACAGGGAGTAGGCTATGCACCCTCCTCTCCCTGGTGGACCGTGCTTGGGTGGGGGTGTTCAGTCTGCGGCACAAAGGGCTGTCGTGGTCAGGCACGTTTGCTGTGTCAGCTATGGCCCTAGGCCTAGCGATCTTGCCCTTACCATGAGGATAATCCCTTGCTTTACTTGAGATTCTTATTAGAATGCAATGATTCATGAGCACACCATACTCGACCCACAGCATTCTGCTTCTTGCAGGTATTGTCTGCAGCAAATTCTCAAGGGGCGTAGCACTAATGCTTATGCAGGTTTCAGTGAGCTTCTCTGTAGCAACAACGAAGGATCTTGAGGATATAAAAAGAACACCGTGGTCTCCATAAACGGTAACCAAGTCAAAGCGAACATATAAAAGGAGAATAAATCTACTGGATGTTCTAACTCCCCTGGCTCCAACCTATTTGATGGTTCTCCCCACTATATTATGCGTAAGGCATGTCTTAATCTTGAACTATTCAAGAATATAGGTTTTCTGTAATTTTCATTATTAGGTATTGACTGTTAAGTGACAGTCAGATCAACCAAGTTGACAAAAACATATTCAGTAACCATGATGCTGTATTGGCACTTAGAAGTGCTTGTGTTGTAATGTATAAACTGATGTGAATTTTTTATTACGCATATCTTGAACTTTTGCTGTCTCTTTTCAACTCTCCTCTACACCTGTTGTCTGGTATGGTGCAAATGTAGTGCAATCAACAAAGCATCGTCTTTTACTGCTGGAAGTATCCAGTGCAATTGTTGTGTATCCTACCTGACGTAACTACCTGCCTTTCAGCCAATTAGGGATATTCGGTCATCTTTTTCTATTTCAAAGGTTATAAGAAGGTTGAATTGGTAAAGTGTACATGCAATTATTATATAGAAAATCTTTACTATTTCTTGTACAGTTGAAGAATGTGAATATATAAGTGTTCTGTACTTTCTGTCACTAAATAATACAAATATTGACTGATTAAACCATAATCAGTTAGATCAATCAAGACGATACGAAATGCTAATGTGAAATATCACTGCCAAAGCAATTCTTCCAAACTTAACCATATTAGGAACTAGTGTTATCCCTATTAGTTGTACACTTCAACTTAGCTTGTTGTTTTGGTATTGTGCAACGCAATCAGTGGAAAGATGGTTTTTTCATTTTCTTTCCGCCAACTGCAAAATATTTGCATTCTATTGCACACACCAAAACTAACTCACAAGCTGAACGAAAACGAAAATCGATCCCTAGAGAACAACATTTACATGAGATTTTCCTCTTCAGATGTTAGTTTTGCGTCTCTGTGTGTTTGTTTTCTGTAGGCCGAGTGAAACTGAACTTGGTGAAAAACTACATGTCCTTTGTTACAAAACTTTGCAGGCAATGGCCTTTCGCCGTTTTCAACCAAAAACTTCAACATGTGGTACCAAAGAAGTATCTTCAGCTTGCTCTAGCTACTTGACTCAGTAGTAAAGCTTACATCATTGATCATCTTCAGCTTCACTTGTGCTTGGCCCAGGTTGGGCCTCACTTTTGCTTGTGCTTGGCTTGCTTGACCCAGGTTGCGAAATTGATTGGTTCTGTGAACAAAATCAAGAGTTTTCATAAGCATGAAGGCCAAATCCCAAATGCGCATATAGCTCGTTCATAACTAGTAAATTAAATGTTGATCACCAAACCCCCACTCTTTACAGTCAGGATCTCCTTACCCCCCCCCCAACAAAAAAAAACCACCCACCACACACACACACACACAAATCACCAGAGCTTGACCTGCGAAGCACAAGTCAGTTGTCTTACAAGAGGTGTCGATTTAATAAGGTCCATCTCCTTACCATTAAAAAGGAAAGAAAAAACAGTTGAGACTGACAGAAGTCTTTCTGGAAGACCCACAAAGAACCTTTTTTTCTGTAAATCATATAGTGCAAACAAATTAACAACAAAATGCTACAACTTCTCATCTCATCGTAGATAACTGTGCCAAAAGTCGAAAAATGACATGGATTTGTTCACTTGAAACTACTTTTTGAACTAGATACATAGCAACTACATTATCATGAAGCAGCAAAGGACCTTAAATAACACAGGATGTTGATTGTCTTCCATGTTGACAATTATGCACATAAAAGTATCTACATATATAGGTGAAGTCACCTGAACTGCTTGCATCTGCATCTGCATTTGCATTTGCATCTGCATCTGCATCTGTTGGAAAGCCATGTATTGATATGGATCAGGCAAGTTTGGCTGTTGTGGCAAGGCAGGATTCTGAACAGGAAATGAGCTATGGACAGGATCCACCTGATTGCTGGCTTGGTTTACAGGGAAATTTGAAGCAGGAAGAGAAGGCATACGAATGGGTGGAATGGTGAACCGCGGAGCAATTTGTGGTCCTGCTGCTGCGGACTGAGCGGTTGGCAAGTTAGAACCAGGCATATTGGGTGGAAATGACATCATGGGGCGGTTCATTCCCATATCCATTCCCATTCCCATTCCCATTGTTGGCATATACTGTGGTTGCACTCCAGCGTACACCATCGGAACCATTCCACATCCCATTGACATCATCTAGAAACACAATGACCATCTTCAGTTATACTGTAATACTTATACAAGAGTTTCGAAGATATACGAGTGTAGCATCAAAGAGTATAGTACCTGAACTTGCATTTGCAAAGACTTCAAATACTCAATTGCTTCATCAAGCATTGAAGCTTTATCTGACTAAAAATTAAAATTCTAAAATAGTGAATTATCAGGGAATATAGAGACTATTATGATGAGTACAATTATATATTTTTTTATTACAACCATTTGATATAGACTATCAAGGCAGATTAGACATAGTTTTCAGAGATAGTTTTCATCATACCTTGTTGCACCGAGGAATGAGTTCTTGCAATGCCTTCATCTTCTCATTTATCCTATCTCGACGTCTCTGCACTTCGACACTTGAACCATCAGCGAGAGGTTTCGAAGAATACAGTAGTTCCATGCTAAATAATAAGCTACTCCTACATATTTACACACCCTTTCTGAGAGATTGTGGACCTCTGCAGCACGAGATCTCTTTGCAAAGTGGGACCCCCGGGAATGTTTCTTTTCCTCATCACCAGCTTCAAGCTCTACATCCTTATGCAAATTAAAAAGAAAAATCTAGTTAACTCTTAATTGGAAAATTTAATATTATAATGCTTCAAAGATATCTTTTTCTCCAATAGAAGAGATGGAGTATGTTGTAATATGTACGTTCCCGTATAATCATAATGTTGGTAAAATTATAAAAGACACAAAATAAGAAAATGAAAAGCTATAGCAGCGGAAGAATATAAAAGAAACTGATGCAACAAACTGAAATCATGTTTTTTCTCACAAAGCTGCATATCTAACTTACATTCAAGATACCTATTATATAGCACACAAAACCTACGGTTAGACTCCCTAAACACTAGTAACTAACTAGAGAGAAGTGGGGATAATGATCCACCAATTGCTCCACTCACTACACCACCAATAACAAACTACAGCACTACATTATTGGCCTCTAGAAAGACTCCAATACTAACAAAGATATAATTGAACCAACTTCCTAAATAATAGCTAACAGACTTTTGAATCAATTACTCAACATCCCCCCTTGATTCAAAGGCACATACAAATAATGAACCTTGCTGTAAACTTCAACGACCCATATTGCAACGGACTTTGATGACTTGAACTCGACACGCTTTGATTCTCGACACTCAAGGTACCTCAACCACGACTTTCACAACACAACCACGACACATGAGTTTAGAAGAGTGTGTCTTCCTCCTCAACCTTTTGAGCATAATTAGTTTGCTCTTTCTCTTTCTCATCACGTTGTTTATCCCAACACCGGTCCTCTTTATGACCATACCTCTTGCAGTAGTAACATCGGATGCTACTCATAGATTGACGTTGTCCTGAGTATTGACCACGCCCTCCACTTTCTTCGCGACCTCGACCTCGACTACCCATACCACGACCCCGACCACGACCACGACCATCTTCATAATGCCATTCATTTGACATTTCCCCCTTAACTTGAAAGGCTTTTTCTTCCCCTTCTTCCTCACTCTTATCAATCCTCTCTTCATGAGCCATCAAAGAACTCATCAACTCGTCAAATGTATAATTGGATAAGTCCTTTGATTCCAATATTGCAGTGACAACATGCTTATAATTGTTTTTTTTGCTAAGACACCTCAACACTTTACTCACAATGGTCTCATTAGTGATGGAATCACCATAGATTCTCATCTGACTTACAATTCCTGACACTCGTGATAAAATTTTTTGAATAGACTCATTACCTTGCATAGACATGCTCTCAAAACTACTATGTAAAGTTTGTAGTTTCACAGCAATCACCTTTTTGTCACCAAAAAATTCTTGTTTAAGAATATCCCACGCTTGTTTGGCGGTTGACGCAGCGGAAATTCGCGGAAAAACCTCATCACTCAATGCGGATTGTATAAAAAACAGGGCCTTCGCATCCTTCTTTCTATTTTCACGAAGAGTTTGACTTGGTTCGGTCGGTGCTTGTGCCGGTTCTTGATAGCCATGCTCCACCATATCCCAAAGCTCTTGGGACTTGAACATTGTCTTCATTTTCAGACTCCACAAATGATAATTTTCACCCTTAAATATTGGAATTAAGGGTTGCGACGACGAATTTAGACCATTATTTGCCATGGTTTCACTCACTGTGTTTAATACTCAAATCTCTCACAACTCACAACTCACGACTATTTTCCTCGCAACAAAATTTTTTTCTTTCTCACGACAGTTCTTTTTTGTTTTCTCTCACGACTCTTAATTTTTTTTTTTTTTAATTTAGGCCTAGGATCAAACCATCGGCTCTGATACCCATGTTGGTAAAATTATAAAAGACACAAAATAAGAAAATGAAAAGCTATAGCAGCGGAAGAATATAAAAGAAACTGATGCAACAAACTGAAATCATGTTTTTTCTCACAAAGTTGCATATCTAACTTACATTCAAGATACCTATTATATAGGCACATAAAACCTACGGTTAGACTCCCTAAACACTAGTAACTAACTAGAGAGAAGTGGGGATAATGATCCACCAATTGTTCCACTCACTACACCACCACCAATAACAAACTACAACACTACATTATTGGCCTCTAGAAAGACTCCAATACTAACAAAGATATAATTGACCCAACTTCCTAAATAATAGCTAACAGACTTTTGAATCAATTACTCAACACATACTGCATACAGAGAAAATATCGACGAGGGACATTTATTTTGCTACATATAACATAGGAATGCATCAATTGTTTGGGGAGAATAATAGGAATCTATATAGTCGCAAAGGCCAACAACGTAGACAAGATCCAAATATTGTCTTGGTTACTCCCAAACTCTGCCAACTAAGGCTAATTAAGGCTCAGAGAATCATATATTCGATGCTCTCAACAGAATGCAATGCAGGGTTATGGACCTAACACTTTTGCCAAATACTCGATTACAACCTTGGTATTATATCTTGGCCGCAACACTACATTGTGACAGCATGGTAAAGGTTTATAAGCGTACCACAATGGTGATATCAGGTCGCAACAACCGCAAACCATCCACATTATCAACGAAAGTGGTTCTGCGACTATTGTCGTGATCGCAACCGCATCCAAGATATAAATGAATGATTACGACCCATTTGATAGGCAATATTAAATGGTGTTAGTGATATTGATTTATAGATAAGTTCGTGATGAAAGTCTCATACCAATGCCAATCTCTCTCTCTCTTTCTTTATTGACTTTCATTAACGCTTGAATGTGGTACTAAGTGATAATCAAAGTTCACTAAAAAATACAATGTCAAGCATTAGAATATGAAGTATTGCTTTTATGGGCATTGTCATAAGTCTTTTCCTTATCATATTGCAGATATACTCCCTCTGTTTCAAGTTATAAGACATTTTAGCTAAAAGTTTTTGTTTCAAAATATAAGGCATTTTACATCACCAATGCAAAATTAAATGCAGCTTTATATTATCAAGATAAGATTATAAGTTATTTTCTATTATCAATACAATATTTAATGTCAATGTTTATTACCTATGCAAATCTAACTAAAACTAATTAAATTCTTAATATGCATAAAAGTGGTTTACCTACTTTATAATTTGAAATGGAGGGAATATTATCAACATTTATTATCGAGTACTTAGACAACAGACCGTTAAAATCAAAAACAAAATATTTATTCACAAGTCACAAGAATCATTTGGTTAGACCTGTGGCTTTTGTAAAGTGTAAACGCCATGTAGCAACGAATTCTAACCGGTACTCACTTGACACGCAGTATATAATATTAGGCTTATAATAAAGAAAGTCAACTTCTTTTCTCTTCAGTGGCGTCATTTCAAGACTATTCAAGTCCTCTGTGAATGATGTCATAGAATGCAAAGGGGGGGATCCCCAAAACAAGAATCAGTGTTCCTAATCTCCAACTTCTTGTTTCTATTTTTATTTTTTTTTTTATTTTTACCTGTAACACTTTTCTAAAATGAAAATAATTAATTACTTGCAATATTTTCTATTTTTGTTTTTCCTTTCTCTCTACCTCTTTTTTTTCCTCTATACCTCTCTCATACCCAAAAATTACATTGGAGTTGATAAAAAAAAAAGTATTGCGAGTAAAAAAAAAAAGGAGGAAGTACATGATTTTCTACATGATACACACAATTTTTACCGTACATCCGGACAAGGCCATCTTGAAGATTTTAGGGCCCCGGTTCTAACATGAAAATTGAGCCCCTAAATTTATACTACCTCCGTCCCAGAAAAATCTGAACACTTGTTGGGACACGTAGTTTAAGGTGATAAGTTGTAGTGTGGTTATCAAATATTATTTTATTTAAAAAGTAGATGTGATAGGAGTTGGTGGGGTATTTTTTTTATTAGAGGAGAGAGAAAGTTGGGTAACTTTTTATTGTAAATGGTAGAGTGTGGGCCAAAGATGTGTAAGAGAAATAATATATTAATAGTGGGACCATGCCAGAATTGGAAGTGTTCAAACTAATTTGGGACAAACATAAAAGGAAAGTGTTCAGACTATTCTGGGACGGAGGGAGTAGAAAATAAAGATGGAAGGTTAGAGTTCTAAAGATGGAAAGTTGAAAATCTAAAGATAGATCATTGGCAAATTTATTAAGGGTGGGAAACAAGGGTGATTTCTTCAAATATAGTAAAATTTTCAAAATAATACTCCCTCCGTCCCATAATATAGTGCTTACATTTCTTTTTTGGTGTTCCAAAATGTTGTGCCTATTTTCTTTTTTGTCAATTTATTTGGACTAAATTATCCTTAATTTCTACACAAATTTTCCAAAATACCTCTAATTTTCTCTCAAAACATGTGACCCCATTTATTGCTTTATACCATTCCAAGGAATATTTATTGCCTTTTGATTTTATTTAGAGGATTTATAAAATAAATAACTAGTTTCAATACAAAAGTATCAAAAAAGCACTTCATTAAATATATTTTTTTGAAAATCCTAACACTCATTCCATTTTCCTTAATTCCCGTGAAAAATGAGAAGTAAGCACTATATTATGGGACGGAGGGAGTATATTTTAGGGTCCTTACAATTTTAGGGGACCTGTGCTGTTGAGCTCCTTGCACACCCTCATCTACCCCTCTGCATCCGGATATAGCATAATATAGTTTATGCGAAGCTATTTTTTTTTGCTCCTTACTCATTTTAAAACTACTTTTAAACTTCTAAATGAGCAAAAAATAGCCTCGGATATACAATGTGCATGGTACACTGAATGTACAATGAATGCACTCACCCTTAGGTTAAAAAAAGCGCACCGACACAAAAATAATTAGATATTATGCCCCCAACAATTGAATCATTACCATCCATATAAACAAAAATAAAACCTTTTTTATATGCATTTTCTTCATTTCCCAATATTTCACATTTTTCCCACTATTAGAGTGAAACTTGTATTTAGGCTCGGACAATGCCCCAGGGTTTCTCTATGCTACACTTTAGTAGTAGTTAAATAAGTCATCTCATACTCATTTAAAAAAATCATCTCATTTATTATATGAATTTTAAAAGTTTTCCGTTCATATATCATCATTAATTTTGATTAAATAAGCAATATAGTATGGTGGAGTGATTGTTGGATAACTTTCTTTCATACTTGAGGTTGTGGGTTCTATTAGTATAGACTAGCCTCTATGTGCACGCGATGCGTGCTTCAGATATCAAACGATAAACCATCTACTTATCGTGATTAAGGGTAGAATTAATAAAATCAAAATTAAAAATGTAGAACTTAGATGATTTCTAAATTACTACCTCTGTCCTAGAATAGTCTGAACACTTTCCTTTTATGTTTGTCCCAAATTAGTTTGAACACTTCTTTTTTTGGCATGATCCCACCATTAATATATTATTTCTTTTACACATCTTTGGCCCACACTCTACCTTTTATCAATAAAAAGTTACCTAAGTTTCTCTCTCCTCTAATAAAAAATACCCAACCAACTCCTATCACATCTACTTTTTAAATAAAATAACATTTGATAACCACACTACAACTTATCACCTTAAACTACGTGTCCCAACAAGTGTTCAGATCTTTTTGGGACGGAGGGAATACATATTAACTATCTACTCCTCTTGAACAATGTTTCTATTGTCAATGCTAGGTGGTTGATGATTTTCTAAACGAAATTAATATTTGTTGTAAGACTAAGTCATAGGTTATAATTGATTTCTGTAGTAAAAAAAAATTATTATTGTGAATAAAAATAATTACAATAATAACATCACAAATTCACGATGATTAAAAAAAATTATTAAGTTACAAAAATATTATTATAAATCACTGGTTTACTAATTATTTTTCAAATTTTAACTTACTTATATGTTGATGAAGAACAATTGAAACAATCGTGGAGGTGATTTAAATAGGTTAATGGAGGTGATCAGTTAAGCATAAATTATGAGCTTTACTTGTTTGATATGGATAATTACCTACTGAAACAAATAAATAGAAAGGTGATTGATTTAACGAATGTAAATCATAAGAGTGGTTGAATATATATATATAATTATCATTGATTATAAAAGAGAGATTTGTAAATGAGGAAAGAATTAAGAAAATATTTTTTATTATTATTTTTTGCGAGATTAAGGGTATATAAGTCTTTTCAAAAGAGGACACCATAGCTCCTCTCTTGGCTTATATAATAGAGATAGATAAATTGAATATTCCACTTTTATTATCACTATATATTATAAACCAGCTATAACTAATTATAACCATAATCACAAACCTACGACATGCATACTTAATTAATTATTGTATGTTTTACGGTCGGTAAAGGAATCAGTGAGTTTATCTATAATTTTTGAAGTAATTTTTCAGATGGATCTTATAGTACATATATAATAATTTCCCGAAGTGTAGATAAAAGTTATTATTGATTTACCTAATTAACTATATCTAGTAGTTTTTTGTAAATCAAATTTTATTACTCATTTATCTTAAAAGTTCTTATATGTAGCTTTATTTAAGACTTATAGTATTTTATAAATAAATTAATTTTTATATTGTGATATTCACACATTAACCTCCAACTATTAAACTTGTTTTCAACGTACAATTAATTCTTTAGTAAAAGACTTTGATGAAAGAGTCATACAAAACTTTTTTTTTTTTGAGAAAAAGAGTCGTACAAAACTTTCGATAACCCATTAAAAGCGAGAAACTCAAAATTCATACTTCCTTATTTCTTTTTAATCTACATATTTTTTTTTATTCGTTCCTTTTTAATCTACACACTATTGCTTTTCCTATTTTGATAAAATATTCCATCTATTTTCTCCTCTTTTTCACTTATGTGGTCTACAATTTAATATAATTTCTATCCATCTTTTCAGTTTCTCTTTCTTATTTTTAGATTCCTTAGTTCTCCCTCAAAATGAAGCCAGTAAATTAATACGAAATGGATGAAGTAACTATTAAAAACAATAACAATTAGAACAAAATCCTAAAATAGGGCTATTTTCAATTGCTCCAATTACCCCATATGTTTCACACATTAATATAAAGTTTTGTATAACCTACTATACACACAGAAAAAATCTAATTCTCACCTTCCAAATTAATGATCATTGTCACTTTTGGATAGAAATTCCTAATTAGGATATGTTCTCCTCAACTTATTAAAATAAATTTCCGTAAAAATAAGTTTAATTCAACAAAAATAAGTTTAATTAAACAAAAATAAATTATGTTCAGAAAAAATAAGTTCAATAAAAATAAGTCAAATCCAACAAAAAAAGAAGTTAAATTTCAGCAAACTAATTTAAGCTGAGCAAAAATAAGTTTAGTAAAATTAAGTTAAGCAAAAATAAGTTAAAAGTTCCGCAAAAATAAGTTCAGTTCAATAAAAATCTACTCCACGTTTCAGCAAAAATAAGTTTGGTAAAATAAGTTCAGCAAAAATTAGTGAAGTTCACAAAAAAATAATATCCAATCAAAATAAATTTAACAAAAATAAGTTAAGTTCATCAATAATAAATTAAGTTAAGTAAAAATAAATTAACTTAAACAAAAATAAGTTGAAAAGAACCCAACATTAGTCCGAAGTCGGAACATCCTTATTTTCATTTAATTGCTCATCCTACAAAATCTGTGCCTACTAGACAAGTGAATTTCCTATAAAAAGTTAGAAAAAGGATACACATAGAAGAAAAGGGAGAGAGAATATTTGCGGCAAGTCACACCACATGAGACCCATACCAAGACAGTGAAAGTGGGGCTCGACTCCAATCCACTCCACCCTCTCCTAGAAAAGCAGACCTCACGACAAATCTGACCCAAACTTTTATATCTTGTCAATTACTACGACATTACTCCATTTTCTAAGATTTGTGGATTCAGAATGAATAAAAGTATCTACTACTCATATCCACTCTATTTAGTATTTAGTATTTAGTATTTAGTATTTAGTATTTATGCTCCTTCTCTCTACCACATGGTTAGACAGCACCGCCCTAAAACTCACCACCCAAGTACAATCATCGCACTCTCTACTCGTGGCACCATCACTGTTAGCCATATACCCTTGACAAAACTCATGCCACATTAGTGGAGGATCTTCATAAAGATGGAGACGTCAACGCTTGAACCTTCAATCTCTTTATTTAAGTTAACTATTATGTCACAATATTTTTAAATATATGTATCAAACAACTAAATTTTTAACCTCATCAAAAATTCTGAAATGAGATAATTTTATTGCAAGAAATTCTGAAATGAGATAATTTTATTGCAAGAATAGTCGTTTTATTTGTTGTACTTTTAAAACGACTTATTTTGACTTAAATAGTTAGATAAGATGATATTCTCTCCGTTCTTTTTTAGTTGTACGCGTTGACTTTGTGTACCTTTCTTTGACCATCAACTGTTATTTATATATAAGGAAAAATATAGTCATATAAGATCTTGTTGGATTCGTCTTGATATACATTTTCCACATATGTATTTCTTATAACTTTTACACTTATAAAATTAGAGATATTGTGTGTTAAAGTTGTATTTTGACAAATGTGAAAAGTCAAAAGTTACATCTATTAAAAAAATAAAGGGGTATATTTTACTATTTCCTTCATTCTTTTTCTATTGCAACAATTACTACTTTGAATAGTTTCACATTCAATACAACAACTCCACTTTTAGAATTAAAAACAACTTTAGTTGACATTACTATCTCCGTTCCTTTTTAATCCACACACTTTCTTTTTCGAGTCGTTCCTTTTTAAAGTTGCACTATTACTTTAGTCTCATCTCTCTCCTACTTTTTCACCTTTTCCTTGATTATACCCTAAAGCAAACCGTGTAAATCAAACAAGAACGGAGGTAGTATTACCCTTACTTTACCTTATTAAAAACCATCATTAATTGCTCATCAACCCACCATTAATTGTTAAAGAGGTACTTCTACTTTACTAAATGTTCATTTCTTTCTCCTACTCCACTAAATTAAATATACCTTTATGATTACTTACTCATCTTTTTTTACTTCCTTAAAAATTGTGTCCAAACCTATTGTTGCAAGTATAAGAACAAATGAAGTATAACTCAATACCCCCATTCAGAATCCGTCCATGTGTACGTATACAAGCTGCAAACAAATAAAAGGCACAAAAAATAATTTAACCACAAATTGACTTAAACCCAACTCAGATTCGCACACCTTTTTTTTCCAAAATAATCACAACTTTTTTTTTTATTTTAAAATGATTTCAACTTTTGATTATTTTGGATTAATATCAAGTTTTGGAGGACTATATATTTTCCAATTAATTCAAACTGTTAGTTTCCCTATATACAATACACCATAATTGATTAACAAAATTTGGAATTTTTAATATAATAAAAAAATTAGAATTATTTAAAAAAGACGGATGATAAATTGAACAATGCATCCCTAATTAAATGCCAAATATTACCATTTCCCCCAAAAAAAAGGGGCCATAGGGACAAATACAATAAAATAAAAGAGCATACAAGTTGGCAACAAAGGGAACATGGTACTGATAACTCGCAACTGTATGAAGGTAAGGCTGTTGGGTGGTAGGAGTATATGCCAATAAAAGTAGATCTACATAGCACCCAAAAAATTATAAGTAGATCTACAGAGCCTTGGTATCTCTCCTTTAGAAAAATATTATAATTGGCATCAATAACTAAAATTTATAACGCATAGCGCAAATAACCATATTATCTAAACGGAGCAAGATGTAGAGAGTAGTAATAAGTCTTTTCTTGGACAATCACAATTAAGGTTAAGGAGTAGAGATCACTATGATTAGACAAAAATCTCACTAGATAGGCTGAAGTTTGGAAAGCTTGATTTCCAACTATTTGGCCAAATCTTCAGACTTCAGCAAAGTCGTCTCATAGTCTCATCTCGCATGTTCGACATGAGGCTAATTGTTTGGGTATGTTATATGACAAATCAATATTGATAGCAAAGTTACAAAAACACCATGGTTCAGTTGCTAAGAATTATAAGGATTGCCAGTTGCCACCACCTGTAACAAAGTTACGGATAATTTGTAACGTTTTCTCACTACATTATTTCTCCACCTACTTATATAACTTAAGCATCTGAAAGGGTTTTCCGAGTACACCTTTGGCGTAGCTTATTATTTACTTGTATTGATTGATTCCAGGCGACTACCATATGGACCATGCTAAGGCAATTCCTTAAATACACTATTCAATCTGATCCCCAATTCTGAACAGAAACATCAACTAAGACTATAGATAAAATATCATAGATCAATTTTAAAAGGCGCGCAATCAATCACTTTGAGCCGGATTTCGGAAGGTGTTGTTTAAGTGTAGGTTTACACATGTTTTGCACATGCTAATTACAAAAGCTCTGTAGCTCCTAATTGAACAAAAAAAACAACAGATTTGTTGGATTTGATGAAAAAGAACGTGTTCGAAAACAAAGAAGCTCCATGATTACATAGTCCATTGTAACAGTAAAATGCCAATTATCTGAGAGCGTTCCCGCAATGCTACATCTAATAGCAGTTATCCTTTTTACGTTGGGATTACATATGAACTATAATATTAATCTTAACTACTATTTCTTATCTCATCTAGTTTTTCACTTAGTTTTGAACCATAAATATATGTTGTATTCAACCTGTTTGCTACTTCTCTTTCTTATACGATCTCCTAAAACTCTATGCCTGAAGTAACACGTAATGCATAAGGTAAGGAGAAGGACTCATGCCATACCCACAACAATGGACAAGATATGAACCCAAATCTAAAGAAAAAACTTTGCCAAGCAAGGGCATACCTTGTTTGATATCGAATACACCTATGTGACATAGTGCGATAGATAGAATATTTAATTTTCAAAGAAATATCATCCATTTGTTCCAACTTCCGTGATAGTCTTAGCTCTTCTCACAACACAATTTTTTTGTTGATAAGATTCTCACAACACATAGTTCTAATTTAGCTAGAACAAATAGGAACAAAGAACATATGAAAACAGAGGGAGTAGTAATTTGAGCGTTAAATGTGATTCTACTATGAATATAGATATTATAGGAGTTTATACTAGAATTTTCATAATATAAGTGAGAATGTGGATATTAAAATAAATTTGTAGAAAATAAAGGTATCACTATATTACTGCCTAAGTTCTTTGTCGTTCTTCCTTATTTTTTCCTTGCAATATTGAAAACGAACTTTGAGTATATAATTTCTATTTTTATAAAATAAATTACGTTGATGACAACTCGCAGACATATCAATTAGTAATAATTATATAATACTAGTATTTTTTGCACGCGATGCGTGCGCGAACATCGCGGTGATATTGAACATGTTTCTTTTGTTTTCAAAAAATATGGAAGTTACTTTCACTAAAAAAATCTGGTAGTTTTTTTTAGGGGGAAATCTGGTAGTTACATTAGAGTTTTTTTTTTTAAAAACGTTCTATGACTTTTTTGCCCTCATAAGTTATCCTGGAAGAATAAAAACATAAAGGGTATTTTAGGGAACTCAGGTGGACACAAAAGTCCTTAAGAGTTCCCATATATAATAGAGATAAATCATTTCGATAAGACATTCAAGATGAAATATATCAAATTTAATTGTAAAAGTCAAAGTAAGAAGAACAAAGAAGGAACAACTAAGGTAATAATAGTATAGAAAAATTAAAGTGTTAAGATTATTGCGAACCATGTAACAGACTCACCTGACCGGTGGCGGTGGTAGGAGATTCATCAACATCTCTTTGCTTCCTCTTCCGATCCTCCATGACTACTTTCTCTCCTACATCTTCGGAAGCGATGATAGCCGTCGTCGTCGTATTAGGAGGACCACCGCTAGACGACGAAGAAACCGTGATTTCATCACTCCCTCCTGCAGCCTTCTCTAGTCTCTTTCCTCCGCCACCTCCACCCTTATCCAGTCTCTCTCCTGCAACACCACTAGGAAAAGCAGACGACACTTCTCCCATGCTCTGTACTGGCCCCAACGCTGGCGTCGAGTTCGACTCCACAACAGTCAAATCCGTCCTTAAGCTCGGCAATCTCTCCAATTCCTTATTCCCCCGCATCCTCGAGAACAGCGGGAAGTTCATCGTCCTCCCTGCTGTCGTCGTTGTTGTCGTTGTCGTCGAGGGAGGAGGCGGAACAGGAGGCCTCACTGGTGCACCAGGAGGCCTAATCTCCTGCGGTTGGCGTACTACTGTAGTTGCTACCGCAGGAAGCTGTGAGCTCGTCTGATTCTGATTTTCACATAGTATATCACTATACAAGTCATCTAGTGGGTAGTGAAGCCATGTTGCCATCTCATCTTCCGCCATATGAAGCTGTTGCTGCTGCTGCTGCTGCTGTTGCTGCTGACGATGCTGATGTTGATACTCATAATTCGGAAGCGGAGGTGGTGGTGCCCCCGCCGAAGACGGTTGAAATTTTCGTTGATTTTGAGGTTGTGCTACTATCTGACCATCTTGCCATAACAACTCCAGTATCTCATACTCATCCTCTGCCCTGTTTTCATCATACTAGTAATTTTAGTACTAATATAATACATTTGTACACATAAATCTTCCCCAATTACACTATCAACGTGACTATTAATTCGAGACGAAATAATAACTAATAACATAAATTATGAGAGCAGAAATATTTACTTGTGAGTACGGGTGATCGTAGAAGAGGTAGATATTATGTGATGTTCGTCATCCATCTCAAAATCGGGAACATAGTAGTTCATTTCGTGTCGTAGTACACTTGCCTTTTATATCTCACTTATGTACTGTATTGTAAATTGTTGTAGTACAACATAAGAAGTTGAACATAGAAACAAACCCAGAAAAAAGAAAATTCGAGCGGAAACTACTAGAAGAAAAAAAAAAGTACCTGAAATTTCACCGGCATGAATTAATTTAAATACGACTGCAACAAATCAGACTTCTTAACCGACTTAGAAAGAATGGATGGGGGTTCTTTTTTTAATGTAAGTTTTTCTCTATTAAAATTGTATAAATTCCGTTGGAATTGGAGCCTCTTGTTGTTGGATTATTTTGGAATTTTCTCATAAATGGGATGATATTTTTTTAAGTGAAGAATAAACAATTTAATTTTAGCAGATTTATGATTTTGTAATAAATAAATGAGTGTAATTAGTTATGTGGGCTAGTTGAGCGGTGGGTAGGGGAAGAAGATAAGGTTTTTCTCTCTCTAAAATTTTCTCTCTCCTAATCTGAGTTTATAGGTGTCTCTTCGAATAATAGGAGAGAAGGGGGGTGCAAAAAGACGAGTAAGATTTGACTGCATGTATTGTATTGGATGCTGTGTGCCCACTTCATACATCATTGTTATCAAATGACAAGTATTATTGTTAGTTATTACGAAACAGCCGTTTTTTTTGGTCATTTAGAAAGCTTGGGATTTTCCAATGGGATTACCATGTTCGACTTGGCTCGTAGAGGAGTCCAAGTACACCTCTAACTTTTGTCGTTGGTGTTCGTTTTTCTCCTGCCCTTCTTTATAACTACATTGATGGTGTGTATGTATGTGTGACTTGGTATTCGAGATATCTTATATGTGATCATCAAGTTGTGTCCAATGAGTTTGAAGCTAGGGGCATAAGTTGATTTGTCTTAGAAAATGAGTTCACACTCGTCTTTTTAAGTAGCTTATTTTCTTAGTGAATCCTTTGAGTTCTGAAACGGCGAATTAATATAAATATTGGAAGATTTTATCATAGGATGCATCTAGATTTGTCCAGTGAGTTTGAATCTAGGGGTACAAGCTGCTTAGTCTCGGAAACAAGTTCAGACTCGTATAATTGGTGTGCTTACTTTCTTAGCGAATATTTCGAGTTTTGAAACGCCGAAATTGATATAATTATTGGAAGTTTTCGTCATAGGATGTCATCTAGATTTGTCTAATGAGTGTGAATATAGGGACACAAGTTGTTTAGTCTCTAAAAACGAGTTCAAACTCGTCTAATCAGGTAGCTTACTTCCTTAGTGAATCTTTCGAGTTTTGAAACAGCAAAATTGACGTTAATATTGGAAGTTTCCGTCATATATATATATATATATATATATATATATATATATATATATAGAATAGGATATGATATCCTCGCGACGTGTTTAGTGAGGGTTATATTAAAGTTGCTTAATCTACATTATGGTTTCAGGCTCACCCAATAAGGTAACACACTTTTTAACCTTTGGGTTTTGGAACAACATGATCGATATTAATAGCAGAAGCCTCCATGTATAGTAGAAATATTTATCCTCACTAGTTCATCTAGAGATATAAGTCATATAACTGTAGAGATATGTGTTTTGGCTTTCTAATAGTGATAAAATTAATAGTTGTATCCGAGTTGTTAATTTAAATGATAGCGAGTTATTATTGCATACAGACTACATATAAAGAATACTTAAAGCTACCAAGTGGGAGGACAGGTGAGTCATTTTTAGCAAATAGCATACATTAGTTGCCAAGATTGATTGCTCCATTTATGGCGCCATTAGGTCTTGATTCATAGACCAGCATCACTACGAAAATGTAATTCTTTCTTGTAGTTATGGTGTTTGTGAGGTTGAACTTATTTAGCAGATTAACTATCGTAAGTCTTTTGTACCTTTATATATGCTTTACATTTCTCTTCCTCACATAAAGCACAGTTAGCTAGAACTCCAGTTACAAGTTTCAACATCAAATAATACTAGTGTAGGAATTTGTGCCTTGAATCTGGTTGAATTGGTGTTGTTGCAGGCTCGCCCGGCCAAGTCGGGCAGTGCCGCCCAACCGGGCAAGGTCGAAGGTCCAAGCTGGGGCTTGGAAGCAGTACGACATGGCGATGGTCGCCCGATCGGGCCCGAGTGCAATTAATGTTTGGGAAAATAGGCCGCCCGATCGGGCAGGTGGGTTTTTCACGCGGAAACGCGTTTTCCGAATCTGCTTATAAATAAGCTTTAACCTAGTTTATTGATTAGACGAATTAGTCATTAATACATATGTAATTCTGGTTTTTCTCAAGAGCAATAAAACTATTCTCTCTCTGTCTGTGGATGTAGCCAACACTCTGTTGGTGAACCACGTTAAATATGTGTGCGTTTTTCTTTGTTTTGCATTAGATTATTTGTTTTTCTCACATTCATTATAACAAATTGGTATCAAGAGCTTTGTGTTCGATCTGGGTGAGAAAGATGTCTGGGATGAATGTGAAAATTGATAAATTCACGGGGAGAAATAGTTTCAGTCTGTGGCAAATCAAGATGTGGGCTTCACTGAAGCAACAGGGGTTGTGGCATCGTTGGCAAAGAAATGACCGGATTTAGTTTTCGCTGAGATGGCCGTTCTGGAGGAGAAGGCACATTCAACGATTATGTTGTGTCTGGCTAACGACATAATCACTGAAGTCGCTGAGTCGAAAAACGCCGCCGGTCTGTGGTTGAAGTTAGAGAGTCTATACATGACGAAATCTCTAACCAACAAGTTGCTCTTGAAGCAACGTCTGTTCAGCCTGCGTATGCAGGAAGGTACATCTCTCAAGGACCATCTAGAAAAATTGAATACTATCTTACTAGATCTTCGTAATATTGATGTTAAAGTAGATGATGAAGATGCTATTTAATTCTGTTAGTATCTTTGCCTTTATCGTATGAGAATTTTGTGGATTCTTTTATTGTTGGGAAAGATAGTCTGTCACTAGAAAAAGTAAGATCTGCTCTTCATACTAGAGAGGTTCGCCATCAGGCGTCTAGTAGTACAGGTACAGATAATTAGGGCTATGTATTAGTGGCAGTAGTGGTAAGGGACATGGGAATTCTGGGAAAAAGAATTTCAGGAAATTCGGAAATTCCAAGGGGGTCCTAAACCAAATGATATCTGTAATTAATGTAAGGAGAAGGGGCATTGGAAAAAGGAATGTCCTAAAAAGAAGCATCAGGAAAATAAATCTGGGTCTGGCTCAGCTGCTGTTGCAGCAGAAAATTCGAATTATGAGGATGATCTTGCTTTAGTTGCTAATGAACAAACACATTGTAGTGATGTGGGGGTTTTAGATTCTGGAGTGTCGTATCATATGAGTCCTCATAGGGAGTGGTTCACTACTTATGAGCAGGTAGATGGGGGTAATATTTCAATGGATAACAGTGCAGTCAGCAAGACAGTTGGAATGGGCTCTATCAAGATCCGGACACATGATGGTATATTCTACACATTGAACAATGTTAGGCATGTTCCACAGATGACCAATAATCTGATTTCACTTAGTCTTTTAGACAGTGAGGGGTTCAGTTTCAGAGGTGGGGGTGGAGTTGTGTATGTCTGCTAGGGTTCAAAGGATGTATTGAAAGGGGTCAAGTGTGGTACTTTGTATGTTTTGCTAGGTTCTACTCTCTCAGGTTCAGCTGTTGTTGCTTCATCTGAAATTCAGAAGGAGGATATGACCAAGCTATGGCACATGAGACTTGGGCATATGAGTGAGAGAGGGATGCAAATCCTCTCCAAGGAAGATCTTATGGGTGGCCATAAGGTCACAAATCTTGAGTTTTGTGAGCACTGTGTTTTTGGGAAACTACATTGTAGCAAGTTTCCTAAGGGCAATCATAAAACAAAAGGTACTCTGGATTATATCCACTCTGATTGTTGGGGTCCTTCACGTGCGGAATTTTTGGGAGGTCACAGGTATTTTGTATCCTTCATTGATGATTTTTCAAGAATGACTTGGTTGATTATTATGAAGTTAAAAGGTGAAGCTTTCAAGAATTTCAAGTAGTGGATAGGCTTGAAGCCATTTGACTTTGATTGCAGGGTATCGTCAGATACTCCTTTAATAAGATAGAAAGGGCTTTTTCAGCTTGATCAGAATCGATTCTATGATTGAATATCAGATACTTAGTAGTGTAGAATGGTGAATGGATGGTGGTGGGAAAAGAGAGCTGAGAGTAGTGGTGTTGTGGTGATCTTAAAGTATATTAAACAATCTTCTTTTTCTTTCGTAATTCTTTTTCAATTATTCCCCAGTCAGTTGTGTGAACCAAACGACCTCTAAGACCATTAGTAACTTGCTTTCTCTACGCCTAAATAACTGGTCATATCTAATACGGTTGCTTTTAAGGTAGTGACCTGAAATACACATCTGCCATGCTACTAAAAAGTTTCTAAGTGAATCTTTTAGTTAAGGTAATTAGTTTTGACCCGGGTTTTTTCATTAATGTACTTGTTATTAATTTTAGTACTATGTACTTGACTTAGAATATTGATAATTTTACATTAAATAGGCGAACACCGACCATAACTCGCTTTTTTTGGATTGCAGTTCACGAGGAGATTAGGGAATTATGTTACACTGGTGAGAGGCAACTCCACTGTAGTGTACCTTTCAGGTTGAATTTTGGAAGGAAAATTACATATGACATCTATTAGGCCGGCTTATTACATAGGTTGAGTGTTGGGCATTTAGGAAAGATGATATTAGGAAGATTGGGGTAACAAAAATGTCCATGTTGAGATAGATGCACTAGTGGAAAAAATTTCAACCGTTGCGGTCAAAACCGGGCTTACCGCTCCGGTTTTGGGCCGCATCGGTTGGACTCGCAGCAGTCCCCAAATATTAACTGATCCGGTCCTAAGCCGGATCAGTTAATCATTTACCATTAACCGCTGCGGTTTTGACCCAAAACTGCAGCGGTTGACCACCCCAAAAACCAATTTTTTTTTTTTTTGCATTTTTTAATTATTAATCGATATAAAATCAATAGTATATATCAATACTCATTTCATTAAGCATATTATGCTCAATTGAAGCATAAGAATAAATAACACTATCTTTATATTAATAGTTTATCACAATCTAACACATGTAAAATTCTTGAACCCAACTACAAACACATTGTATAATACATTCGTGAACCAAACTAAGTAAACTATGACCATCCTTTATCTACTCCTGGTAGTCCCACAGTAATCCTTCTCAGCTAGCCTAAAAAATGCAACACTGCAATTGCAACAGATTACATATTATATATCAATAGATTACATCTCAACTCTGACCACCCCCCCTTTCTTATTTTCACCCCTGGACATAAAACTTCATTTAGTGCAACTTGATATGCTAATAAGCTATATTAGTGTCTTGGTGAGCATAATATTTAAAAAATCAGCAACAACTGAACAATTTCAAGCTTCTGGGATTTTTCATGCTAGCAATCCTCATGAAAACACCCAAATCCCTTAATCCACATTATAGTCCATATCAAATTGTAAAAAAATTATGGGTAAATGTAAGAAATCACTTGACTTACCTTACTAAGCATTGAAAGAATCAAAGAATTTTTGCAATCTCCCTTCAACCTTTGCCTCAAAATCACTCAAACGTGTGGTAAGCATTCTATTTTGGCTCTCCATGTCTTGTAGCAGCTCCATATTGGGCTTCTTTGTCTTTTTCGGAGCACTTGAAGAAGAATCGGCTCCACTAGTGTTGATGGTGTCATTCTCTAATCACATGGCAGAAGCAAACACACAACAATGTCACTTCGGAGAAGATACATGAGTAAAACAAAATACACAAAAAAGACTTATAGTAGGGGGTGTGCCGGGGGCAAGCAGGGGGTGTGCGGGGGGGGCAGCAAGAGGGGGTGTGCGGGGGGGTCTCGCAAGGGAGATTAAATTAAGAGAGAGGCACTTATAGTAGCTCAAACAGTCAAACTAATCATGGACTTCAGTCTTTCAAACCCATAATTATGCTAAGGTTCATTTCACAATATAAGCTACATTGATAAAGATACATTTCACAATAACTCATCCACCACAGCAATGCCAGAATTTGTATCAACAACAACCATATATGATATATTAGTACACCAACAATTCCCATACCTGAAGTGCTCGCCACAATTAAAAATTTAGAATCGGGTCTTCATGTGCAGGGGGGCAGTAAGAGGGGGGTGTGCAGGGGGGTCTGCAAGGTAAGGGTGGTGCGGGGAGGCAGCAGGGGGAGGGGGTTGTGCAGGGGGAGCAAGGGGAAGGGGTTGTGGGGGCTGTGCAAGGGAAGGGTGGTGCAAGAGGGGGGCAAAACTTGTAGAGGATAATCCTTCGAAGGTAAAATCAAACATAAAAATAAAAACTAAACATAGTATTCAGCACAGAATTATAAAGAAGCAACTGCATAGGGCAATTCTCCATATGAACCATATTAAATAACATTCAAAACAATGCAACAAGCCTCACAAACCACATGTTCATCATCAAAACAGAGAATATGAGCAGAAGGAGAAGGTTGGCAAATAGAGAACCCAACTTTTAGGTTAAAATCCTATTAGTGCAGCTGAATACAACATATGTTGTGAATTTTCTCTAAATTATGAACGCTTATGGAATGACAAACTGAAATCGGGTAACATACTGACACGACATACATATATCATGTTTTCAAAACTTTCAACAGAAAATACATCTTTTTCTACACTAATTATTCTTATAGACATGCAATAATAGTGAGGTGCACTTCCAAGATGATGTGAAAAAATGAAATATCTATTCATTCCTTGGAAAGAGTTAAGAGAAAACAACAAACGATGTCAGGATATTAGATTTTGTTTAAAGTGGAAGTATTACTTTGTCAGTCAGATACATACAGACCATATATAGCTAGGAAATTTCAAAAAGCCGTCTATGTCCCCTTGCAAACCTAGGTAAAATATGCTCAACTCAAAACTTCAATTACATCCAACAACCACAAGATCATCTTCCTCTAATATCAAATTTTATTTACCTCAAGATGCTTAAACTGCTAAGCATAGAAAGGTAAAGTAACAGAAATAACATAAAGCTCACCTTGATGCAGAACTGCTGGGAATACTACCTTGATCTAGCTCCTTACTAAGTATCTCTAAAAGTTGTTCTACTAAAAGGACGCCATCTTTATCTTTATCTTCATCTACATCTTCATTAACTCTTATCAGTTGTAGCTGTAACTTCATTAACTCTACATCTTCATTAACTCTTATCAGGTAAACTTAGCCATCTAAGGTACACAAATACACAATACATGCATACAAGTATATAACCACCAAAGCCAAGGAGGGCAGTGTTAAGATCTCAAAGATAGCTCAATTAAAAGGCTTATCATGATCAAGCACTTGGTAAGATAAATTTCAGCATTATTAGAGTTATATGATGTCATATGCCCATATTTAACCCACCATTCAACTAATTCAGCCTTATTTGAATGACAAACACTACAAGCAGACCACTAGGTAAAACATATTATATTGAAGTGAATGCAAGATGAATTCAATCAACCATGCTAGAAATTAACCAATAATAAGCACAAAAATCTGTAGCAAAAAAAAAAAAAGATTCAAACTAAAGAAAAAATACCAACCTTTTCATTGAATTTGCCCAGAACTTCTTTATCAAAAACGAAGATTCACCCAAATATATAGTCGCTATAGATGGGAGGTTGAAGATGAGCAATTCAATGAAAATCGAAAAATTAGATTGAATTTTACAAAATTCAAGAGAAAAAAGGACAAAATTGGAGACAAACCTGCTGAAGCAATGATGAATTGAAGAGTGAATTGTTCGTTGTGATGAATTCAATAGCGTTTGAAGTTGAGAGAGACGTGGTGCACATGTTGAAGACAACCCTCAAGGACAGAATACAACTCCAACAAAAATTATCATAAAATGAATGAAGTAAGTTGTCAAATTGTTAATCCTGCAGCAACATTACCAAAAATCAATCATACCGACGCAAACATTTCCAATTTTAGCAATAATTTTTTATAAGACAGACGATAATCCAAAGCAAAATTTCCGAAACATAATAAAATTGGACACTAATTCGTAAACACAGAGTAGCATTATATTTAAACACGAAAATAAATCATTTTGATTCTACAATAATGCCAAACCCTAAAAAAATTGAATCCATGAATGACATTGAAAAAATTGCAACATCCTACGCAGTTCATACCTAAATTTGAATCTTTTAGCTAGCAGAAAAAATAGCAACAGATTCATGATGAAAAAATCGACAAAAAATTTGAAAAATTTAGAAGATTATTACTCGGATCTTAGCGAGAACTCCTTTCTTCTCGAGAGTACGGGTGACGAGGGTTTTAAGGTCCATCATTTCTCATGTGTAATCATCCATTTTTGAAATGGTAGCAGAAATGGTAGCAGATATTGTCGACATTTATGACGGAGAGCAAACCACCATTGTCGGTTATTCAATTAGATTCGAACCAAAAGGCTCAATAAACCCTAATATGAAGAACATCAAAAAAGAAAAAATGAGGGTTTGAATCCCATTTTCGACGGAGAACAAAGCCAAACGACAGAAAAATTGTGAATTTAGGGTAACCTGGTGAAATGGCATCGAAGAGAGGAGGTTGAAGAGGAGAGAGATGCGTGAAGGAGAGAGGAGATGAGGAGACCAGAGGAGTTAGAGAGAAGGCGTTAAAGGAGAGAAGAAGGAAATGAGTTGGGCCTTTCTCGTATTAACTGGGCTCAATTCAGCGCTCAAATTCGTGGGCTCAGCGCTCATACCAAATGCGAGTGTTAGACAAAAAAAAAGAAGAAGATTAACCGCTGCTGTAACAACCCATAATTTTGCTCCTAGTTTTTCGCACGAAATTTCTCTAAAACTATTATTTTCTCTAAATTAATTATTTTTATTTTATAATTTTGGGAGCCGAATTATTATTTTTATTTTTATGGCGTGTCAATGTGTTTATTTCATTTATATTTATAATATAATTTATTAGAATTATTTTTATTATTAAGTATTTTCAAAGTTTAGGCGCGATTTAGGAATTAACCGTTATATCTCGTATCGGGCTTTCGGAGCATGGATCGTTGTTGAATTTGGGCCGAAAGTTTTGTGTGGGTTTTGGGCTTGGGGCAGCCGGCCAAGTGAAGTATTAGGAGAGCCTTCTCCTTTTCTTTTCTCTTTTGTTTTCCTAAAGACTCTTTGATGCCTTATAACCCCCATAACCCCCCCTTAATGATTTCTTTAATTAAACCTCATTAAACCTCTTAATTCACTTCAAATTCTGATTAGAAAATCAGAACTTTTGGCTGTCATTCTTCCATATTTTCGTCCATCATCAGCACCATCATCACCATTTTCATTCTCTCAAATTTTCTTCATTTCTTCTCTTTGATAATTGTTCGTGAATTGTTTTTGTGGCTTTTTCCTTATACTTGGTGCTTGGAATTTGAAGAAGAAGAGGACCACACGCCTATTGTGGGGATTTCCAGAAGTTTTTAGCTCGCCTCCGACGATCCAGGTAACTAGTTGTTATCCTAGAAACATAGTGATTAGAGTAGTATTCGGTATTAGATTAATACGTTAGGAATTATCTAAAATACTTTTTGAATGATATTTTTGACGAAATTTTACATGAACATACGTGACATATGCTATGTGAATACTGTGTAGAGAAAAATAATTTTTGCATGATTTTTAATATTTATTTGATTTAACTAGTATTTTGTGCGTTTTTGGCTAAATTTCATAATAATTATTGAACGACTGTTAAAATTGATGAAATCATTTTTGTTAAATCATGTTACATGCGTATAATGTATTCCAAGCCTTAGAATAATTTTTATCTACTATTTACGGTTTTAGTTAATTGATATATCTGTTTTTGAAATTTCTGTTCAGTCAGTATATAATTCATGAAAATTATTTATAGAGGCAAAAAAAATCTGTATATTAACTGTTAAAAATACTTTTTGAGTCCGAAAATTATAAATAAAAATTGTACTATGTCAGTAGAGCTATTAGGGTTATATGATAATTTTTGTGTGATTTTACTGCTCGAATTTGTAGGTTTCATAATTAATATGGTGTTTTTGTGATGAAATTGAGGACACACTATTAAATTGTTTGAGGGCTTGTAAATCAGATATAATTTATAATTTAATATATTCTGGGTTGCTAATTTTCAGTAGTATACAGTATGCATCATTTGAGTAACCACATGTTTAGGTTTGATTTATGAAATAAAATGATTTAATTGTTATTACTCTTTTAATGAATATGATTTAGAGTTAATTGGTGATGTATTTGTGATTGAGTGTGGTTGCTGTAAAAACCAGTATATTGTCATTGTTGATGTTGGGAATGTTCAAGTGTTATTGTGAGAGTTATTTGTTGAATATTTTATAAGTGATTTTATTTTGAGGAATTATGAAGAATTGTTTTGATGAACTGTGGGTATAAGGCCGGGTGGCATCCCCTTTTTGACGAATATTTTTGATGAATGATACTTAGTTTGTATGCATGATTGTATTTTGAGATAAGAATATCCGGTGGGATAGATGTAGTCCCCGGTTAAGAACATGCCAACCACCTGGTTTGCGAACTAGGGGTACACCTGGGTTAATTGTTGTCGTCCGAGAGGTCGGGGAGTTTCTGCGTGTTCTACCCCCGCATCGGGAGTTTGGCCATTCTTAGACACAGGCAGTGGGGAACGTAAGCCCATAGACTGACCTGGAGATTGCGATCTGACAAACCTTAGGAAGTGATTTGCAAATCACTGGCGTTCGGTTTCTGACTCAATAACTTGTTGTATTATGATTTATTATTATTATTTATTTATATTAGAGTTATGTCACTCACTATATTTTGTTTACTTATTGTTTGTGATCTCTTGATTTATCTATGAGCTTTATGATTTCTATGTGCATGATATGATGTAATGAATTGCATGTTATTCCTTTCTTAATAATGTACCTCTGAATAGTGCTTTGATTGCTATTGTTCTGGGAGAACTGCTAGTTACTCCCCACTGACTGTGGAAATATTTAATATAATCTTGCAGATGGAAATGAATGCTAGGCTTGTGACTGCTTGGGCTAGCAGTGTGAGAGTTGGTTGTGAGAAGAAGCTTCTAGTTCTGTTTTTGGTAGATGAACTCTATATAGGCCATAGGGAGACTTATTTTTGGATTGCTTTCAAGGATATTAGTTTTATTTAAGTTTATTTTCGGAGACTTGCATGTCTCATGGTATTTTGGATTTGTTAGTATGATACAATTGGGATACTTCTTTTATGTTAGAACTATGATGTTTTCTTGGAGATTTATTCCCTTTTAAAGCTATGAAATTTTGAGTTATTATCTTTATTTATTGTTTTAGAGTAGCATACCGTCCCGACGTTATTTCCGCTAACGTCATTTTAGTATTTCTTGAATTAATAAGGTTTAGCATCTTAGTAGTAGAAGGACGGGGTGTTACAGTTGGTATCAGAGCAAAGTTACCTGAGACCCTTACTTAGCCACTAAGAAACTCCCGGGAAATGTATAGTTGAAGTAACTAGGATCATCAGAATCTTAGGCTTCAAGAAAAGTAGTAGTGAGAGGGTCACTTGGGTAGGAAACCACGGGAAAATATTTTTCTTATTTTGATGTGATAAGTTGTTAATTTACAACTAATAACGTGTTCAATAACGAATGTTTAACTTGTGTTGTAGAATGCCGCCTCGAGGTATGACTAGTGCTAGAAAGGAGGCTGCCCGGAAAAGGCGCCAAGCACTTGAGAACGCCATCATAGCTATGGCTAATCGGTCTTCTGCTCCGCCTAGTGGGCCATCCATCTTTGATCGGTTTGACCGTCACCGTCCACCTACTTTTGACGGGACTTCTGATCCTGTTGTGTGGAAGGGTGGTTAAGGGAGATGGAGAAGCTGTTTCTTTGCCTCTTGGATGCCCCCGTCTTTGAAATGGTGCCTATTGGTACCTACTATCTGAAGATGGAAGCTGACAAATGGTGGAGTACTGTTCGTGCAAGCTGCATGGCTACACCGGGATTTGGATGGGATGATTTTCGTGTTAAGCTGAAGGAGAGGTTTTATCCTGATGAGCTCCGTTGGCAGAAGCAGGAAGAGTTCTTAACTCTGTCTCAGGGTACTCTGAGTGTGCATGAGTACATTGATAAATTCACCGAGCTGTCCAGGTTTGCTACCTCAGTTGTACCTACCGAAGCTGAGCGTGTGAAGAGGTACATTAAGAAAATGGATCATAGGGTGAGGACCCATGTTCTGAGTTCGGGAGCTTCGACTTTCCAGGGAGCCTATGAGATAGCTCTGAGTATTCATGCCTCTTTGAAAGAGGAAGATTCTGCTAAGGCTGCTGCCGCTAAGAACCCTGCTGCTACCTATGTTCAGTTCCCGGCTAAGAAGCCGAGGTATGAGCCGTCTGGTCGAGGGGGTTACCAACAGGGTTCTGGATCGGGATTTCGTCCGAGTTTTGATCCGAGCAAGTGCCGAATCTGTGGTAAAGCTGCTCATCCGGGGAAGAACTGTGATGGATCAACCGTTGTCTGTTTCTATTGCAAGGAAGTGGGGCACAAGTCTTTTCAGTGTGCTAAGAATCCTAGAGCTCCGTCTTTTTCTGCTGGTCCTGCTAAGCCAGTTAGTTCTTCTGCTCCTCCGAAGAACAGGATTTATGTGATGACGCAAGCTGAAGCCGATGTCCATCCTGATGTCATCTCTAGTACTTTTCTTGTAAATAATATCCCTGCTTTTGTTACGTTCGATCTTCGGTGCTACGGTGTCTTTTGTTGCTAGTTCCTTTGTTCGAAAAGCTAATCTTTCCTCTAGATCTCCTATTAAGTCCCTAATTTCTCTTCCGTCTGGTGAGAATTATCCCTGTCATTCTGAGTTTAAGGGCGTGCCTGTTAGTATTCTGGGTTCTGAGTTGCCAGCCGATCTTAAGGAGTTTCCTATGTCAGAGTTCGATGTGATCCTTGGAATAGATTGGTTATCGAAGTATCATGCCTGCATTCAGTGCCGTGATCAGAAGGTGGTGCTCAGAGATCCTAAGGGGAAAAGGATTTCTTATTCAGGTGTTGTAGTGAAGAAGGGTGTTAAGTGGGTTTCCGCTCTGAGAATGCGGAAGATGCGTCAAAAAGGTGATGTGGTATACCTTTGCATGGTGAAGGATTTATCATCCGAAGATCAGCTCGAGAGTATTCCGGTAGTTCGGGATTATCCCGATGTATTTCCCGAAGAGTTGCCGGGTATTCCTCCCGAAAGAGATGTGGAGTTCGGCATTGATTTAGTACCGGGCTTGCTCCTATATCCAAGGCTCCGTATAGAATGGCGCCGTCTGAATTGCAAGAGTTGAAGACTCAATTGCAAGAGTTGATAGATAAGGGCTTCATAAGGCCTAGTGTGTCTCCTTGGGGTGCTCCTGTTCTGTTTGTCAAAAAGAAAGACGGGAGTATGCGTCTGTGCATCGATTACCGTGAGCTGAATAAGGTAACGATCAAGAATAAATATCCGTTGCCTCGCATCGAGGATTTGTTTGATCGGTTAAAAGGTCTTTGGGGTATTTTCCAAGATCGATCTCGAGATCCGGATATCATCAAATTCCCGTGAAGAAGGAGGATATTCCGAAGGCGCTTTCGCACCGTATATGGGCACTATGAATTTGAAGTGATGCCTTTTGGTCTCACGAATGCTCCTGCGAGTTTCATGGATCAAATGAATCGCTCTTTCCACGAGTACTTGGATACTTGTGTGGTCGTGTTTATCGATGATATTCTCGTCTACTCTAAGGATGAGAAGGAGCATGAGAAGCATTTGAGACTGGTGTTGGATGTTCTGCGCAAGCAAAAGTGGTTCGCAAAGCTTTCTAAGTGCGAGTTCTGGCTGAAGGAAGTTGCTTTTCTAGGGCATGTAATCAGCAAGGAAGGAGTCAAGGTGGATCCTGCTAAGATCAAGGTTGTTGTCGAGTGGGAGAGTCCTAAGAATGTGACCGAGATTCGAAGTTTTCTGGGTCTGGCTGGTTATTATAGGAGGTTCGTTCAAAATTTCTCGAAGATAGCTCAACCCTCGACTCGCTTGATGCGCAAGGACTGCAAGTTCATCTGGTCTGAGGATTGTGAAGAGGCATTTACGAAGCCGAAAAAGAGTTTGACCTCTCGCTCCTGTTCTTACCTTGCCATCTGAGGGCGTTGGGTATGAAGTGTTCAGTGATGCATCGAAGAATGGTCCGGGTTGTGTTTTGATGCAGCAAGGGAAAGTAATAGCCTATGGTTCGAGGCGGTGAAGGTGCATGAGAGGAATTACCCGACCCATGATCCGGAGTTAGCGGGCGTGGTGTTTGCACTAAAGATATGGCGACACTATACGTATGGTGTTCCGTGTAAGGTGTATACCGACCACAAGAGCACGAAGTACATCTTCACTCGGCGTGATCTTAACATGAGGCGAGAGAAGGTGGCTTGAATTGATCAAGGATTATGATCGACCCTGGATTACCAAGAGGGTAAGGCGAATAAAGTAGCGGATGCTCGAGTCGCAAGAGTAAGCATTCATTAAACGCTTGCTATGGTGGTGCCTCGTGAATTGTGTGAAGAATTTCGCAAGCTTGATATCGAGGTTGTTCCTCGGGGTTATGTATCGCTTTGTTGGGTTCCATGAGTGCTGAGCCTGAGTTGTTCCAGGAGTTAAGAAGCAAGCAAAAGGGTGATCCGAAGCTGGAGAAGATCCGTGAAGCAAAGATGCAAGGTCGTGCAGAGAATTTTGAGATCTGTGCTGATGATAGCTTGAGGTTTATGGGGCGTTGGTGTGTGCCCAATGATGGTAAGCTTAAGAGAAAGATTCTCGAGGAAGCTCATAGTACTCCTTATTCCGTTCATCCTGGGGGTGACAAGCTCTATAAGGATCTGAAGGTTAATTTTTGGTGGCCTGGTATGAAGAGAGAGATTGCCGAGTTCGTAGCTAGGTGTTTGGTTTGCCAGAAGGTGAAAATTGAGCATCAGAGGCCTGGTGGTTTGTTGCAACCTTTGCCTATTCCTGCTTGGAAGTTCGACTCGATCTCGATGGATTTCGTGATGGGTTTGCCTAGAGCTGCCGGTGGATTGAATGCTGTGTGGGTGATTGTGGATCGATTGACTAAAGTGGCTCGTTTTATTGCGATGAAGAACACTTGGTCTATGGAAGAGCTAGCTGAAGCTTATGCTAATGAGATAATTCGTCTTCATGGGGTTCCTAAAGACATTGTCTCTGACCGTGATCCGCGATTCCTATCCCATTTCTGGATTGCTTTGCAAGAGGCTTTTGGTTCGAAGTTGAAGCTGAATACTGCATTTCATGCAGCTACCGATGGTCAGACTGAGAGGACTATTCAGACCTTGGAAGATATGCTTCGTGCTTGTGCCTTGGAATTTCAGCAGTCTTGGGTCAAGTCTCTTAGCTTGGTGGAGTTTTCTTATAACAACAGTTATCAAGCTAGTATGCAAATGGCTCCGTATGAGGCTCTCTATGGAAGGAAGTGTCGTAGTCCTACTTGTTGGAGCGACATCAGTGACTCATTGATTTTGGGCCCGGAGTTAATTCAAGATACAGTTGAGCAGGTGAAAGTAATTCAAGCGAAGATGAAGGCTGCTCAAGATAGGTAGAAGTCGTATGCTGATTTGCGTCGGAAACCTATTTCTTTTGAGGTGGAGGATAAGGTGCTTTTGAGGGTTTCTCCTATGAAGGGAGTGATGCGGTTTGGTCAGAAGGGCAAGTTGAGTCCGAAGTACGTAGGTCCCTATGAGATTCTTGAAAGGATCGGGGAGGTCGCGTATCGTTTGGCTTTGCCGCCAGAGCTGTCGAAGGTTCATGATGTGTTTCATGTGTCGCAGTTGCGCAAGTATCGTAGTGATCCTTCTCATGTGATCCCTGTTGAATCAGTGTCAGTTGAGCCGAATCTGACTTTTGAAGAGCGAACTGTTCGTATATTGGACCGTCAGAACCGTGCTCTGAGAAGGAAGGTGATTCCCTTGGTTAAAGTACTTTGGAGAAGTCAAAAGTACGAAGAAGCTACTTGGGAAACCGAAGAGTCGATGCGACTGAAATACTCGGAACTATTCGTTTCAGGTACTATTTGTGTTCTTGTCTTGTTTTTGTGTTTTCGAAGTTTCGAGGACGAAACTTTATTTAAGGAGGGGAGATTGTAACAACCCATAATTTTGCTCCTAGTTTTTCACAAGAAATTTCTCTAAAACTATTATTTTCTCTAAATTAATTATTTTTATTTTATAATTTTGGGAGCCGAATTATTATTTTTATTTTTATGGCGTGTCAATGTGTTTATTTCATTTATATTTATAATATAATTTATTAGAATTATTTTTATTATTAAGTATTTTCAAAGTTTAGGCGCGATTTAGGAATTAACCGTTTTATCGCGTATCGGGCTTTCGGAGCATGGATCGTTGTTGAATTTGGGCCGAAAGTTTTGTGTGGGTTTTGGGCTTGGGGCAGCCGGCCAAGTGAAGTATTAGGAGAGCCTTCTCCTTTTCTTTTCTCTTTTGTTTTCCTCAAGACTCTTTAATGATTTCTTTAATTAAACCTCATTAAACCTCTTAATTCACTTCAAATTCTGATTAAAAAATCAGAACTTTTGGCTGTCATTCTTCCATATTTTCGTCCATCATCATCACCATCATCACCATTTTCATTCTCTCAAATTTTCTTCATTTCTTCTCTTTGATAATTGTTCGTGAATTGTTTTCGTGGCTTTTTCCTTATACTTGGTGCTTGGAATTTGAAGAAGAAGAGGATCACACGCCTATTGTGGGGATTTCCAGAAGTTTTCAGCTCGCCTATGACGATCCAGGTAACTAGTTGTTATCCTAGGAACATAGTGATTAGAGTAGTATTCGGTATTAGATTAATACGTTAGGAATTATCTAAAATACTTTTTGAATGAAATTTTTGACGAAATTTTACATGAACATACGTGACATATGCTATGTGAATACTGTGTAGAGAAAAATAATTTTTGCATGATTTTTAATATTTATTTGATTTAACTAGTATTTTGTGCGTTTTTGGCTAAATTTCATAATAATTATCGAACGACTGTTAAAATTGATGAAATCATTTTTGTTAGATCATGTTACATGCGTATAATGTATTCCAAGCCTTAGAATAATTTTTATCTACTGTTTACTGTTTTAATTAATTGATATATCTGTTTTTGAAATTTCTGTTCAGTCAGTATATAATTCATGAAAATTATTTATAAAGGCAGAAAAATTAATTTATTTGAATAATATGTATTTCCGTGAGTTTATATATGTTATGTGAAGTTTTGGTAATTTTTGGGCGTCTGTTTATGTTTTTTATTATTATAATGGCTTATTTGAGGAATCTGTATATTAACAGTTAAAAATACTTTTTGAGTACGAAAATTATAAATAAAAATTGTACTATGTCAGTAGAGCTATTAGGGTTATATGATAATTTTTGTGTGATTTTATTGCTCGAATTTGTAGGTTTCATAATTAATATGGTGTTTTTGTGATGAAATTGAGGACACACTATTAAATTGTTTGAGGGCTTGTAAATCAGATATAATTTATAATTTAATATATTCTGGGTTGCTGATTTTCAGTAGTATACAGTATGCATCATTTGAGTAACCACATATTTAGGTTTGATTTATGAAATAAAATGATTTAACTTTTATTACTCTTTTAATGAATATGATTTAGAGTTAATTGGTGATGTATTTGTGATTGAGTGTGGTTGCTGTAAAAACCAGTATATTGTCATTGTTGATGTTGGGAATGTTCAAGTGTTATTGTGAGAGTTATTTGTTGAATATTTTATAAGTGGTTTTATTTTGAGGAATTATGAAGAATTGTTTTGATGAACTGTGGGTATAAGGCCGGGTGGCATCCCCTTTTTGACGAATATTTTTGATGAATGATACTTAGTTTGTATGCATGATTGTATTTTGAGATAAGAATATCCGGTGGGATAGATGTAGTCCCCGGTTCAGAACATGCCAACCACCTGGTTTGCGAACTAGGGGTACACCTGGGTTAATTGTTGTCGTCCGAGAGGTCAGGGAGTTCTGCGTGTTCTACCCTGCATCGGGAGTTTGGCCATTCTTAGACACAGGCAGTGGGGAACGTAAGCCCATAGACTGACCTGGAGATTGCGATCTGACGAACCTTAGGAAGTGATTTGTGAATCACTGGCGTTCGGTTTCTGACTCAATAACTTGTTGTATTATGATTTATTATTATTATTTATTTATATTAGAATTATGTCACTCACTATATTATGTTTACTTATTGTTAGTGATCTCTTGATTTATCTATGAGCTTTATGATTTCTATGTGCATGATATGATGTAATGAATTGCATGTTATTCCTTTCTTAATAATCTACCTCTGAATAGTGCTTTGATTGCTATTGTTCTGGGAGAACTGCTAGTTACTCCCCACTGACTGTGGAAATATTTAATATAATCTTGCAGATGGAAATGAATGCTAGGCTTGTGACTGCTTGGGCTAGCAGTGTGAGAGTTGGTTGTGAGAAGAAGCTTCTAGTTCTGTTTTTGGTAGATGAACTCTATATAGGCCATAGGGAGACTTATTTTTGGATTGCTTTTTCAAGGATATTAGTTTTATTTAAGTTTATTTTGGGAGACTTGCATGTCTCATGGTATTTTGGATTTGTTAGTATGATACAATTGGGATACTTCTTTTATGTTAGAACTATGATGTTTACTTGGAGATTTATACCCTTTTAAAGCTATGAAATTTTGAGTTATTATCTTTATTTATTGTTTTAGAGTAGCATACCGTCCCGACGTTATTTCCGCTAACGTCATTTTAGTATTTCTTGAATTAATAAGGTTTAGCATCTTAGTAGTAGAAGGACGGGGTGTTACAGCTGCGGTTAAGAGAACCGAAACGGTGAACAGAAATCCGGATTGGTTTTCTGTTAACCGCAATGGTTCTCTAAGAACCGCAGCGGTTTGTGTTCCCAAGTTTCCCACCCAAAATTTCAAGGATTTACCGCTTCGGTTCTCTTAGAAACCGCAGCGGTTACGTTGTGACATATAACGTTTTTTCCACTTGTTATGTGTGGGAATACATTAAGAGTTAGAATTCATAATGAAGGTATTCGATTGAGGTTTGAGATGGCGAACATTGAGGATAATATAAGAGAGAATTGGTTTCCGTTGTTTGGCCATATAAGATTTTGTCTAGAGGATGCTGTGGTGAGGGTAGGGAGGGTTGGGAACTTGGAATACTAGAGATTTTAGAAGAAGTTGAGGGAGGCCGAAGATGACTTTGATGGAGGAAGTTATAAACTATATGAAGAAGTTAGGTTTATGGGAGCATGTCGCAATGGAAAGAAGAGGATACATGCATAACAGTCTTATGCTTTATTGGAAGTTATTCGTTATATTAATTGTTAAAAACCTGTTTACAGTAGGGTCATAGGCTCATAGCTAGAGGAGCTGATCATTAAAGTGGTCAATCCTTTGTATCTTCTTTTATTTTTGGGAGGAAGTGTTTGTTCGGCTTTTGCTTTTTGATGGTTGGAATTTGGGATGCTAAGTTAGGTTAGATTATAGGAATGTATAAACTATGAATCTCAATGGGGATTCAGTTGCATGAGGTATTACGTAGACATGTTCCACTCTAATGCTTTTTTGGGTATAGTGATTCGTTTTCTTATAGGAAGGTCATATGAAAACTAAAGAAGTAGTGTTTAGGGCTCGTTCCGTATCACTGTGGTTTTCAGTTTTGTCTTTAAAAGTCATATGATATATGTCCTTTAATGGATAAAGTTAGTCAAACTTATTAGAACCATGATGATTTTGAAAACTGATAACTAAAAAGTGGAAACCATTTTTTCTGATTTCCTGTTTTTGGTTTTAAAACTAGAAACAAAAAACTGAAAACAAAAAAAATAATGAATAGGTTAGAGTTCTATTATACATTTTCAAAGTTAACATAATTAGTATAACAATGACTAATTTTAAGTTCATTATGCCACTTATATCATATGACCTTTAAAACATAAAACCAAAAACTAATAATTGATATTGATGCTGAATGGGCCCTTAACTGGTTGTTTTGAAGGGGGGGTAAAAATTTGCCTTCTGATGCTTGGGATGCTAAATCTCATTTTGTAGATTTATTTTGCAGAAGAGGAACATCTCTTAAGTGTAATTTCCCCTTTTTATCTTTTCGAATAGCCAGATCACTTAGCGAGAAGCGTCATGTCAGATGTGGCGGCCTATGATTGACTTTCTTTTAAACTCATTCGAGCAAATCCACATGTTTATAGATAAGTATAAATATATACTTCCTATGTTCATTATTAATTACAACATATACTACTTGAGGTAGTTTCATATTAATTGCAATAATTCTTCTATTGGTAGTAAAAGTTAGTCAAATAAACTATATTACCATTCATGAATCCTCCAATACCATTCCTGGGCCAACCTCTTATATGTTTCAAATTCTCCAGAGTGTCTACCCATAGGAGAAGCATGGTATTCTTGTAAAAGAGTAGGAATGAAGGTGGAGTTGTGAGGAATTACAAGTCTTCCCTTGTATTTCAGCTGGCCCTCCATGTAATACCCCTTTGGAGCTGATTTTTTTGCTCGCAAGTCTTTAGTGAGCTGCGGGTCAAGCTGTATCTCCTGAAAAAGCTTCTCCCACTGGATAGCACACGCAGGCATTTGAGGCTTACATCACCTTCGCATCTGCCACCTTGTTAGAGTGGCCTGTCCTGTAAGAGATGTCAAAGTCATAGCCCAAAAGCTTGCTCACCCATCTCTGATATTCTGAACCCACTTCTGTTTGCTCCATGAGAAACTTCAAACTTTGTTGATCTGTTTTCACCACAAACTTCCTGCCCAATAAATAGTGACTCTATTTAAGCACTGGAAGTACAATTGCCATGCGCTCTTAGCTTTCTCGTAGATGAATTTCAACCTAGCCCTGGCCCCTAAGATCTTATTGAAGAAGGCAATTGGATGTCCACCTTGGCTGAGTACAACACCCAAACCATGACCAGATGCATCTGTTTCCACTTCAACGACCTTAATAAAATCTGGCATAGCCAAAATTGGTGCATGAGTCATAGCATGTTTCAATGTGTTGAAGGCTACTCTAGCTTCAGAGCTCCACTCATAGTTGTCTTGAGAGGAAGGGCTATTTGCGCATAGCCTTGGATGAATTTCCTATAATATCCGGTGAGAACCAAGAAACCCCTCGATTCCTTCAAGTTCTGAGGTATGGGCCATTTAAGCGTAGCCTCAATTTTGCTGTTATCCACTGATACTCCTTTGTTGGAAATCACGTGGCCAAGATAAGCCACCTCCTTTTTCTTAAAGTCCCACTTCTTTCCATTAGCATACAATTGATGTTGAGCTAAGAGGTTCAAAACCGGCCTCGAATGTTGTACATTCGTCTCTTGGTCCTTGCTATAGACCAAGATATTATCAACAAACACCCAAACAAATTTCCTAAGAAAAGGGCGGAAGACATCATTCATTAGAGCTTGAAAAGTTGTCGTAGTATTGGTTGGGCAAAAGTTATTGACTAACCATTCATAGTGACCCTCATGGGTCCTAAAGGCCGTATTAGGAATGTCAGAGGGTTTCATCCTAATTTGATGATAACTCGATTTCAAGTCTAATTTTGTGGACACTGTAGCCCCATGTAATTCATCAAGCAATTCATTAATAATGGGAATAGGGTATTAATTATCGGGGATTGTTACCTTGTTTACAGCTCTGCAATCGACGCAAAACCTCCATGAACCATCTTTTTTCTTCACCAATAGGACTGGGCTGGAGAAAGGGCGGTGAGATGGTTGAATAATCTGAGCTTGTAACATGTCTCTTATTAGACATTCCACTTCATCCTTCTTGTGGGAAACGGTAAGGCTGGATACTGAATGGATCAACCCCTTCCTTCAAAGTAATAGAGTGCTCATGTCCCCTCTCCGAAGGTAACCCTTCAGGCATATGGAATACCTATTGATACTTGGTGCAAACCTCCTTAAAAAACTCAGGTATATTCATTATCTTATCGTCATTCTCTGGCTGCCCCTCCATTATTTTACACTCCACTAACACCCCTTGTTTCTCATTTTTCTGAGTTCTCAACATGGCAATGATAGAAATCTTGCTTCTCCCTAAACTGGGATCCCCCCTTAGGGTTACAGTGTTGCCACCCTCTTGGAATTTCAACGTTTGTGTCTTCCAATTGGTGGTCATTGTTCCAAGCTTCTCTAACCATTGGATGCCCAATATCAAATCTGAATTTCCCAATTGCAGGGGTAAAAAATCTTCCACTATCGTGATGCCTTGTACCTCTATCACCACCCATTTACACTATCCTTAACCGTGGACTGCTTCCCCCGTTCCCAACGCGGAACGCCACCCCAAAGGATTTTGTAGGTGTGACTGGAATTTTCAACAACGTCATTGTAGAAGTGGAGATGAAATTATGGGTGGCCCCCAGATCCATCATAATTACCACCTCATACCCTTTAATGGTACCCAACATCTTCAACATCCTTGGGCTAGTAATACCCATCACGGAGTTGAGAGAAATTTCTGGTTGCACTCATGGAGCTTCTAGTTCTCCTTGCTCAATAGCGTTGTGCTCCACCGCCATCTCCACTGTGAAGTATTCTCCTTCATCACCAATGAGCAGGACGCTCAGCTCTCGTTTTTTACATGAATGCCCTGGGTTCCATTAATCATCACAGCGATAACACACCCTTTTTTCTTTTCGGGCTTGCAATGCTTTCTCACTCAGCCTTCGGATCTCTAAAATAGGCTTAGCAATGGGCATGTAGTATTGGGATTTTGGGCTCGTAACTAAATAACTCCCATTGTAAGAGTTGGTTGGGCCTTTAGTGTTCAGTCCACTCGTATCCTTGTTTGAAGGAAAAGATCCCATAGCCCCTTTATAAGAGGACCGATTTGGTCCAATTTGCTGGATCTTGGCCCAATTGACTTTATTTTCCACCTTAAGTGCTAGGTCCATGGCTTGATCCAATGATTTAGACTCAAGTAACCTAACCTCAGCTCTCATATCCGGTTTCAGCCCTTTGATGAAATTCCCCTTCGCTATCTCCTCAGACACCTTCCCCAACGGAGCTATCCCTCATGTGTGAGATCTAACCACTGCTCGTATAAATTTCCAGCGGCAGTCGACCGGATTGCCTGAGTATCATACCCTTCATTCAACGGCCTCCTCGAATTCTCCCATATCGAGACCACAATAGCGCGTCACCCTGCGCCACCACCACCGCCTCTACCATGTCTTCATCATCGAGAGTGTGGAACTTGAAATAACGTTCAACTCGCAATATCCATCCGTCTTGGTTCGTCCCATCAAACGTAGGTAAGTCCAACTTCGGATACCTCCCGTTCGACTTCCCAAAACCGCCTCCCCCTTGATCACCGTTCATTTCTCCTCCTGGGCCATCCCATTCTCTGCATCTCCTCCTTCGCCACCCTCCAAGAAGTGGCTTCTCCTGCCTCTACTCCAAACGCGCTCGTCAGCGTCTCCCTCTCCGTTCTCCCCTTGCCGTTCTCTGGCCGGAGGCCGCCAGTTCTCCATAAATGCCCGGATCTCAGTCTGGAACTTATCTTGGTCCAGTTTCAACTGAGCTACCGTCAGCTCATGATGTTCCAGTCTCCCGTCAAGCCTTCCGCCCAGATGGTCGGTGGTTTTTTTCAAGTCCTTGAACTGAGACGTCATTTTCTCCAGATTTATGCCCAATAGTTGCACTATGTGAGCAACATCAGTGACTGCACTAGTAACTTTCTTCAGTAATGGTAGTTTTCAGGGAAACTACCTCTGCGTTATGATGCATGGGTACGCCTCCCAGACACCGTTTCCCGTACCGGGTGCGGGTACGACCTGGGTACGGTACGGATTCGCCTGGGATTCGTACCCAGAACGAATCTAATGGGTTGGGTACGTGGGTTGCTCTTGGGTACGGATGGGCCGACTTTGGGTACGGGTTGGGTACGTTTTTGAGGGGAAAGCCACGTACCCAACCTGTTTTGATGCGGATTTAAAGTTTACCGAACCGAATCTTCCCAATGATGGCTGACTTGAGCTCGAATTGCCGGAAAAAAAATTAGCCATTACTGGTTAAAAAAACAGAGGAAGGAGAGAGATAGATACAGTCGTGCTGAAGAAGATGATTAATTTGGAGGTGGAAGTGGGAGTTGGTCCTTGCTTGGACTTTCTTTATTAAATGTGGGGTACAGCTGTAAAGTTGAAACATACAAATTAATCTTTTGCTTTTTTTTTCTTATTATATTAAATGTGGGGCACACAACTGTGAATCCTACAGCTTTCTGTTTTTCTTTTCTCTTTTTTATATACTCTCTCACCTACCCATTTTCCACTTTTCCTTTTTTTTTTTTCCCTTTTTCCTACTCCGTACTTCACAGTTTACTCGTGCTATGTACTACTACTATGGGCTAGCACAAGTACAATACACAATAGGCCCAATTTCTAATGATTTGATTTTTTTCAAACATGGATTTAATATAAAAATGTTAAAAAATAAATTTAATGGAGATTTTATGTAGAAAAAATTACGTATTATTTTTCATTAAAATGTATTACTTTTTTTTTGCCGAATCCAAGCCGTACCCGTTTTCGAAAATTTTGATTTTGCCGTTTTCTGTCCCTGTACCCGTGCCCGTATCCGTCCCCGTACCCGTATCGGTGCTACCTAGCGTCAAGCTCATTTTTCCCGGTAATAGATGTCACTGCTCTAATACCAAGTTTGCTAAGACCTCACGTGAAGAAAATCAATTCAAGGGAAATATTAAGAGAGTAACCAGATAGATATTGTATTAATCAACTGTGATTCTGTGAAGCAACCAAATACAATCACACTCATTCGAGAGGAATGTGAGCTCTCCCAAGTCTGCCTTTCACTACAATTTTCTGGATAAAATTCTTCTCTCCCTTTCTACCCTTATCTACATATTCTAGAGTAGATTCTGGAGTGTCAGCTACATCCCCCCTGGCCTGACCTTCTAACAACAGTAACTAACTTTTAGTGCCCGCTCACACAATAATTAGTTGTTCATTCCCTTAGATATCCTGGTATATGTGAACCTGATGGGTGGCCCTGCACGTGATGTATCATATCTATGTAGGACTACCCTTTTAACGGGTAGGGCTAATAGTGAAAGGAAGTTGTCTTGCTGGCTTGCTCCATTCGTAGCTTGAGAGAAGAAGCCCTAAGTCTCATTTAAATTGGTGAGGCAACTTTCTGGGAATTAATCTATGTAGGTTTAGCCTCCAACAGGTAGGGCTGGAGTATAGGAAGTTGCCCTGCTTATATTGGGAGCTTGAGTAAATTTAACCCTTATTCTCATTCAAATTGGTTAGACCACTATTTTGTAATTGTTCTTGATCCCAAAATCCATTTGGAAGTCCTTTTATGGTTAATATTCCCAATAACATCCAATCTAACAAGTCTTGGTGGCTCTTCTCCGAATAGGTATAATAGGGAAATTGAAAGAAGGTAATTCCTTGATGTTCTCATTACTTCTAATATCATTATACACAACAGTAGTAGCCTAACTGATTTGCTACAAATTAGGAAACTAAGATTACCTAGCCATATATAGAATATACGAAAATATTCTACAAATATTACATATTCTACAAATATTACATATTCTATCATACCCCCACAGTCGAAGCGGGAGGTAACCGAACGCTGAGACTGTCTCTGAAGTCTTCAAATAAAACCAAGGGAAGGCCCTTGGTAAAAATGTCAGCAATTTGATACCTAGAGGGGACATGTAACACCCGAACCTGTCCACGAGCCACCTTCTCGCGAACAAAGTGAATATCCATCTCGATATGTTTAGTGCACTGATGCTGAACAGGGTTCCCAGAGAGATAAATGGCACTAACATTATCACAATAAACCAAGGTGGCTTTCCGAATGGGACAGAGAAGTTCCAATAACAAGTTTCGTAACCAACATGATTCGGAAACCACATTTGCAACACCTCGATACTCCGCCTCGGCACTGGAGCGAGATAACGTAGCTTGGCGTTTGGACGACCAAGATAACAAATTATCACCCAGAAACACACAATACCCGGAGGTGGAACGGCGAGTGTCGGGACACCCACCCCAATCGGCATCGGTATAGGAAATGAGAGTGGTGATGGAAGAAGGGTATAAATGTAATCCGTGGGTCAAGGTACCCCGAAGATAGCGAATGACATGGTATCAAGAGCCAGCGTGACAAAAAGGTCACGGGTTCGAATCTCCTCCACCCTCCTTTCTCAGTGGAATATTTAGCGCCAGGTATGAGGGAGACCTGTGCTGCATCCATACTTCAAGCCCAAAGGGCTCTTGCGTGAGGGGGCGTGATAGAGTATAAATCTATTCCTGGGGCCTCAACCATCAGCTTAAGCTTTGGTTGAGTTGGTCCTTTGACATGGAGACTTCTTTAATGAACAGACATGATCGGGATGCTGCGGATCACGGAACCCCATGGGTTGATGCATGTACACAGTTTCCTTAAGATCACCATGTAAGAAGGCATTCTTTACATCTTAACTGGTGTAAAGACCATTTCTTCGACAGAGCCAAGCTAAGAACAGTGCGAATGGTCGCTGGCTTGACTACCGGACTAAAAGTCTCACCGCAATCAATCCCAACCTGTTGTGTTTTGCCATCACCTACAAGACGGGCTTTATGCCTCTCAAAAGTACCATCAGAACGTTCTTTATGGGAAAAAATCCACATAGAACGAATAATATTAACATCAGATGGACGGGGCACCAACTCCCACGTCTTATTTTGAATAAGAGCATTAAATTCATCATCCATGGCCAACTTCCAATTCGGGTCACGTAGAGCAGCTAATGGGTTGCGGGGTAGAGGAGATTTAGTGATGGTGGTGTGGAGGTTAAGGCGACGAATGGGCTTAACAATACCACGTTGACTACGGGTGACCATATGAGGGGGAGGTGGTGGGCTGACCTGGACAGAAATAGGGAGAGGAGAGGCAGACGACCCATGAATAGTGGGACGGTGAGCTGGGCTGGAAACCGATGGAGGGGTGGGATGCGGATCCGCAAGAGAAGAAGTGAGTGCTGGTGGGCTCAAGGGGACAGCAGAGCCACGTGGGCTGTGAAGGGGAGAGCCGTGTGGGCTGGGGATGGAAGTTGGGCCCAGTTGAGGAGAGTGAGTAGGAGGGGCGGTGAGGGGCGTATAAGGGGAAGATTGGGCTTGCATAGTTGGGCTGGACTGGAGTTGGTGAGACACAAGATAATGAGGAGAGCAATCTGATTCCAAGAAGTCATAAGAATGAGGAGATGGAGAATGCAATGTAGCAAAAGGAAACTTGGTCTCATCAAACACGACATTCCGACAAATAATTATCTTGTTAGAAGATAAATCAAAGCACTTATACCCCCGATGATGAAGAGGATACCCCAAAAAAACACACGGCGTCGACCGGGGTTGAAGTTTATGGATAGTAGTATCGGGAAAAAGAGGGTAGCATAGACACCCAAAAACCCGAAGATGAGAATAGGATGGATCTTTTTGGTATAGAATTTTGAGTGGAGAGTGGTTGGATAATAATTTGCTAGGGAGAATGTTATGGAGATATGTTGCCATTTGCAAAGCATGATGCCAAAATGACGGAGGTAAAGATGCATGAGCAAGAAGGGTTAGAACAATATTATTAAGAGAACGTATTTTCCGCTCGGCTTTACCATTTTGGGAGGAGGAATAAGGACAAGATAGACGAAAAGCCATACCATTATTTGCACAAAAATCCCAAAATTTACCATTATCATACTCCTTACCATTATCACATTGAACATTTTTTACATCCCGTTCAAATTGGGTACGAATGAATGTGTTTAAGGATTGAAATTTGGAAAATACTTGCGATTTGCTAGATAAAGGAAAAGTCCACAAGTACTTAGAAAAATCATCCAAAAATAAAACATAGTAACGATGTCCAGCAGAACTCAAAACGGGAGATGTCCATAAATCACTATGCAATATATCAAATGGCATGAGAGTAGTAGTAGTAGATGACATAAATGGCAACTTAATGTGTTTCCCTAGTACACACGAATGACAATTTTGAGAGCTACATGCTCCAGTACATTCAATCAAATTATTTTGTTTAAGAGAGTGCAAAGCAGGCGCTCCCGGGTGACCCAACCTATCATGCCACAGACAAGAAGCTAGAAAAGCTGAGGAAGAAGGATGATGAGTGGAATTTGTGGTGGTGATGGGGTACAAATCTCCCATGCTTTCACATCTCATTAGACGCCTCCCAGTCTGAATATCCTTCACAGAAAATCCAAATGGATCAAATTCAACAGTAACACCATTATCAGTTGTGAATTTCCTAACTGAGACCAAGTTTTTAATCAAATTGGGAGCAAGAAGGACATTTTTGAGGGACAAGGGGGGGTGGGGGTTGGATAACTGCGCATGACCATAACCACGAATTGGAATTGTTTGACCACTACCAACAGTTATACCATGTTTATTGCTCAAATTAAAATAAGACGTGAGATTACCTGGCGTGGAGGTCATATGAGAAGTAGCACCCGTGTCCATATACCAACTCGAATCAGGAGGAGCAAGCGTCATAGTGTGAAAAGCAGACTCAATATCTGTTGGAGTAAGAGTGGACTGATCTGCTGCCATGTAGGCCTGAGTGGGGGGGCGTGGGCCCAATACACTTTGACCTTGCTGCTGGACTGGGCCAGGAGAACGAGCCCAAGTAGTTGATGTAGGATATGGGCAAGGAGGTACTACCCATTGATGAGGCACCCACCTCCAGCCGCCTGCTGGGTACGACCAAGGAGGAGCTACGGCTGGAGAAGTAGGCTGGCCGCCGCCGCCTGCACCTGGACTGCCACCAGAACGACCACCACCGCGGCCTTTCCCGCCGCCGCGTCCACCACCAGCCTTGTTTTTGTGATGCGAATTTTGGCCCCCATTTTTTTTATTGTTATGGGAACGTGAAGCATTATCCAACGGGACCTCATCATCCCTAGTCACAACCATAGCCGAAGGCGACTCATCGAGCATCTGCGTCAAAGCTTTCTCCTCAAGAAGGAGACTCGACCGTGCCTCGGCGAAAGAAGGTAAGGGCTTGCTTTGACGGATAATGGTGCCGACGCCCTTGTAAGCCTCGGTGAGGCCTGCCACCATCCTTAGAACAAGGCGGCTGTCGGTGATCGGAGCACCAACACTCCTCAACTGATCGGAGAGAGTCTTTAGACGTTGGCAATATGCCGACGCATTCCGAAAATATGCCATCTTCACATGGTTAAAATCTTGTTCAAGAGCAACGGCACGTGAGCTTTGGTTGTCTTGAAAAATATCCCGAAGGCGATTCCACGCAGCCATGGCCGTGGAGTCGGCCTCAAGAATTGTGTGAAGAAGATCAGTGGAGACGGTCGCATAAATCCATTGGAGGACAGTGGCATCAAGGGTAGACCACAAATCCTTTTCTTCATCAGTGAGTGTTTTCTCGTTATCGGTACTCTTGGTAGGAGGAATAATATGAGCCAGTACCCGACGAGAACGAGCGTGGAGTTTAAACAACTCCGCCCAGGCATTGTAATGCTCCGTTTCCATCTCAAGAACAAGAGGTATGTGGTTCTTGATGTTAGTAACGGCGAGCGCCGGATGAAAACCAGTAGCAGCCATGGAAATAGAAGAAAGAAGCAAGAGAAGAAGAAAATAGAGCAGCGGAAGAGATGAAGGAAAAATGAACCCTAAGCTCGTGATACCATGAAAAAAGGTAATTCCTTGATGTTCTCATTACTTCTAATATCATTATATACAACAGTAGTAGCCTAACTGATTTGCTGCAAATTAGGAAACTAAGATTACCTAGCCATATACAGAATATACGAAAATATTCTACAAATATTACATATTCTATCAGAAATAAAATTCTTTTGCAGTAATTAGAAAATTATGTTATCTTGGTTTATTGCTTTCTCTTTCGAAATATATGAATTGTTGAGAGCCTTAATGCTGCATGAAAAATGCTGCTACTTGATGGCCTGATTGAATCCATTAACTCTAGAGGTCCTTGTATACCAAAAAGAACAAAGAACTGAAATATTTCTGTTCTCCCTATGCACTAAAAGGTTTTTATATGGGTTTTTTGTTGTCCCTGAGTAACTAGATATTTTCTTTTATATTGTTGTGAATTTTTTTTTTTGTTTGAAGATGGGGTTATGAAGTCACAGTCTGAGCTATCCCCTCTTGGTTTGCCACTTCTTCAAGAATTGTTTAAACTGCAAGTTTATAGCATAAATATAAATTGTAAAGTGTAAACCACATATTTTAATTCTCATTATAGAATTATTGATGGTTTTTTTGCTGTTTGTTGGTAATTGTGGTAGATTTATTCTGTTGTCTATAAGTAGTATTAGTAGCCTGGTAGGTATATTTTGCTGTTTATTAGTAATTCTGGTAGAAATAACGTCTTAATGTTGATGGCACCGGGTTCTTGTAGCCCTTAATGCTCATCATCCTGTCTGTATATGGTGGATCTTAGCAGAGATTTTATTGTATGTTGGCTGATCTGCTCTAAAATGACTACACGTTTCTTTAGTTTGTAATGTAATGTTACTTCTTCAATACAAGTTTGCATATTGCGACCTGTGTGGTGTTGGGTTGGAACTTGTGTAGGCTGCTGAGTTGCCTTTGTAATTCTTCACTTCTGTTATCATACAATTTCGCACGGAATTCTTTGCAGATTGTGTGAATTTTCCAGGTGGCTAATGTTGTTTCTCCAAGTTACTGATTCATGGTATGCTATAAACTCCTTGACAATTAGTTTATGAAGGAAGAGGAAGGGGAAGGGTAGCACAAATTTTATAGTTTTACACCGTTTAAGTTGTTCTTTCACAGTGAATTTTTTTTTAATTTTTAATCTCAAAATAGTTCTGATCTTGTATATTAATAGCTCCTCGTGTTATAGACGCATCAACTTATATTCTGCCAGGCACCAAGGTGGTAGTTACTGCCGAGACAGATAGGGCTTCTCCTGAGGCTTCTGCTGATAAAATGGACAAACATGAGTCTGATGAAGAAGCTAAACAGAAGAAGAGAAAGCATGACGAAAGGAGGCGTGACAAGCATGAAGAGAGGAAGCACAAGAAGCATGAAAAGCATGAGAAACGTCATTCCCGTGACTCAGATGACAAGAAGAAACGTCGAAAGGAGAAGAAGAAGAGAAAGCATGGCTCAGATTCAGAATAGTATCTATCTTTGCTTTCTTGACATTGTAGTCACCACCAATTATAAGTATCATGAAATGGAATTTCAGTTTTAGTGTGTTCTAGTATCTCATATTGTGATGGTCTTGGTTACGGTAAAAATTTAGCGATTTGCAAATTTGATTCGTAGAACATTAAGACCTTCCTAGTAAGGGTTGTTTCTAGCTCATGTCATTACTTTTTAAACAAAGAAATATGAAGCATAGCATATGAGAAACAAAGAATTTTGTTTGATTCGGAAACAATGTTGTGGTTCAGCAAGGAGCTTTGTAAGGTGATGAGTTTTGGTTGCATGTATTTACTTTGCTGAAGAGTGGAGATTTGTAGGAGTCTGAACTTCAGCAAGTAAAATTTTGTACTTTCTCGGAGAATCGAGGGAAAGTACACAAAACACTCTTAGAGAGAGAGAGAGAGAGAGAGGTGAGTGAGTCTTGGCAAGCCAATCTGTTGACTCTTTTAAACAACACAACTGATACTGCCAAACGAGGAGTAAGAGGGTGGCATATACTTTATTCTATGTTAATTGCAGTTTGATGTATTTGCAAGTTCAAATTAATTGCAATATTTTTCCTTTTCTCTCTTTTTTTTTTTCCGGGCAGCTATAATAGCAACGAAACTAAAAAAAGGATAACATAAATATGTTATAGCTTTCTAAGCTAAAATATGGGCCTTATGCACTTTTCTATTCTTTTTCTATCAACTTTATTAACCTCCAAGAAGTCCATGTCTTCTACTTCCATGATGATGTCCCTAATGGTAGCTTGTGCCTCCCGATCTCCTTTATCAACCTTGGAAAGACACTTGATCAAATTAGAAGAATATATTAACACTACTAATCTTTGAATACATTTTCTTCTGTTTTGTCTTATTTCGTGGAAGACTCTATAACATCTCTTTTGAAAAGGTAAGGAGGCATCTATAAGATCTTGTTCCTAAGCTATAGGGATTTGATTTTGTAGTAGGTCTCAGTCATACACAGTTTTCCCATTCTTCTTTTGATCAATTTTCTTGCTTTTTTTGCTCCATCCCTCATTAAAGTATAAAAGGTACAAAGAATAGCATTCCCCTTTTATCATTGGGAAACTTTGTCGGGATTTAAATTGCCATAAGTACCAGTTATACTTTCTTGGTGGGCTTTGTACTTGTTTTACCATAAGGGCCGGAAATTCTTGAAGGATTTTAGTTGGGTTGATGCTTCTGTCTTGGATAGCTACCTTCTTCTTCTCGAACAATCATATGCTCTGCAGTGATAAATATAGATTAAGCACTTGAGAGTAATTAGATTAGGCTTAGAAACAATATGTTTGAGAGAAAACAAACTATAACACTTCGTCCTTCTATAAACACAATATAGTGAAAATAGAATATTTACTCCCACCGTCTCAAAATAGTTTGAACACTTTCCTTTTATATTTGTCCCAAATTAGTTTGAACACTTCCATTTTTGGTATGGTCCCACTATTAATATATTATTTCTTTTACCCATCTTTGGCCCACACTCTACATTTTATCAATAAAAAGTTACCCAACTTTCTCTTTCCTCTAATAAAAAGTACCCCACCAACTTTTATCACATCTACTTTTTAAATAAAATAACATTTGATAACCACACTACAACTTATCACCTTAAACTACGTGTCCCAACGAGTGTTCAGATCTTTCTGGGACGGAGGTAGTATTAAAGAAATGGCGATAGCAAAAATATCGCCTGACGGAAATGTCACTCTAATCAAAGGTTAAAATTACACTAAATAAAAATAAAACCCATTTAAAATAATCCAAAATATCCATAAATAGGCAAAACAACATCATAAACCCAATGTAGTAAATATAAATAAAATAAAATGTCTCAAACAAAAATCCTATATAGCCTTTCTCTCATTTCCCATACACAAGAAATAATCACCTGCAAAATATATCAACAAACATCCACAATCAGTGGGAAGTAACTAACAGCTCTCCTAGCCCAATTAGGATCCATATAAGAGTTATAAAAGTTTTAACAATCAAGTCATACACAATATCTCAAAAATATACTTCAAATAATCAAATAAACAAATAAATAAATACAACAGAGACAAAAAAGCATACTAACTATAAACAGGGTAAAGTTAAAGAATAACTATACATATGAACTCAAGGATCAACATAATAAACCTTCAAGTCTAAATAAAATAATAATATGAACGATATAAATGACAATGATAACCTTTCTAAAACAATCTTCTTAACACGTTTGAGGAGGAACTGAACGCAAGTGGATCGCAACCCACTGTTCCAATTTGGTTATAGTTTTAGGACCCTGCTGGCCTATGTGTAGTATGGCCACACCCTGATGCGAGATAGTACCCTGCTCATTACTTCTCGACCTCTTAGAAGACAACTAATAGCCAAGACGGACTTACATACCCTGCTCAGTACGTAAGTATAAACTATGTACCCTACTCTGTACATAGTGACTGTTCATTCCTAGGAGACCATGCCGCCTCACTAGTCATCATCCTCAAACAAAAACAAATAATAAATACTTCCTCCGTTCCAAATTAAACGCAACAGTTTCCGTTTTGGGAAGTTTCAAATTAAATGCAACAATTCCAAACTTTCTATTTTTAGTAAGTTTTTTAGGTGTGAATTTACAAAAATACCCTTACTAAAAAATTAAACCATACTTAATTTACCTAATGAAAACTAATAAAATCCTTATTAAGATCTTATCATACTAATTAAATAAATACAAATCCAAATCATCTTCCTCATTCTATCTCCTCAACTCTCACCCACCACCACTTTTCTCCATCATCATCATTTAAACCTCCATGATCACCCACCTTAAGATTCTCTCTCCTCAAACCCACCCACCTCAAGTTTCTCCTCTACCGTCACCACCACCCCACCACCACCACCACCATTACCACCACCACCACCACCACCACCATCTTCATACCGCCACCATCCTATCTCCGGCCTCCAAGATTTCGGGCACCACCACCACCATCACAACCATCTTCACCTTCGATCTTCCACCTCCTCACCACTCTCAGAAATCAACCTCCTCACCACTCCACAAATTCACCTTCGATCTTCCACCTCCTCACCACCACCACCATCACAACCACTCTCAGAAATCAACCCACCACTCCACAAATCCAACCCACCAGTCACGATTTCCACCAACACCAACAACGATCAGTCGCGATTTCCACCTTCGATCTTCTTTCGTTCTCTCTCCTCGTTCTCTCTCCTCGATTCTCTCTCTTCTCGGTGTTTTTAGGTTTTTTTTTTATAGATTTTGGTGGTGTTAGTGGTGAAATTGGGGTTTGGTGGTGTTAGTGGTGAAATTGGTGGTGGATTTCGGTGGTATTAGTGGTGAAAGTGGTGGTGAATTTTGGTGGTGTTGGTAGTGTTTTGATGGTGGTGGCGTTTTGGTAGTGTTGCGGGTGCCGTGTGGTGGTGGTGGTGGTGGTGGTGGTTGTTTCGGTGGTGGTGGTGGTGGTAGTTTCGGTGGTGGTAGTGTCTTGGTGGTGGTGGTTGTTTCGGTGGTGGTGGTGCCTTGGTGGATTAGGTTGTGGCAGTAGGTGGTGGTGGCATTTGGTGGTGGTGCTTAACTAAACTAATCACATACCCCTCTCTTTTTGTAATCACCCCTTAAGAAATTTCAACTAGGAGTCCGTGCCCTCTAAATTGTTGCGTTTAATTTGGAACGGAGGAAGTAATATAATTTCATCGTCTGCGGAATGTCATTCAAGGTCTTACATATATTGGAAGGGATGCGATTTTGAGCCTAAACCGCAACCCTTCTTTGTACAAAGGGCTGCGGTTTTGACCATAACCGCAACCCTTTTGACCATAACCGCAGCCCTTTTGACCCAAAAAAATATAATTTTTTTTTGCATTTTTTTACTCCTAAATATATCAAGAATAGCCGAGAACATCACAAATTCTACAAACGAAATTTACAGTCGAAATTACTTACAGAGCCTTGTGACCGCATTTTTTCATTATAAATTCTACAAACGATATTTACAATTTTTATAAATTCTAAAAAAAAAAAAGAAAAAATCAACAACATAAAACAGGGAAAATAAAAAACGTAGCCCTAGATTAAAGGATCAAATTAATCCCACAACAAAACGAAATTATAAATTAACTAATCAACAAGAACATCAGATTAATTCCACAAAATGAAATAAAATAAAAAACCTAAAATACAAAAAAAAGTCACAAACGCTTAACTAAACCTCAAATATCAGAAGTAACAAATAAATTACAAAAAAAAATTACAAGTGATAAAAACTAAATCTCGACCAAACCCTAGATCTGGATGCAGCGACGACAAAGGCAACGAACTTTAGATTCCGGCGACGACACGAGACGGCGAGTGATGTGATGGTGTTCGTTGGTGTTGGTGCGCGCGACGAGAGCGAAATGAGACGGCGAGTCGTTATGGTGTTCGTTGGTGTTGGTGTGCGCGAGGAGAGACAATGGAGGAGAGGGCTGTGGTAGTTTGTGTTCATTGGTGGAGTGAAGAGGTGATGTGGACGTGAATATTTAGTGAAGTTTTCAAAATCCTAATAATTTTACACCAAGGTAATTGCTTTATAACTCTTATAGGTGGCGTGTGATAACATGCTTAGTTGAGTTCCATTAGAACTCTTCATATCTTTATTGCTTTATGTTCTCTTATTCGATTTTAGGTATCTTTGTGAGTTTTATTTGGAGTATGACTTAGGGACTTGTCCTAAGCATAGTAGGAGTTTGTTTGTTTTGGTTTTCATATATATATATATAGCTTAGGGTGTACGTTGCTTTCATTCAGTTTTTTTATGAAAAGTTTATTCGTGAGTTTTATACTTGCTTGTGAGTTAATTGCTTACAAAACCATTGAATTTGATTCAGGAGTGAATTAAATTTAGTGCTTGATTAATTGAGCCAGGAATGACTTACTTGAATCAAAACCCTATTTGAGAGTTCAGGAGTGTTCAATCAAATAGTACTATCCGTTTTGTTCGAGTGTGTTCATTAGAGATTTAACCAAGAAACCATCAAGAACTCATATTTCTTTCAAGATTCTTGGGATTTTAAAAACTTCATTAAACTGAATGAAAGCAACGTACATCCTAAGCTATATATATGAAAACCAAAACAAACAAACTCCTACTATGCTTAGGACAAGTCCCTAAATCATATTCCAAATAAAGCTCACAAAGATACCTAAAATCGAATAAGAGAACATAAAGCATTGAAGATATGAAGAGTCCTAATGGAACTCAACTAAGTATGTTATCGCACGCCACCTATAAGAGTTATAAAGCAATTAAAATACATAGTTTCCTAACAGAACTAGGGAACTACATAGAGAGTCCTAACAAAATTAGGACTACTTGGCAACCTTCATTTCTAAGGGAGACTAAGCACTTTGAATCAACATCATTCCCTGCTTCTTAGAAAAGAACTTGTCCTCAAGTTCCATAGCTATAACATGGAACCAAATTTGCAGCACTCAAGGATGCACACACGCCATCTCCAAGCAAAACTTGGAAAGTGTCATAATTCTCCCTATGCACAACCTTGAATGGATCTTCATCAATAGGCTCGGTTTTTTCCTTTGCATTGCTATGAAGCTTTTAAGCACTGAATGACAACCACACATAATCACCTACTTCAAATGGTGGCTTTTGCCATGCTTGGTAACACATGCTGCTCCCTTTTCTTTTCCTTGCGTTGCTTGCGGTTCATGCCCTTCATATTGTCTTCATCTCCTACCAACGAAACTATAGTAGCCCCATCAGTAGATTTTGACGCCACTTTGGGTGGTAATGAATGCAATCTAATCTTCTTGCTTTGGCTCGTTACAATATAAACATTAGTATCTCCCTCATGGCTAACCTTCCTATCAAACTGCCATGGTCTCCCTAGCAATAAATGACACGCACTCATAGGTACTACATCACACCATAGTTCATCCACATAACTCCCAATTGAGAAAGCTATAAGTGCTTGCTTCTTAACCCTAATTCCAACACTATCATTGAGCCAATTTAGTTTATAGGGTCTAGGGTGATCTCTAGTAGGAAGTTTCAGTTTACATACCATGTCCGAAGAAGCTACATTGGTGCATGATCCACTATCCACTATGACATTGCACGTATGATCTCCAATCTTGCACCTTGTGTGAATAAGATTCTCCCTTTGTTCCTCCTTAGGAGCACTCTCAATGTGTAAAGTCCTCCTTACCACGCCAAGCATCTTACCTTCATCCTCAGCAAAAGCGTCTTCCTCCTCCTCCTTTTCATTCATCTCTGAAACTCGTACAATTCCTCCTCTCTCAACATCTCCTCATACTGCCTCAATGTAAGAGCTCTCTTAATTGGACATTCACTTGCAATATGTCCCTTACCTTGGCACTTAAAACATCTCCTTCTACTATCAAATTCTTCTTTCGGTACAAACACCTTCTGTTTTTCTCCCTTCTTGTCCTGTTGAGTTTGAGAACTCGAACCCTTGCTCCCTCCTCCAAACATGGAAGAAGTGGTTTCATAAGTGTTTTCGAAAGAATTCCCTTTGTAAGCACTACTCGAACCAGCCTTGTATCCCCCACCAAAGTTAGGTTTTTGTTGCTCTTTACCCCTATTTTCGAACTTCAATACTAGTTTGCACACATCATCAAAGGTTAACTAATGAGCTACCTCGACTTGGCTTGCTATATGCCTCGACAATCCCTTAATGTATCTCACTATTTTCTAGGGCCCCCTCTCTTGCATATCACAAACTAAGCACAACATATCAAACTTCTGCGTGTATTCAGCCACACTCATGTTCTCTTGCATCAAAGAGGTGAGTTTAATGTATTGTTCTTGCTCATACTCCCTAGGTAGACACTTAGCCTTCAACTTCTTCTTTAAACTCGACCAAGTATCTATAGGTTCTTTCATTGTTAGTTTGTTAGTTTCATTGTTGCAGCTTGTATATTTTATGGTCATTGTACCCCTTGTACTCAAACACCTTTTCGATCTGTCGAATCTACTCAAGGAAATCATCAGGATCCGAATCTCCCTTAAACTCCGGAAGGTCCAACTTCAATCCCCCATCTTCATCATAGCTACGGTTATTGCTACTCCTCACACCTGAATCTTCATCAGATCCATCTTCTCCTTCGGGCCTCATGTTGTTCTTTTTCTTCATCACTATACTCGTGAGTGCATCGAGCCTAGTGTTCTGTGTTCATCACCTTCATCTGGACAACCTCAAGATTTAGTTCCCTAATAGCCTTCATGATTTCGGAATGCTCCTCCATGATTTCGAACTCCAAATTGTGGTTCATAACTGGAAAAGCACCCTCGCACAACCCTTTACTTCTCTGGTTTACAACTTCCTCAACTCCTGATGAAACTCCAAGAAATTTTAACACAAAAAATTTCCAGATGTTATAAGACCCCTCGAATTAGAATCACTCGAAAATTCGATCTAGATCGCTCCCAGTAGCCAACAAAAGTCACCTATGCCAGATTCCAGCGAAACTGACACAACGAACTAGAACCGTCTCGACAGTGTATCAAACAATCTCCAAATTTCTTGAAATTTTAGGAAAGAAAACTAGACTTAAAGTAGTCCAGTTTAGAATCAAGAAACTCCGAAAAATTCGTTCCGTAGTAGGAGAACGACACAGAACAAAACACCCTAAATTCTGGGTGAATCTGGAACGAAAATAAGCACTCTTATGCGCCTTTCTTTCGTGTAGCTCTGATACCAAATTGATGTGGACGTGAAGCCATACTTTAGTAAAGTTTTCAAAATCCCAAGAATCTTGAAAGAAAGATGAGTTTTTGATGGTTTCTTGGTTGAATCTCTAATGAACACACTCGAACAAAACGGATAGTACTATTTGATTGGACACTCCTAAACTCTCAAATAGGGTTTTGAATCAATTAAGTCACTCTTGGCTCAATTAATCAAGCACTAAATTTAATTTACTCCTGAATCAAATTCAATGGTTTTGTAAGCAATTAACTCACAAGCAAGTATAAAACTCACTAATAAACTTTTCATAAAAAAATTGAATGAAATCAATGTACACCCTAAGCTATATATATGAAAACCAAAACAGACAAACTCCTACTATGCTTAGGTTAAGTCCCTAAGTCATACTCCAAATAAAACTCACAAAGATACCTAAAATCGAATAAGAGAACGTAAAGTAATAAAGATATGAAGAGTCCTAATATAATGGAACTCAAATAAGCATGTTATCACACGCCACCTATAAAAGTTATAAGGCAATTAAAATACATAGTTTCCTAACAGAACTAGGGAACTACATAGAGAGTCCTAACAGACTAGGACTAGTTGGCGACCTTCATTTCTAAGAGAGACTAAGCACTTTGAATCCTAAGAGGACAGATGAGGGAGGAGAGGGATGTGGTGGTTTGAAACGAGGGAGGAGAGGGCTGGGCTGTGGTGGACAGACGAGGGAGGTCGTGAGATATGTGAGAGAGGAGAGAGAATGACGGAGAGGAGATTGTGAGATTTGTGAGAAACCCTAGGGCTGACTCCACTGAGTATTGAACATTTTAAGCCTACCGAATTCCTTTCTAAATAAAAAAAAGCCCACCAAATTAATGATAAAGGGCTGCGGTTAGCCCAAAAACCGCAACCCTTCACTGTTAAGGGCTGCGTTTTTCAAAAAACACAGCCCTTACATTTTTTTTCCACTAGTGCAAGATAACATATATGCACACCTCATAGAAAAAAACCAATAAATCATGATACAACCACAAACTAATCCAAAAGAGAATAGTTCATGAAACTATCTTATAACTTAACTAGAATTATAAGTACAACTCATAAGACACCTGATTCAACTCATACCACAAATTTTACAACATATAGTGAAGGAAAGCAAGTAGTATTAGCAGCCCAAAACACATGTACAGAGGGATTAACAGCCGATAAAAAACGCATATGAATTACATAATTGATAACTCACAGCAAGTATTAACAAATAAAATCAATCAAACTTTTAACAAATAAACATAATGTGACTAAAGCCATTAGCAGGTACTAACACATAAAATAATGTAGCTTAACCAAACCAAACAAAAGAATGGAACTAAAGCCATTAAGAAACCCACGAGCATGCATTTGTAGAAAGCAACAACCAAAAACCAAAAGAAACAAAACTAGCTAAAGCTACAATGAAATCCACGAGAGAAATAATATGCAATACACAGCACTATAATCATCATTTTCATGCACTACAACAAAGAAAAAATTGCACATGCCAAAGAAAACAGAAGATATTACAACAACAGATTAACAACAGCAGCCAAAGAGTGGTAAAAAAACAAGGCCATAACCAAATAATCACCTCCACATTTCATCCACCTACAACATTCATGGACACAAACATATGACATGAAGTTAAAATCACCCAAGTTCCTAACATAATACTTACCCAACTTAAGTACTAAAACTAATATTATCCTTATGCGAATTCCAACCGTTCTAGGAAAACCATTAGTTACCTCGGCCAACTGGAGGAGCCTAGATGGTGGTCTAGCTTTATCTTACTCGCGCAACGTCGTCCTCCGAAGCGTCTCCTCCTAGCAACCCAAAGCTGAACTTAGAATACCCAAGATATACAATAGAGAAAAGATGGATAACTTAGAATACAAGAGCTGAATTTTTGTGAAAGAAAGTGGAGTAAAAAATAATGGTGGTGTTTGTGATTAAAGATGGACGATTTTCCTATCTTCTTTTCCCTCACATAGTCGGCTGAAAAGGGGGGGTTTTAGGATTGGTATTAACAGCTCCAAAGAGGGTTAAAAGGGGGAGTAAAGAGGGGGTTACCAAAGATAATAATAAGGAATATTATTAAGGGAGACTTACGGGTAATAAGAGGTAATTAAGGTTGGGGGGTTACAATTCTTATAAGCTCTTCAACTAATCCGAAAATAACTTTTCATAAACCAACATTTTTGGACAGCATAATGATGTAGAAATTCGGACAATGCTCAAGCCATAAACGGTCCAAAATGCTACAACGTTGCTAATATATAAAACGTAGCTTAAACGCGTAATTTAACTACTAAAAAAAATAGTTTCTAATTAAATAAGTTATATGAACATAATATTTATAAAGTTAAAAAATGTATAAGATATAATATTTTTAAAAAGAAAATACTCTAATTTTAATGAAAAATAATAATTAATGGAGAATAAGGCGAAAAATTAGGAGCTAAATTCCGTGGTGTTACAAAACAAAGAAACGAAACCCGATTTGCCTTCAAACAAATAACCACCACTTTTCAGCCCAAAATATCACCAAACAAGGCAATAACAAGGAGAAACAACTTGTTATTAGCTCTTAATTCAACGAAAGACAAAACTATACAGATTTAGAAGATAACAAAACCTAACGCAATTTTGGTTGAAAACACATTTATTTTCTTTTAGAGAGAACTATCTGGTTTTCATTAATAAAACTTGAAATTTCACCACATTATATTAAACTATTTATAGTACATCATGCCAAAAATTTGCAGCCAAGAAAGATCTAGAATCATAAATTAAACAGAAAGATGACTAAGCTGGTGAAAACTATTTTTCGGTAGACCTTTCTTCAACTTTCTGGACATAACTTATGATTGGTTGCGTTTTTGCGCAGGTAATCAATAGGTGGGTTTCCAACACATGAAGATCTATTCAATCATAGCTCACACTCAAGTTGCAGCCCACTTGTAGACACATAATCGTGTCTCCCCATTTAAGGGCCAAATGATGAAACATACCGCGGTCTTAATTGGTCCGACCCAAGGGGAGAGCAGTCCGAAGAGCCAGTACTATTTCAAAAGTGTTAAAGTTTATTTTAATGATCCAAAATCGTATTTTCAAGCCCAATCTTTTGAAAAAGCCCAATTAATTATTCAATGATAATTAATACTCCCTCCGTCCCAGAAAGATCTGAACACTTATTGGGACACGTAGTTTAAGGTGTTAAGTTGTGGTGTGATTATCAAATGTTATTTTATTTAAAAAGTAGATGTGATAGGAGTTGGTGGGGTATTTTTTTATTAGAGGAGAGAGAATGTTGAGTAACTTTTTATTGATAAAAGGTAGAGTGTGTGCCAAAGATGTGTAAAAGAAATAATATATTAATGGTGGGACCATGCTAAGAATGGAAGTGTTCAAACTAATTTGGGACAAACATAAAAGGAAAGTGTTCACTATTCTGGGACGGAGGTAGTAAATCTTTGCAAATATATTTTTATAATTAAAATAGGATTATCCCGTAAAATCAGATTTTCAAATTTAAAAGATAAAAGAAAATCGTTAAAACGCGCTTTATAAAAAAGCTGTTAGGACACGTCAAAAGCAAGGCGGTGCGCCTGGCTCCCCACGTGCGCCAAGCGCACAGGCCAAGCTGTGTCAGGCGCACCAATGTGCGTCTGACACGTGGCCCTGTGTGTCACATAGAGTTGTGCACCAGTCGCACTCCTCTGTGCGATGCACAGGCTGTCAATTCTAACTTTTTTAAAGCGTGTGCCACGTGGGCGCAGCTAACTGGTCAAGGTGTGTCAGGAGCACCAATATGCGCCTGATAAGTGTAATTGTGCGTCACACTGAGACGTGCGCCTGGCGCACTGGCTATGTGATGCGCGGGTTTCGGTTTCTTATAAATGTGTGTGATTTTCCGAAACAAACAGTTTTTTAATATACTTTTCATACGCTTTAACACTTCGAATACGCTCGTACTCACAACTTACGAAATGTCACATATAAACTTCTACATACTATATAAACACAAACAAATAAACACATAAACACATACTTTAGACACACATGCACATTCATATTTTCAGGCTTCACGATTGCTCGTCCCGAAGGTTGTCAATCTCTCATACCCAAGCCACGGTATAATCCTAAGGGTCCTTGGATAAATTTCTTTTTTATATTGAAGTCACTAATTGTGTCTTTTATGATGTAGATCTTTAGTATAAAAATGTTCCTCTTATACATTCTAATCTCTACTCTTTATTTTTATTATCATATACATTGCTACGATTGTCCTGCATGCCTTTTTTATCACCCACATGTTATTATTGTTAATCAAGACCTAAAGAACTTTTCTAATATTAATCAGATAATTTGGACAACCTGATAGGAACCTTGTAATTTTGATTGCCTAATAACATATCACTAAAAAATAGTCTTTTATGTGTTTCATGAACCAACCTAGACTAAATTATTTCCAGGGTGCATGAAATATTATCTGGTTATTCTATTGCATTAAACTTGACATGAATCGATATTTAGTAGAGGTCAGCAATGGGCGAATGTGGTTCATTATGACCGTGTTCGTATCCTTACCCCCGAACTCTATATATGGTTCATTGACCATCTATGGAGTCAGAATGGGAAAATCTACATCGGATAAGTCCCTAACTTGTCCCTTTGATTTCCCAATATCCAATTAGGTTTATGAGTCTTCCTTTAAAGACTTGTTGGCGAATTCAAAATGTTTTCAATAAAACCTTAACAATGGGGTACTCAAATACAGGCTCACACCACGTAGGCGAAATAAAAACACGCCTACACCACTCATCTTCCAGATTTCGGTTGAACCACGTTGCCAACAACCTTCTTTAACAATTCTACTTTCTTCCTCCAAAGGAAACCTTTTAAGTGGTCCTTTGCCAAGCAGCTGCATCATGCTTGGTAAGCTATGTGCATAAGCACCAAGGTGAATAAGCAACTTAACAATAATTAGAAATTCCCTAGCTTAAGCTTACATAAATTGTTACACATTAAAATCGTAACCTCTTGAGCTTTTAAATTAGCACCTTTGGATATTTAGCACTAATTAAACTTAAGAATTGGACTTCTTTTGTTTTCATTATATATACGAATATTAGCATTTAAATCAATTGAGCTAGATGTTCTTGCATCATTCTCTCCCGGTTGTTAAGAATCTTCTTATAGCTCCAAATCTTCATCCACGAATGGAGCTAAATCACCAACATTAATGATAGCTAGAATATTATCCATTTCACTAGGTAATTCTATCTTGTATGTGTTTTTGTTGATTTTATTTAACACCTTGAAAGGACCATCACTCCTAGGCATGAGCTTGTTCTTTCTTCTTGGTGGAAAACGATCATTGCTTAGGTGTAACCAAACTAGATCTCCTGGCTTGTAAATGACTTATTCCGGTGCTTGTTAGCTTGGATCTTGTATTCTTCATTAACCTTCTCAATTCTTGTTTTTATTTGCTCATGAAGCTTCTTCATCTCCTTGCCCTTCAAATTTTCTTCTTTGCTACTATGGACCTCAATTGGAAAAGGAAGTAAATCAATAGGACTTAAAGGATTGATCCCCATAATTTACCTCGAATGGTGAGTGTTAGTTGGCATAAGTACCTCCGTTTGGCCATCTGTCTGCGAATGAATCGTGATACTAAAAAGTAGCTCAACACCTAGCATCTTCCACAAATTCTTCAAAAAATAGCTAAGAAACTTCACATCTTCGTCGAAAATAATGGACCTAGGAACACCATGAAGAAATATAGTCTCATTTAAAGAATAATTCAGCAACATGGATATCATCGTCAATTTTATTACAAGGAATAAAATGAGCTATTCTAGAGAATCTATCCACAACCACAATGATTGCATTTTTGCCTCTTAGAGTTTTAGGTAAGGCTACAACGAAATCCATGCTAGTATCTTCCCATGGTTGATTAGGGACAAGTGAAGGAGTATAAAGACCTTGGTGAAAGGTACACTTAGCCTTTTGACATGTAGAACAACTAGCTAGGACCGCATGCACATCTCATACTTGCTTTGGCCAATAAAAGTGCTCTTGGAGCACATTTACTGTTTTGTTTATGCCAAAGTGATCAGCTAGGCCTCCACCATGAATATCACGAACTAGCAATTCCCTTAGAGACCACTTAGGAATTCGTAGTTTGTTGAGTCTAAAAAGAAAACGATATTGGACAGAACAGGCACCAATGGAGCCCTCCTTGATTATGGGAACAAAATCTGGATCTACTAGGTATAGCTCATTCAAAAGGCTAAAACCAAGCACATGATCATAAAGAAAGCATGAAATGCCTTTCTAGATAGAGCATCTGCAATAGTGTTACAAATTCCAGTTTTGTATTTTAAAACAAAATTAAAAGATTGGATAAATTCAACCCATTTGGCATGTCTTGGATTGAGCTTGTGTTGACCATTGATACACTTTAAAGCTTGATGGTTCGAATGTAGGAAAAATTGAGCTGCCCTTAGATAATTGGTCCAATGCTCCAAAGCTCGAACAATTGAATATAACTCCTTACCATAGGTGTTGTAATTGAGCTTTGAATGATTCAGTATCTCACTGTAGTAGGCACTGGGACACTGATGTGACCAAGTTATATGCGATTATAGAGTGTTGAGAAGTCCATTTTACTAAGGTTTCAGGTTTAAGAAGGAGAGTTTTACTCATCTAAACCTTAGTGTGGAGAAGAGGGAGTAATGATGAATTTGAGATATTAGAGGATATTTAAGGATATTTTGTGGTTATATGTGTTTATGATCATTTACAGGTGGATTCCCATCCCGTGTTTGCGATCCATTCAACATAAAAAGATCACAAAGTTCATTGGAGTCTAGAGTTATATGGTGGAGGCATCCAAGTTCATCTCGTGGCTCTACAGCATTGTTTGCCCACCATGGGCGTTGAAGAGCCCACCTCGGGCGTTTGTAGAGAAGGTCGGATCTTGGGCAGTAGCGAGTGCCCGAGCTGCGCACCACACACGTACGGCCCGCGCATATCGAGCCTCACAGATCATGCGCAGCACCAGCATGCTCGACTCGCGCACCAGCATAGCATGAGTCGCGCACTTTGAGCGGAAGCAAGAGATTCACAGCAGCGAAGGCATGACATTGACAGTGTCGAGTGCCCGACTCGCGCATAGACAACGCACGAGTCGCGCACTTCGAGCGGAGAGTGTTTCTTGGCAGCAGCGGAGGCCCGAGTCGCGCGCCATAGCTGCACGACTCGCGCACCTCGACGCGGTTACGTCTCTTCGACAGTTTTCAGCTTTCCCTTAGGTTTTATTAATTAGAAAAACGTTTTGTTTGAGCGGGGGGAAATTTCTGAACTGAATTAGAGAGGATAGAGAGAAGAACCCTAATCCCTATTTTTCTCCCTTTTTGAGTTTCGAATAATTGGTTTGAAGATTTGCTTGATGAATGCTATGTTGATCGTAGCCTAAATCTAGTCTTGAGAACGGTTAATCAAGCTTCGGTCTATTATTGTGAGGTTTCTCTTTGTTAACTTTTTCTTAATTATAATTGTGATTTCTTGATTTTAATCTATGATTGTGGTATGTATTGCTAGGAGTACTACTTGTTTATACATTCGATTTATCATTTGCTAGGATTTAGAATTGATGCCGATTCATCTGTTCTTCTTTCATGAGTAGCAATCTAGGGTTTGATTAATGAATCTGATTATTCTTGATTAATCACTAGAGAAATCACAAGTTCCAATTTGAATATGTTGTGCTAGCAATTTGTTAATTGGCTCATTGTTTCCTTGTTCGTTGATGTTCTATTGATTTAAATTTAATCTCTGATTAGATTAGATTAATCTTTAGTTCAAGTTTTATGATCATCTGATTGTGATTGTTTAACGGTACTTTTGAGGGAAAGGAATTTGATTTCCAACTTTGAGTAATTAAGAGTAAAGTTACACATTTGAGAAACCAATGATCAATAGTATGAATCGAAGTGGCCATTAACCGAACTCAAGATTCTTCTCTTCTTGATTACATTACTTTTTGATTGTTCTTTAGTTCTTCATATTTAGTTATTCAATTCTTTAATCCAAAAACCCCCATTTGATCTATTATAAGCACGAGTTAGTCCCCAAGTCTCTGTGGATTCGACCCTACTTGCCACTTACATTTATTTGTATTGGAAAGAAGGAAAATAAACTTTTATCTTTGGTAGCGCGTACGACCGCGTCCCACCAAATTTTGGCGCCGTTGCCGGGGACTTGGCAACTACTAAAACGTGTTTATTGTAGATTGTGTTTTGAAATTTCACTTTTTGATTAGTATATGGTTGGTACCCGTGCTACTAACCAAGATTGTGTGGATTACGATCCCGAGTTAGAATTGAATCTTTTCAGGTTGCGAAGGGAATTGAGAAGAAATTTTCAAGAACTTCCATTTTCATTGAATTTGGAAGAAGAAATGCCACCTAGGGTGGAGACTCGTACTCTGAGGGAGCTCACCGCTCCTAATCTTGATCAGCAACCATTATGTATCACTTTCCCAACACCGGAAGCAGGTACCACCTTCGAGCTCAAGTCAGGGCTCATTCATCTATTACCATCTTTTCATGGGTTCAGTGGTGAAGACCCTAACAAGTTCCTATCTGAGTTCCATGTTGTGTGCTCAAGTATGAAACCGAGTAATGCCACGGAAGAGCAAGTTAAGATGAGGGCATTCCCTTTTTCTCTTAAGGATACGGCCAAAGATTGGCTATATTATCTTCCCCCGGGGTGTATCTCCAGTTGGTCTGAGATGAATGATGTATCTATTTTATATAGATTATTTAGCTCTATTCCTTTAGCTTTGATAGTTGATTTGAGCTCATTGGAGCTCGATTCTTGAGCTATTTGATATGTTTGGACTTGTTTCCGTGTGTTAGATGTTTTTGTGCAGATTAAGCGTTTAGCACCCTCATTTGAGTTGCAGAACGGAAGTCCAACGGTCCACTTATAGCCCATAGAAGATTCAAGAGATTGCACAAGTGATTCGGACAAGATTACATCAAAAATGAGCGAAAAACACTCTCGCCCAGTCGACCGGGCGGTTTTGCCCGACCGGGCGAGCCACAAAAAGCTCTCCAGCACATTACTTTTGTTCGCCCGGTCAACCGGGCGAGAAGAGGTGAATTCTGTTTGCGCGCCCGACCGGGCGGATCTGCCCGGTTGACCGGGCGGATTTCCCTTCATGTCGCAGTTTTCCTAATCACCGCCGCCCGACCGGGTGGTTCCGCCCGGTCGACCGGGTGGTTTTCTCGGGACAGATTTATTTGCTTTTTAGCCGGTTTTGTAAGGAAAGTATAAATAGGTTTTTGGTAATTCCAATTAGACTATCTTATTATCTACGTTTTTAGGGCAAAACACTTAGTTTCTCTCTCTAGTTTTGTATTAACTCTTGCTCTTGAAGATTATAAAGATCATCGATTTTGGTTTTCATTGTTCTTGAATCATTCGGTATTTCTCTTTACTTTGTTTAACTTAATGAATTCTTTTACTTTGATTATGTTTATTGATTTTACTATTATCATGAGTGAGTAGACTTTTTCTAGGGCTTAGAGAGGGAAGCCATGTTTATGCCTTTTTGATTGTGGTTTAAAGTTCTTCGTTATTTGGATTGAATTAGAATAATTCCTATTGATTTGTTATGCTTGTTTAATTCATGTAATTGCGCAATATCATGAGTTATGTTTAGCTAATAAGAATTAGAATCGAAAGATCGTATTCATTAGAGGCTTGTTACAATAGGTAGATTTGATTATGTTGAGCGACCGTACTGGCATATGTTAATCTAAGAGTTGTTAATGCCTGACCAAGGATTAACGAAATACTTTATTTATTCGAACCTCAATCCAAGTATTGTCGAACTATATTGTAGTGATTAAATTGGTATAAGCATGGTGGACCGATCGATTGCCCTAGGTTTTTAATTAATTGATAAACTTCCATCTTTTTGTGTTATAGTTTATTCTAGTTTAGTTATTAATTCCTCAATCAATTTCCTCTCTTGAATTAGTTAGATAATTGAACTTAAATCTGTAGAACTCCTCTCCCTGTGGATCGACCCGTATTTGCCAGTTTCTGCTAAACAGACACCGTGCACTTGCGGTATATTTTAAAACTCATCAAGTTTTTGGCGCCGTTGCCGGGGAGACGGCTAGTTTCTATAGCTTTCTGATTAATTATTTGAACTATTTCTGCTGTCTCATTGGAACTTCAAGTTCCAATTGAGACCATCTCACAGCACATTTTTCTTTGTTTCTTTTGTGCCCAGGTCTAAGAGAACAAGTACTCCAGTTCCAACTGATCCTGATCTTGAGAAAACCATCCGGCAACTCAAAAAGCAACAAAAGAAGAAAAAGCAGTCTGCTAACCAAGGAAAATCCACAGAAGGTCCTTCAGAGCCAATCATGCCTCCTAAGTCATTGAAATCTTATGGGGTACCTTCTCCTGGTGGTATTTCCACAGGTCCTACTATGCCCCACATTCAGGCGGCCAATTTTGAGATCAAACCTGCCCTCATCAATATGATCCAACAGAACCAGTTTGGAGGGCACCCATCTGAAGACCATGCAAATCATTTACAACAGTTTCAACAACTTTGTCGTACCGTTAAGCACCAAGGGGTCACTCCTGATCAGTTGAAGGTCATGGTCTTCGAATTCTCACTAAGGGACAAGGCACAAAAATGGCTGAACGATGTTAATGAAACTGAGTGGAGTGCTATTTCTGAAGCATTCCTGAAAGAGTACTACCCTCCTACCAAGACTGCAGAAATCAGGCACAAGCTTGCTACCTTCCAACAGGAACCTGATGAGACACTGAAGGAAGCATGGAATAGGTTCAAGGACCTGCAGAGAGAATGCCCACACCACAATCTAGACAAGTGGTTCATCACTCAGGCATTCTACAATGGTCTACAACCCTATATCAAGAGTATAATCGATTCATCTGCAGGGGGTGTTTTCCTAGATAAGGAGGTAGATGAAGGGTACAGTTTTTTGGCCAACTTAGCAGCAAATGATCATAGTTCTTCCAGGACTATTACAAAGAAAAAGTTGGATGCTGATGCATATTCCCTGTTGTCTGCACAAGTTGCCCAGTTGAGCATGAAGATGGACTCACTGAAATCTTCGCAGTCTAGTACTCCTCCTATGAGTATTAATGCTATGTCTTCTATGGCTCCTATTACCTCTTCTTTTTGTGAGGTGTGTGGTGTTCAAGGCCACTTTGGCTATGATTGTTCCTATAATCAACCGGACTCGAATCAGATGGAGCATGCAAATGCTTTTCAGCAGAGACCTCCACACAACCCCTACTCTAACACATTCAACCCAGGTTGGAGGGATCATCCTAATTTTTCCTACAAAAACAATAATGTTCAGAACCCTCAACCTATGCCACAAACATCGTACCCACCACCACATGCTGCTAGACAACAATATTATCAAGGGGCTCCTCAGAATCCCCCTCCTGGTTTCAATAGGCCTTCACACCAAGGCTATCAGCAGCAAACTCCTCAGAGTGCCAGCTCTCAAGAGCCTACTATGTCTGATCTAATGAAAATGATTGTTTCTATGCAGAAAAATCACGAGGAGAGCATCAAAGAGCTGAAGAATACTACAAAGCATTTGGAGACTCAACTTGCTCAGGTGGCCGGAAATAATGTGCAGAGGCAACCAGGTCATTTGCCGGGGCAACCAATTCCCAAAGAGACCGCTAATGCTGTCACTCTTCGAAGCGGAACACAATATGATGCTCCACTTATGCCTACTGATGATTTGCCACCTCCAGACAACAACGATGTAGTGGATGAAAAGGAAGGTGAAGATAGCTCAAAAGCTGAAGTTGAGCAAGAGAAAGTAGATGAAGCAAAGAAGCCAAAGGAGAAGGTTACAGACTCTCCTACACCACCACTACCTTTCCCTCACAGGATGCAAAAATCCAAGGTTGATCAACAGCTTGGTAAGTTCATGTCAATGGTCAAGATTCTTGAGATAACAGTTCCTTTTACTGATTTAATCTGTCAAGTGCCTGTTTATGCCAAATTTTTGAAAGACATGATTACTAAGAAAAAGGATTTTGGTGGTCTAGATAGAGTCGCTCTAATCGGAAGAGTGTAGTCTTTGTTTTGCAAAATAAAATCCCTCCAAAATTAAAAGATCCTGGTAGTTTTTCCATCCCATGTCATGTAGGTGCATTGTTTATAGATAAGGCTTTATGTGATCTAGGAGCTAGTGTATCTGTTATGCCTCTATCTATCTGTAATAAACTGAACTTGGGAGTTTTGAAGTGCACCCAGATTACTTTGCAGATGGCGGATCGTTCTGTGAAATATCCTTTGGGTATTTTAGAGGATGTTCCTGTCAGGGTTGGAAAATTCTATATTCCTGTAGACTTTGTAGTCTTTGGATATGGAGGAGGATAGTCGGATCCCCATTATTTAAGGTAGGCCTTTCTTGTGTACTTTAGGTGTTGTGATTGATGTTAAGTCTGGCTCTTTGACTTTAAGTGTTGGTGATGATACTATTACTTTCAAACTAACCAATGCTATTAAGTCTCCTATGCTTGAGCACACATGCTTGCAGGATTACTGTCTTGGAAGAGATTTCGGGAGGTGATTATCACCAATTTCGCCGAGATGACCCATTGGAGAAAATTCTTGAACCTGGATGACCTTAATGTTGATGAGGCGATCGAATGTGAGGTAATGGAGACTGTTTGCTCTACTTCTGAGCCACAGGTAAAGAAGTTAGAACTTAAACCTTTACCTTCTCACCTCAAATATGCATTTCTTGATGATAATGAGGAATGCCCTGTGATTGTCAGTACTAAACTCACAGATAGCCAGCTTTCACAACTTCTTACAGTGCTTCGCGTGCATAAAAAGGCTATTGGGTATAGTATTGATGATTTAAAGGGTATTAGTCCTGATTTTTGTATGCATAGAATAAATTTGGAAGAAAATCACCGCCCTTGCATACAACCCCAAAGACGTTTGAATCCTAATATGCAAGAGGTAGTGAAGAAGGAAATAATGAAACTGCTTGACGCGGGCATCATCTATCCCATCTCAGATTCTAAGTGGGTGAGCCCGGTTCAAGTTGTTCCTAAAAAGGGGGGGACTACTGTTATTAAGAACGATAGAGATGAACTAATTCCTACTCGTACTGTTACAGGTTGGCGGATGTGTATTGACTATCGCAGATTAAACATAGCCACCTTGAAAGATCACTTCCCCCTCCCTTTTATTGACCAGATGTTAGAAAGATTAGCAAAACATAACTTTTTCTGTTATTTGGATGGATATTCAGGTTTCTTTCAGATTCCCATTCACCCAGAAGATCAGGAGAAGACGACGTTCACATGTCCTTATGGCACCTTTGCTTACCGCCGAATGCCTTTTGGCTTGTGTAACGCCCCTGCCACATTTCAAAGATGTATGATGGCCATTTTTTCTGATTTCATTGAGAATATCATGGAGGTAATTATGGATGATTTCGGTGTCTATGGGTCGACTTTGATGTGTGTTTGCATAATCTTTCTAGAGTACCTGAGACGTTGTACCGATGTTAATTTGGTTTTAAAGCGGGAAAAATGTCACTTCATGGTCCATGGGGGAGTGGTACTTGGTCATCTTGTTTCGAACGTGGCATCCAAGTTGATCGGGCAAAAATTGAGGTGATTGAGAAACTTCCTCCTCCCTGTGAATGTCAAGGGAGTGAGGAGTTTTCGGGTCATGCGGGGTTTTATCGCGAGGTTCATAAAAGATTTTTCCAAAATTGCGAAACCCCTTACTCAATTGTTGCTCAAGGATGCCACCTTTGATTTACCGACGCTTGTGTGGAGTCTTTTGACGGGATTAAGGAAGCATTGATCACTTGCCCCTATCATACAACCTCCAGTTGGAGTCTCCCCTTCGAGATCATGTGTGATGCTAGTTATTATGCAGTTGGTGCTGTACTTGGCCAACGGAAGAACAAGACCCTCCATGCTATTTACTATGCCAGCAAGACATTAGATGAAGCTCAGGTCAACTATGCTACTACAGAGAAGGAGTTATTGGCCATTGTATATGCTCTTGACAAGTTTCGAACCTACCTCATAGGTTCGAAAGTTATTGTCCACACCGATCATGCTGCACCTTGAAGTATCTACGGCTAAGAAGGAAGCCAAGCCACGACTTATTCGCTGGATACTCTTATTACAAGAGTTTGATTTGGAGATCCGTGATAAGAAGGGTGCTTGAGAATGTCGTTGCCGATCATCTCTCTCCAGATTGAGATTTGAGTCCAAGTCTTGATGGTCCCATAGATGATTCTTTTCCGATGACCATCTTTTTCTTGTATCTATTCAATCTCCATGGTATGCTGATTTTGCTAACTATTGTGTTGGTGGTTCTTCTCCTCCAGATTTGACGTACCAACAACGCAAGAAGTTTTATCATGATGCTAAGCATTACTATTGGGAAGACCCACTTCTATACAAGAAGTGTTCAGATGGCTTGTTCAGACGATGTGTTGCCGATTGGGAGATAGCTGGAATCCTACAACACTGTCATAGTATGCCTTGTAGTGGGCATCTTGGCTCAGAGGCCACCGCTTATAGAGTTCTTCAGAGTGGGTTCTACTGGCCTACTATCTTCAAAGATGCCCGTGCTTTTTGCCTCTCTTGTAATGAGTGTCAAAGAACGGGAAATATTTCAAAGAGACAGGAGATGCCACAGATGGGAATTTTGGAGATTGAGCCCTTTGATGTGTGGGGAATTGATTTCATGGGACCTTTCCCTTCTTCTTGTAGGAACAGGTATATTTTGGTAGATGTGGATTATGTGACTAAGTGGGTTGAAGCTGTGGCTTCCCCTACTAATGATTCTAAGGTGGTCATGAAGCTCTTCAAGAAGATCATTTTTCCTCGTTTCGGAGTCCCGAGAGTCTTGATCAGTGATGGGGGGGGTCTCATTTTCATCAGAGAACCTTCCAAGCTTTACTGAAGAAATATGGAGTTACTCATAAGGTTGGCTTGGCATATCACCCTCAGACTAGTGGCCAAGTTGAAGTCTCCAATCGTCAGATCAAGCGCATTTTAGAGAAGGTAGTCAACAGGTCAAGGAAAGATTGGTCACAAAAGTTGGATGACACTTTATGGGCACTGCGAACTGCTTTTAAGACACCTCTCGGCACCACCCCATATCGATTGGTCTATGGCAAAGCTTGTCATTTACTAGTTGAAATGGAGTATCTCTCAGCTTGGGCAGTCAAAGAAATTAACTTGGATTTAGAGGCTGCAAGTGAAACAAGACTTCTTCAGTTGAATGAGTTAGATGAGCTTCGACTGGAAGCATATGAGAACCACAAGCTTTACAAGGAGCAGACAAAGAGGTTTCATGACAAGATGATTGAGAAGCGCGAGTTTTAGTATTGGTGACAAGGTTTTATTATACAACTCTAGACTAAGGCTTTTTCGTGGAAAGCTTAAGTCAAAGTGGTCTGGACCTTTTGTTGTCACTGATGTAAAGCCTCATGGAGCCGTTGAAGTGGCCAATGCAGAGGGGACGAAGTTTAAGGTGAATGGTCAACGTTTGAAACTGTATCATGAGGGTGCTTTCATAGGTCAAGTAGAGGTCATCTACTTAGATGTTCCCTCACCTTGAAATCAGAGGTACTAAGGTCGTGCGGGACCTTTCTAAACCAGCGCTTTGCGGGAGGCAACCCGTCTTTACTTTTCTTTTTCTTTACTAGTTTAGATTACTTTTCTTATATTTTTTTTAGAGAGGTGAGATAGAGTGTACTGACATTTTGGCGAGTTTAGTGCGTGCAGGGGGTCCATATCACAACTTGGAAAAATTTTGACGAAAAAAAAAAAAAAAAAAACAGCGGAAAATATAGCCGCCAGGTCGACCGGGCGGTTTCGCCCGACCGGGCCTCTCAACTCGCCCCACCGGGCGAAGTCGCTTGACCGGGCGAGCAAGCTAATTTGGCGACAATTTCGCCCGGTTATGCCATTCATATGCTGAGGAAACTAGTTTCGCCCGGTCAACCGGGCGGTTTCGCCCGATCGGGCCGTTTTTTTCTTCTTCCCCCCAGGTCAGCGCTGCGAAAAGAGGGAAAAGGCGAAATTTTTTTTTCGCCCGGTAGACCGGGCGGATTCCACGAGTATTATTACCCTCCCTTCTTTCTTCCTTCACTCCATTTCTTTCATTTCCTCTCACCTTTCTTCATCCTCTCAACTCTCTCTCTCCCCTAAAAACCTCCATAGCCAAATCCCACCCTACCTTTCACCATTCACAAATTCCATCTTCTCTTTCAATTTTCTTCATATCCCAACACTTTTCTTCATCTTTCTCCCATAAAACCTCCATCATCCCACTTCAATTCTCTCACTCCCAAAAATCTCCACTTTTCTTTTCTTTTATTTTCCACCATGTCAGGGCCAAGCAAGAGGAAGCACAGCTCAAGAGGGGAATCAAGCGCTCAAATTCCACCAGATTCGACATTCCCGCAGGTAATCTTCAAATCCCTAGAACAAAAACAAAAATTTGAAAAGTTGAAATATCGGAACATAATTCCTACTCGTTTTGTTGATGCCAATGCTTTGCATGCTTTGGGTATTTACGGTGAAACTAAAACGCTATTTGAGAAATTGGGATTGGGAACAATGTTCGGCATGTTTTTCTGGACATATAGGCATCTTACACTTGAATTCTTGAGCTCATTAGAAGTAGGCAATAAAAATCAAGTTCTCCGTTTTCGCCTCATGAATGAGGATCGAGAACTCACATTGGGCCAATTAGCTGCTATTTTTGGCCTCCCTGTTACTGATGATCACCGCCCCCCTCCCACTGTTCGAATTAATACCTTGTGGACCGCATTCACAGGTGATGGGGATGTTAACACCCAGCATATGACTGCAGACCACCTCCATTTTCCCAGCGTTCGCTACTTACAGCGATTTTTGGGATTCACACTTTTTGGGCGTGTTGAGCCCCACTCCTGTCAGAAACAGGAGATATTTTTGATGGGTAGTTATTTGTTTCCAGAGCTTGATTACTCTCTGTGCCTTCCTTATCTGTTTGTGTCCCAGCTGAAGCGGACTGCTGCCAATTTCCCTGCTCTGTTTGACGATGGTAGTGTTAGGGGGCAACCTATTGTTTTAGGTGGCCTCATTACCGCTATTGCTGCTCATTTTGGCTATACCCCTGACATTAACAATGCTGTAGCTGGTCCCGCTGAGATTAAGGCCCTGTTCTTTTGAACTTATTTGGACTGAAATTAAATTAAATTAAATTAAATTAACTGAAATTAACTGAACTAAACTGAAATTAAATTAACTGAACTGAAATTAAATTAACTGAACTGAAATTAAATTAAATTAACTGAAATTAAATTAACTGAACTGAAATTAAATTAACTGAACTGAAATTAAATTAAATTAACTGAAATTAACTGAAACTGAACTGAATTGTATATTTAATTTTTTAAAATAATAATTATCGATAATAATCAAAAATTATTAACATAATATTATCAATACATATTATAATTATTATTATTATTATTATTAGTATTATTATTATTATTATTATTATTATTATTATTATTATTATTATTATTATTATTATTATTATTATTATTATTATTATTATTATTATTGTTATTATTTATTACTAATACTATTGTTATTATTTATTATTATTATTATTGTTATTATTTATTATCATTATTATTATTATTGTTATTATTTATTATTATTATTTCTAATTTAATTTAAGTTCAGTTAAGTTCAACATTATATTAATAATAATAATAATAATAATAATAATAATAATAATAAAAACAATAATAATAAATAATAATAATAAAAAAAATATAAATTATAAATAATAATATTAAATAATAAATAATAATAAATAATAAATAATAAATAATAAATAATAAATAATAAATAATAATAATAAATAATAAATTATAAATAGTGAATAAATAATGATAATAATAATAGTAAATATAATAATAATTATAATAATACTAAATAAATAAAAATAATAATAATAATAATAAATAATAAATAATTTCAAATAAACAATAAATAATAAATAATAATAAATAATAAAGATAATAATAATATTAAATAATTATAATAATAATAATAATAATAAATAAATAAATAAATAAATAAATAAATAAATAATAAATGATAATTATAAATAATAAATAACAAATAATTAATAATAAAAATAATAATAATAATGATAATAATAATAATAAATAAATAAATAAATAAATAAATAATATAATAATAATTAAGTAGTAATAATAATATTAAACAATAATGATAAAAATAATAATAATAAATAATAAATAATAATAATAATAAAATAATCATAATAAATAATAATAATAATAATAATAAATAATGATAATAGTACTAATAAAAAATAATAATAAAAATAATAATAATAAAAAATAAAAAATAAATAATAAATAATAATAATAAAAATAATAATAATTATTATTATTATTATCATAAATAATAATAATAATCATAATAAATATTAAATAATAATATCAATTATTATTATTATTATCATAAATAATAATAATAATAATAATATTCATAATCATAATAAATAAAAAATAATAATTAAAACATTACATAAGATGAACTAAACTGAAATTAACTGAAATTAACTGAATTAAACTGAAATTAAATTAACTTAACTGAAATTAAATTAACTGAACTGAAATTAAATTAAATTAACTGGAATTAAATTAACTGAACTGAAATTAAATTAACTGAACTGAAATTAACTGAAATAAACTGAAATTTAATTAACTGAACTGAAATTAACTGAAAATAAGTTCAAAAGAACAGGGCCTAACATTGATTATATGACAAATGCTAAATGGCTAACCGCCCAGTCTGCGAACAAATTTAGGTGGTTAATTGCTAAGAAGGAGTCTATCCTTCTTCCTGACCCTGCTCAGACCCACTTAGAGCCTGGTGTGGGGTCGTACCTCCTTCCTATGCGGGGTCAAGAGCCCATTGTTAGGCGACCTCTGCGGACCTACCACAGGCAGCCCGCTGGGGAAGGCTCCTCCTCTGCCGCGCCTATGGATCCTATGATGGCGGTCCTTTCCCGCCTTGAGCAGGGACAGCAGTCCCTTACCTCACAGATGGGCCGTCTTGAGCTTGGTCATGCTACCATCCATACTCACCTGACTTCGTTGGACACACGGTTGACTACCGTGGAGTCTGGCATGCGCCATGCCCTGTACCCTATCTACCATGACTATTTTCACCAAGGGCTTGTTGCCCATGATGCCACCCACCCTTCATGGTACACACCACGGGTCCCTCGACCCTACCGACCATGCTCGGGATGTTCCTTCCGGCCATCTTGCTTTTGGTGCTGCGGGTACTACCGGTGGCGGTTTTCTTTGCCGATATGTCTGATGATGACGCGTGAGTCCTCTCTTTCCCTCTATCTGCAATGAGGCCATTGCCGAGTTTAGCTTGGGGGGAGGATTTCTGTAAGTACTTTCTCTCTCTTTACTGCTTGGTAGTATAGTTAGTCTAGTTTCGATTTTGGTTTTCAACAAAAAAAAAAAAAAAAAAAAAAAAAAGAGAAAAACTTGAAAAAAATACGAGCTTGACATGAGTTATGATGAGTTGCATGGTTGTTTCCCTGCACCCCCAAATTTTTGAATGAATTTTTAGACTCTGAATCTATGATAGTTAGCGTGAGTATTTGTTAGTCTTGAGTGGATTTTCAATCTTCCATGACCCTTGATTGCATGATACTTGCGGCGCTTGCATTGATTGTAGAGCTAAGTTGGTTAGACTGTGAGGACTCATTCTTGCCAATGGATTTATTTCTACATCCATTCTGTTTCTTGTGTGTTAGTTCCTCATTAGTTGACTGATCTTGACTTTGACAACGTACTTATTGATATCTGATGACTTGTGGCAATTGCTATGATAGAGGCGTCCTTTTGTCTAATTCTTGAGCCTCAAAGTGATTTTTATTGATATACTATTATCCTCCTTAGCCCCGCTGAGCCTAATGACTATTTCATGTTACTAAACCTCATTACATGCCCATGGCCCTTATTTTGATATTAACCCAAGCCTAGCTTGGGGGAGCATCTGTCGAAGTTAGTATCTGAAATGGTTGCTATGAGTTACTTTGGGTGGAGATGATTGTATTTGGTAAGGTTCAAAGTTCGAGAAAAAGAAGAGAATAAGCAAAGTGAAATAAATGTGATTGTTGGATCGAAAAGATGCAAAGAAAAAGAAAAGAAAGATCGAAAAAAAAAAAATGATGAACATAAGGGTATGAAATTCTTTCCTTCACAATCGCTTGCAAAGAAAAAAATTCATTACACTGCTTCAAGGATGGGTTTATTGAAAATTTTGTCGATTCATAGAGTTGGGACATTGTTATTGGTTGTGTTTTAGTTGATGCTTCTAGTGACTTTTGCTCCCCCATTCTTGGGTTTTTCCACTACATTTCCTATACATATTCCCTACCCTTACCTAAGCCCCATTACACTCCTGAAAAGTCCTCTTGAGCTTGTGTTTACATTGTTTATTGGATTGATATGTAGTCAGTTTGTCAAGGTTAAAGAGTACGTTTGCTACTTGAGTCGACATGATTAGGATGAGTGGCATTATTACCTTTCTAAACACATGAGAGTGTGAGTGGGAAGGGTTGTTATGGTTGGGATGGTGAGTGATCGGGCACATCTTTTGCCTGCTACAAGAATGAGAGAAGAGTGTTCCCCCTTGTTAGCACCATCTTAGTATTTGCATGATATGTGCAGTGACCTTGCTTGATTGTCTTTCTCGGTGATTGGTCATTGGCTTGATATAAGGGATTGATGATGATGCATGCTTTCTTGATTGATTTTTGAGTCTACTAATATTTTCGAACTGCATTTTCTATGGGGTGAAACAATCGTATCTGTAACTCATTTGTGTGGTTTTGCTTAGGGACAAGCAAAAGGTTAGCTTGGGGGATTTTGATGTATCTATTTTATATAGATTATTTAGCTCTATTCCTTTAGCTTTGATAGTTGATTTGAGCTCATTGGAGCTCGATTCTTGAGCTATTTGATATGTTTGGACTTGTTTCCGTGTGTTAGATGTTTTTGTGCAGATTAAGCGTTTAGCACCCTCATTTGAGTTGCAGAACGGAAGTCCAACGGTCCACTTATAGCCCATAGAAGATTCAAGAGATTGCACAAGTGATTCGGACAAGATTACATCAAAAATGAGCGAAAAACACTCTCGCCCGGTCGACCGGGCGGTTTTGCCCGACCGGGCGAGCCACAAAAAGCTCTCCAGCACATTACTTTTGTTCGCCCGGTCAACCGGGCGAGAAGAGGTGAATTCTGTTTGCGTGCCCGACCGGGCGGATTTCCCTTCATGTCGCGGTTTTCCTAATCACCGCCGCCCGACCGGGCGGTTTTCTCGGGACGGATTTATTTGCTTTTTAGCCGGTTTTGTAAGGAAAGTATAAATAGGTTTTTGGTAATTCCAATTAGACTATCTTATTATCTACGTTTTTAGGGCAAAACACTTAGTTTCTCTCTCTAGTTTTGTATTAACTCTTGCTCTTGAAGATTATAAAGATCATCGATTTTGGTTTTCATTGTTCTTGAATCATTCGGTATTTCTCTTTACTTTGTTTAACTTAATGAATTCTTTTACTTTGATTATGTTTATTGATTTTACTATTATCATGAGTGAGTAGACTTTTTCTAGGGCTTAGAGAGGGAAGCCATGTTTATACCTTTTTGATTGTGGTTTAAAGTTCTTCGTTATTTGGATTGAATTAGAATAATTCCTATTGATTTGTTATGCTTGTTTAATTCATGTAATTGCGCAATATCATGAGTTATGTTTAGCTAATAAGAATTAGAATCGAAAGATCGTATTCATTAGAGGCTTGTTACAATAGGTAGATTTGATTATGTTGAGCGACCGTACTGGCATATGTTAATCTAAGAGTTGTTAATGCCTGACCAAGGATTAACGAAATACTTTATTTATTCGAACCTCAATCCAAGTATTGTCGAACTATATTGTAGTGATTAAATTGGTATAAGCATGGTGGACCGATCGATTGCCCTAGGTTTTTAATTAATTGATAAACTTCCATCTTTTTGTGTTATAGTTTATTCTAGTTTAGTTATTAATTCCTCAATCAATTTCCTCTCTTGAATTAGTTAGATAATTGAACTTAAATCTGTAGAACTCCTCTCCCTGTGGATCGACCCGTATTTGCCAGTTTCTGCTAAACAGACACCGTGCACTTGCGGTATATTTTAAAACTCATCAATGAAGAAGCGGGTCCTTGATAAATATTTTCCCGCTTCAAAGTCATCCACACTCAAGAAAGAGATCAGCAACATAGAGCAACGATATGATGAACCTTTGTATGAATATTAGGAGCGTTTTAAGAGGCTATGTGCAAGCTGTCCGTATCATAGATATAGTGAGGAAGATTTGATCTTATACTTCTACAATGGACTTTCTGATGATGATGTGCGGATGATTAATGCAGCTAGTGGTGGATCGATCATAAATAAGACTCCAGCGAACGCTAGAGCTTTGATAGAGGAGCTTTCTTAAGGCTCCAGACATTTTAGTAGGCGATCCACCCACAAGAAGGTGAATGTGAGTAGCTCAAACACGCAAAATCCCAAACTTGAAGAACAGGTTCAAGCTCTTACCTCACTAGTAAGAGAGCTCATTGTTAAGGGACACACACAACAAGTTAAGGCGTGTGGGATATGTGCTTCAGATCACCCCACTGATTATTGCCCATAACTTCAAGAGGGGTCAAGTGAGGAAGTCAACGCTCTTGGTTTTCAAGGCTCAGGGAATCAAAGGAGATATGATCCTTATTCCAACACATACAATCCTGGTTGGAGAGATAATTCGAGGTTGAGGTATGGTAATGAGCAAGGTAACCAACAACCCACACAATATCATCAACCGCAACAACAGTTCATGAGACCCCAAGCTCCAGTTCAAGGTCATCATCAGGGTCAGAATTCGGATATGAGGCAAAGTACTACAATGTCTACTGAAGATATGCTAAATGCCTTAACCAAGAATGTGACCACCATGCAAGGGAATATGGTACAGTTTCAAGAGCAAACCCGCTCTAGTATAAGGAATTTGGAAACACAGATGAGCCAGGTTTCGAGTGCAGTGAGCAGGCTAGAGGCTCGTGAATTTGGAAAATTACCCTCCCAAACAGAAGTAAACCCAAAGAAGAATGTGAGTGCTATCATGATAAGGGGTGATACACAGCTGACCCAGGGAGAGAGCATGGTTGCAAGAAAGAAGGAAGTTACTTTACTTCCAAAGCATCGACCTCCCCACCTTTTCCGGAAGCTTTGCGGACCGATAGAAGGTATGAACGCAACCAAGGTATATACGAGTCCATACGCGAATGTGAGGTAAGTTCTCCTATTTTAACCAAAGTAGAGAAAACTAGTGAGCATGTTTCTGCTATTTCTCATAATGCACTTCCTCCCAAATATGATGACCCAGGCATGTTTACCAACCCTTGCACTATTAATGACATTGGTATTCCTAAAGCTATGTTAGACTTAGGTGCTTCAATTAATGTGATTCCATTTTCGCTATATAAGTCTTTAGCGCTTGGCCCTTTGCATGCAACAAATGTCATAGTGCAATTAGCTGACGGATCCCACTCTTATCCCAAGGGTAAGGTTGAGGATGTGTTAGTTCATGTTGGTAAACTTCAGTTTCCTACTGACTTTTACGTACTGGACATGGAGTCTGATTGTCATGTTTCTCCTGTTCTTTTAGGGAGACCGTTTTTGAAAACATCCAGTACAAAAATTGATGTTGATGCTGGGTCATTAACTGTGGAGTTTGGGGGACATTTAGAAGCATTTGGTATTCATGAGTCTAAGAATTCCCTAGCGACTGAACATCCCTCATGCTTTGTGGGTACTATTCAGTCCATAGTGTGTGATACATATGATACCAGTGAGGGACATGAGTCATTGGAGGTAGTGAGGTTGCAAAAACATGAGAGACCACCTGATTTACTGCATAATTTTACACCGTTATCACTAACGCTAGCTGTGCAGGAAGTTGTCTTATCAAACCTACAGGTACAAGTGTTGGAACAAGGAGTTGAACCATCCCCAGACTGATTGTGGGAGGTATAAGGTCGAGCTAACGACTTTAAACTAGCGCTACTCGGGAGGCAACCCGAGCCCCTTTTTCTTTTCTTCGTTCTTTTTCTTTTCTATTTTTCTTTTTTTTTCTTTTCCTTCTTACTCTTCAACCTCACCATTTTTAATACTCCATCACAACAAATTATCCTTCACCCATCATTCCCCCTCTTGTTTCCCGAGCTATAATTCAAAACACTTTTAGTCAATCATAATCCAACTTAAGCCAAAATACATCAAAAGACCTTTGAGAGGTGTCCATTTGAGAGACGTTGGTGAAATTGGAGGGTCGAGATTGATGAAGGAGTGCATGAGCAATGCTTACGAGCAATGATGCGTATTTGCATACTGGATTTGGTTCTACTGGAAGGTGCAAATTTCTGAAATTATATTCTCCTCATGAATCTAATTTTGGATTAGTCATTTACTTGGGTGTTATAGGGAGTCGGGTTGTGAGATGGTGTGTGTTTGTTGTCCATGTGTTCTCTTATGTTGTTGGGGTGTGAAGTGTTTTAGTTTGGTATTGTTGAAGAAGTGAAATTTTTTGTGAGAGTCGGTTTTTGAGTGTTCCCCTTCTCGTTTCTTGTGTTTTCTTGTACTTGCTCTCACATTGAGGACAATGTCTTGATTAAGTCGGGGGGAGGAAATTCTCATTGTTCTATTTGATGCTTATTTTATTTTTGAAAAAAAAAAAAAAAAAACAAAAGTGATGAAATGAAACCCGCTGAGTTGAAAACCTGCAAGGGAGGGCGACTCAGGCAATAATGGGGGCCCGGATAGGTTGAAAACCCGAAAGGGCAATCTATGCAAAAAAGTGGCTAATTGGAGCGGGTGAGATGGTGAGCTCATAAATAAAAAAAAAACGTGTGAAGCTAGGATGAAAACCCGAAAGGGCTCCTAGGCAAAATGTGAGATAAAAGAGAAAAAATTTAAAATCATTTGCCGGAGTTGGTGTCATAAGGAGGATTGGTGATATAAGGAGTGCCTCGGGTAGGTTTTTCATCTTGTTGTTCGGAGTTAGAGGCGAATAGGTTAGAGCTCGCTCATCATTGGAGGAATAAGGAGTTTGGTGATTGTGATTGTGTTTAGATGGTCCAAGTTCGAGTCCTTTGAGTTTTGTCAGGATTCGAATTTGTTTTTGTCATTTCATAACATGAGGATGGTTGTGGTGTTGTGCATATTGGAATGGCTTTGAATCCTTTGAGATCTTTCCGGGTTCAAAGTCATGTGTTTTTATTATCTTGGTGTTGAGTATAGTATGAGAGTGCTATTTACATTATTTAAGGAGAGCTTTTAGTTCAAGTGTGGGGGTGACCCTTACCCTTAGGCTTGGCTTTAAGCGAATCGGGGAAAATAGCAAACTTTTATCATACACTAGGATGGAGAGATAAGGGGAGTAGTGAAAGGTGAGCAATGGCTTGGAAGGGGTGCCTCATTGACCTTTATTTTGAGTTTACTCGAGGTCGAGTAAAGTTCAAGTGTGGGGGTATTTGATGTGACCAAGTTATATGCGATTATAGAGTGTTGAGAAGTCCATTTTACTAAGGTTTAAGGTTTAAGAAGGAGAGTTTTACTCATCTAAACCTTAGTGTGGAGAAGAGGGAGTAATGATGAATTTGCGATATTAGAGGAGATTTAAGGATATTTTGTGGTTATATGTGTTTATGATCATTTACAGGTGGATTCCCATCCCGTGTTTGCGATCCATTCAACATAAAAAGATCACAAAGTTCATTGGAGTCTAGAGTTATATGGTGGAGGCATCCAAGTTCATCTCGTGGCTCTACAGCATTGTTTGCCCACCATGGGCGTTCAAGAGCCCACCTCGGGAGTTTGTAGAGAAGGTCGGATCTTGGGCAGTAGCGAGTGCCCGAGCTGCGCACCACACACGCATGGCCCCCGCATATCGAGCCTCACAGATCATGCGCAGCACCAGCATACCCGACTCGCGCACCAGCATCGCACGAGTCGCACACTTCGAGCGGAAGCAAGAGATTCACAACAGCGAAGGCATGACATTGACAGTGTCGAGTGCCCGACTCGCACATAGACAACGCACGAGTCGCGCACTTCGAGCGGAGAGTGTTTCTTGGCAGCAGCGGAGGCCCGAGTCGCGCGCCATAGCTGCCCGACTCGCGCACCTCGACGCGGTTACGTCTCTTCGACAGTTTTCAGCTTTCCCTTAGGTTTTATTAATTAGAAAAACGTTTTGTTTGAGCGGGGGGAAATTTCTGAACTGAATTAGAGAGGATAGAGAGAAGAACCCTAATCCCTATTTTTCTCCCTTTTTGAGTTTCGAATAATTGGTTTGAAGATTTGCTTGATGAATACTATGTTGATCGTAGCCTAAATCTAGTCTTGAGAACGTTTAATCAAGCTTCGGTCTATTATTGTGAGGTTTCTCTTTGTTAACTTTTTCTTAATTATAATTGTGATTTCTTGATTTTAATCTATGATTGTGGTATGTATTGCTAGGAGTACTACTAGTTTATACATTCGATTTATCATTTGCTAGGATTTAGAATTGATGCCGATTCATCTGTTCTTCTTTCATGAGTAGCAATCTAGGGTTTGATTAATGAATCTGATTATTCTTGATTAATCACTAGAGAAATCACAAGTTCCAATTTGAATATGTTGTGCTAGCAATTTGTTAATTGGCTCATTGTTTCCTAGTTCGTTGATATTCTATTGATTTGAATTTAATCTCTGATTAGATTAGATTAATCTTTAGTTCAAGTTTTATGATCATCTGATTGTGATTGTTTAACGGTACTTTTGAAGGAAAGGAATTTGATTTCCAACTTTGAGTAATTAAGAGTAAAGTTACACATTTGAGAAACCAATGATCAATAGTATGAATCGAAGTGGCCATTAACCGAACTCAAGATTCTTCTCTTCTTGATTACATTACTTTTTGATTGTTCTTTAGTTCTTCATATTTAGTTATTCAATTCTTTAATCCCAAAACCCCCCATTTGATCTATTATAAGCACGAGTTAGTCCCCAAGTCTCTGTGGAATCGACCCTACTTGCCACTTACATTTATTTGTATTGGAAAGAAGGAAAATAAACTTTTATCTTTGGTAGCGCGTACGACCGCGTCCCACCAGACACCCACCTTGAGTTACAACAACTTCAAGTCCACTTGCATCACACTCTACTTCGAACACTTGCTTGGAACCTAGTAAGGCTAAAAAAGAAGTCTCACTTAGCTTACTTTTTAGAGCTTCAAATGCTTCTTGTGCTGTTGGAGTCCAAGTAAATGGACCCTTCTTGATGCAGTCAGCTAGAGGAGCTAAGAAAGTGTTGAAATTCTTAATGAACAGCTGGTAAAAAGTGGTCAACCCATGAAAGCTTCGAACATCCATGATGCTTTTAGGAACTGGCCATGATTTGATTGTTTCCATCTTTGTCTCATCCATAGCTATTCCTTCTTAGAGATTATGAACCCCATAAATGAAACAATAGAAGTGAAGAACTCACACTTCTCCATTTTGGCATATAGCTTAATTCTCTCAATTTGAGAAAAACTCTTCTCAAATTTTTCAAATGTTCCTGCTCATCTTCACTATCACTAGTAGAAAAAATGCTAAGTGTTATGATCAAGAGGGCCATATTGGCTCCTTTTTGGACCGCTTCACTTAGCGTAGTAGCCAATAATAATACTTATTGGCTTTAGTTTTTTAACCGGAACTAGTGAGAGTAATTTGAAAAACTGGAGCCCATAAGTGATTATTGGCTCTGGTTTTACAGTAAAAACGGAGCCCTTAGTGATTATGGCTCCGATTTTATAGCAAAACCAGAGCCATTAAATGATTATTAGCTCCGATTTTGAAGTATAATTCGAGCCCTTGTACTGGGGCTTTCTGCTAGATTGACAACCTTCGGGGCGAGCAATCATGAAGCCTAAAAAAATGAATTAATGTGTATGTAGATTTGAATGTGTTTGTGTTTGTAGATTTGAAAAGTATGAGTTTTTGTAGAGAGTTTTTGTGGAGAGGTTCGTAAAGTATGTCGTCGAAGTATGTAAAATTCAAGTGTTAAAGTATGAAAATCCGTTTTTAATTCGTAAGATCAAAGCCTATTTATAGGAAAACCGAAATTGCGCATCACGCGCCAGCTGCGCCAGGCACAATTAGCTGTGTGACACACAAGCACACGTGTCAGGCGCACATTGGCGCGCCTATCGCGGCATGACCAATAAAATGCGTACACGTAGTACGCGCTTTTGAAAAAGATAGAAAAGACAGGTTGCGTGTCGCTCAGAGAGTACGCTAGGTGTAGGACTCTGTGTGACACACAGGTCTACGTGTCAGGCTCGTGCGCTTGACACAGTAAGGTGCGCTCGGCGCGGGCTTGTGCACTCGGCGCACCGCCTTGCTTTTGGCACATTTTGATAGCTTTTTGATAAAAACGCGTTTTGACGATTTTCTTTTATCTTTTAACTCCGGAAATCTGATTTTACGGGATAAAATCAGATTTTAATTATAAAAATATCTGTGAAAATATTAATTTTATATAAATAAAGCAATTAATTATCAATGAATAATTAAATGGGCTTTCAACGAGTTTGGCTCGAAATACAATACGATTCTAGATCATTAAAATACACTTTAACACTTTTAAAATCGTATTGGCTCTTCGGATTGCTCTGCCCTTGGGTCGGACCAATTAAGACCGCGGTATGTTTCATCATTGGGCCCTTAAATGGGGAGACACGATTATGTGTGTCTACACTTATATAAATAAATGAGGTTACTAGTATGAATAAATTGGGTTACTCATAAAGTCATAAGATTAAACGAGGTTAATTATAAGATTAAACGAGCTAGGTTACTCATAGATTAAATGACATTACTTGTATGAATGTAATACCCCGAAATTTCGAAATTTATTTTTTACGCTTTAATATTATTTCCACTTAAATTTATTTTTCTAATAATTCAATTTTAATAATAATTCATTTAGTTTTGAATTGTGATTTAATTGAAATGTATGTTAAACTAATTATTCATGTTCATTATTTCTAAATAATTTAATTATTAATTGTTGCAATTGAAAATCATTATTTAGTTTGTGGGCATTCTTATTCTTTCAATTGTCCATCCATATTAGTAGCCCAATGTCAAGTCCATAGCCCATGTGGCATTTTTGTTAGCCAAAAAGAAAAAGGAAAAGCCAAAACAAAACAAAAAAAAAAAAAAAAAAGGAAAAGAAAATGTGATATTCTTCAACATCTCCCTCCTCACATATGAAAATCAACAGAGCCAAAGGAAATTTTATTTTCCACAAACTCAACAGTTATTGTCAGATAACTTTAAAAATCAAGCACAAATTCAACCATAACCTCAACTCTTCTGTTCAAAATCCCCCAAAATCAGAAAACAAAATCTCAACACCATACTTCCTCCATTAATGGAGGTTGACTAAGCTCCACAAATTCTGAAAATTTGCTCTATAAATAGCAACCCAAACACATTCAATCGCTCAAGCAACCAATCCTTCCTAAGATTGTTTCACTTTCTTTCCTTCTCCTCTTCTAAATTCTGATTTTTGTTTTGGGAATAAAATAAAAAAATTTCAGTCCACCATTGGGTCACCGTGCACCACCGTACAAACCACCGCGACCACACCGACAAACCACCTGAAACACCGACTCCGTCGAAGTCTTCGCGTGCGCCACCATCAAAACCACCCAAACCGTTGTAGACACCAAATGTCGAACCCCTTCTTCGGATAGAACCCTTTTTTCGGATAAATAAAGGTTTTGAAAAATAAAAATAACAAAATCATCATGCATCGTGGAGCGCGTGCCCCGGAGCGCGAATTTCAATCCATCGCACAATTCTTTTTATTTTTTTTTGCGTATTACTCATACAGTTTCGGCTTAGAAGTATAATTTTCGTGAGTCGTAGTTAATAACTACAACCACCGTTTTAATAAAATGATTCATAATATAATTATGCTTGTCTTTATAAATTTAACGAATTTTCGTTAATTGCCTTAAGAAAAATGAAAAAAACGAGTCGCGATTAGGCGTCGGGATTTTAGTCGTATCCCAAAACCGGCATTAATCAGTTTTCTTGATGGTCAAGTCATTGTTCATTGGATAAAGAATAAGAATATATTCTTTATCCACTAAACACATCCTTTATCCATTAGTTAGAGAATAAGAATCATGAAAAGATGTGAGAATAAGAATATTTGTGTTTCCAAAGAGATTTGATGATGTCATTAGGGTGAGGTCATTAGAATGATGTTATTAAAGTGATTAAGGATGAAGAAAATCAGATTTTTTGGATGAAAAATCTGATTTTCTCCCTCTTTGAAACCCTGGTTCACCTCCCTCATTTCTCTATAAATACCCTCCAAAATTCACTTCAAAACCAAGTTGAAAAAAACACAATTCAACTTCACTCTCATCTTCTCTACTACTCTTCTCCTCCTTAATCTTTCCATCTAAGAAAAAGTCTTAATAAGTAAGTAAAAGAAGTTCATCAAAAGGAAAAAACACAAAAAGAGTTTAAGTTAGCAATTAAGAAGATTTAGAAACTCACTTAGAAATTAAGAAAAATCACAAAAAAGGTAGAAAAATTTGCAAAAAGGAAGTGCATCATTGATCTAACAAGGTAAAGTTGAAGTTCTTGTTATTTGAATTATCTTCTTAATCATCTACTAACTCTTTCCTTGTTTTCTTCTTATCATTTTTTAATCTTTGGAGTGATTTGGGTATGTGGAAGTCCTAATAGGTTCTCAACCTTAAATCACCCCACCTAGAATAGTCACCTCTAATGGGGTGACTCTTAGGAAACAATGTGATTATATGATTTTCCTTAATCAAGTTGTTATTCATCACAAAAAATGATTTCATAAAAAAATTCAAGATAGTTGTGCATAAACATCTCCATAGAAAAAGAAAATGTGATGCCGTTATTATAATCAGTTTTAATTTCGTATTTCATTCCATTTTGTCGTCTTTATTATCATAGTAGTTTGTAGGATTTAATATTTTTCCTATAAATGGCAAGATGTTTCCAGCAACTGGGCTTTGGAATTTCTAAAAAACGAATTCTTGTGTAAATAATTAAAAATCATACAACTTTGTTGTGCAAAACTGATTTTGTTCAGTACCACCTAAGTTTGTTCTGTCAATAAAGTTAAAACTAAAATCATTTAGATAAAACTAAAAACATCAAGTTTGAAGAAAACAACAGTAGCTTTTCAAAAACATAAAAAACATGTTCATATGAATTTTATACAATTTTACAACATTTTTACAAAAACGTTTATGTAAATCACTAAATTCCAGAAAACTGATTTTCCTTTCAGTTAAGGAAATAAAAAAAAAAGTTCCTAAAAGTGTCCAATTTAAGTAACAATTTCCAGTCTAGTCTTTCAAACAGTCTAGAATGTTCATACCAAATTACACTTCGAAATAAGTTCAATAAGTTGGATCTCATTGAATAAAGGTCCTGTTTTGACCTGTTTTGACAGAAAATTTACCATAATTCAAATGATCACTAAAAACTTGTAAAATTTTGACACAACATAAATAATGAACTGATCTATCCATTGATGTATCATATGCTCAATTTAACACTTTGTACAGAAAGTTATGATTTTTGTAAGTCAGTACAAGAACAAAAAGGCAATCTGGAAAATGAAATAAAATAATTAACTCAATTTTCATTAAAAAAAATGTTTTCTTCATACGAAAATGTGAATAAAAATCATGAAATTTTAAGTTTCTCTTTAAATAATTCATTTTATTATGTAAATAAAAACCAATAAAGATTGTCACAAAAAAAAATCAAAATGAAAGAAGTAAATTAATCTTTGACTTTCACAAATTCACAAATAAGCATGAATTCCAAAGTGCATTCAAGGAGGTGAAGATCAAGGAGCATCAAGGTGAAGAACAAGATTGAAGATTATAGATCATAGATTTTGTACATTTTGTTGTAATAATGATTCTTTGTAAATAGTTATTGCATCACTCAATTAATAAAAACATGGAGATGTTTATGCATAATTTTCATAAATAATTCCACAACTCTTTTTAATAAAATGAGTAACCAATGTTACAAATATTGCATGTTGGGCCAATATATCATAGTATATGAATCAAATGACCCAATCTCAATTAAGAGGAAAAAAAGCAAATCTAACTAAGTTAAATTGTATGATGATCCATCTTACATTTTAAAAAATGTGTTCTCCATATTCAAATGGATTAATCATATAATTTGACATAATTAGATTAGTAATTATGATCTCCGAATTGATTTTAGGCCGTTTCACGTGTCTCTCTTTAAATGGCCCAATTCCAATTAGCCAAACACAAATCTCCAAATTCAATCTCAAATTGATCATTTCTCTCCAAATGACTTTAATAATCTTCAATTAAGTTTATTTCTCAAAAAGCCTTCAATTAGGAAGCAAACCTTCTAAGACCTCTCGAAAATCATAAACGTGATCACTATTAAGGTGGTTATTTTAATCCCCGATTAATCGCTATTTAGAGCGGTTGACACAAACTTTTTTTAATCACTGATTAGAGTGATTATCTTAAACCATAATAATTGTTAATTAAGACGATTATTCTTCTCATTTTTAATCACTATTTAGAGTGATTATTTCAAACCCTAATAATCGTTAATTAGGACGATTAGTTTCCTTATTTAATCACTAATTAGGGTGATTATCTTAAAACTTGGTTAACCACCAACTAGGGTGATTAGCTTAACCTTTCATCATATTTAATAACTAATATGAGTGATTATCTTAAACCTTAATAATCATCAATTAGGGTGATTATTTCCTAACCTTCATTGTTAATCGCTAATCAAGGTGATTATCTTTCCTCTTAAATTTAGTCACTAATTAGGGTGATTATCTTAACCTCCATTTTCAATCACTAATTAAGGTGATTATCTTAATCCTTCATATTTAATCACTAATTAAAGTGATTATCATAATCCCATTTTAATCACTAATTGGAGTGATTACCTCATTTCAAATAGATTTGTTTAATTCTAAAAGGAGAGTTATTCATAATCTATTCCCTCCTTTTCTTTCCCCAAGGGAATTGGCCATTTAGGGTGAGACATATGCTCGAACTACGACGGTTTTGATCCATGAGTGGATTCCAATCCCGCAATGATTGGTACGTAGTACAACTTCAGTGCTCAAACCTACCATGTACAAATGATATATTGGTCCTAAATAAAAATGGTTAATGTGTATATGTGCATGTTATGTGATTTTCTTTCTTTTTAATAGCCATGATTACTTTCAAATGAAAAATAAAGCATTTAGTAAGAGCTCGTTCTTTAGAACGGAAGAGGAGACGAGTTCCAGACGTTCGCACCTCTTAACCTAAACCCCGAACCCTATCTCATGGTATGAAAGACCAATTTTCGAAAAGCCTTATCCATATGAAGTCATCATCGTTTTAAATGATTTTTCTTGAAATTGATTTTAAAACGATTTATTAAATAAATCTGTCCCTATTCAGAAGTTAATAGGGTGGCGACTTCCAAGTTTTATAAAACTCAAAGTCCAATGAGAGACTTTCGTGGGATTCAGACCGTTAATTAAGACAGTAAAAAATCGGATACCACAGGCTGGCGACTTCACTGGGGAAAAAATATTTCCACTAGAAGTATATGAGGGTTAAACCTGAACAATGCGTTATTTTCCATATGTATATATAATAAAGAAAGTTAGTCATGGCTATTCATAATTTAATTTTTGTATATAGCATGCTTATGTGAAAATTACGTGTGCTTGGTAGTTTAATCGATCCATACACGTACACTCTTTTTAACCATTTTTATATTAGGTCTGATACCTCTGTCTATTGGCAAGGGTCAGAATTTTAGAATGACAAATTAATGAATTAAGGGCGTAAAACCTGCATCCGTGAGCTATTGCGACCGGCTCTGCCAGGAGCGTCCACCCTCGATGGACACAATGGAAGTGACTCGAGACCACTTTAACATAATCTCTTCTTAAATGAATCACCTTTTAGTTGACTTCTAGGACACAAGGATCAATGCACCAATATCCTTAATTTATTTCAGTTATTGAATGATAAAAAATAACTTTTAAAAAATTCCTCAGTCCGTTTTCAGTCGGTCAATATTTCAGTATTTATTAAGTATAGCTGAATTGCTGCCGAAATGATTATTGAAATATTAAAAGTATTTTTTGTTTTTCACAAGAGTCATAAAAAAAATGTGTGTGTGCTCACTCATTTTCAAAAAAAATTTACTTCATAATTCTTTTCCATTCAAATTGGTAATTATTTTCAAAAAAAAACTCACAAATTGGTAATTGTTTTCAAAAGAAAAAAACTTAATTAATTCAAATTGATTCTTTTCAAAAGGAAAAAAAACACACAAAATTTACTTCTAAAAAATGAAATCCCAAAACAAAAAAATGAAAAATGAAAAAAAAAGAGTCATAAACATGAGTTCAAAACTTGTCATGTAATTAAAACTGTATAGTCTTAAAACACGAGAAGTCTAGTCTAAAATAAATTGACTAAAAAAAATGTGTCAAAAAAGATAAAGTCAAAAAGGATAATCATTTTCGAAAAAAAGGAAAATTCTTCCATTTCCTGCTAAAAACACATATAAAGAAAAATTCATCAGTCATTGACTAACATTGTTAGCGTATACATTTCAGGTACTTCAAATTAGTCTAATCCTAAGAGGTGGAACAGACGTATTCAAACAAGAGAATACATGGCCTAGCGCCTACCAAACTGAACTCGAAAAAAGGTTGAGAAGAACCCGAGTACTTCACATTAGTCTAATCCTAAGAGGTGGAACAGACGTATTCAGACAGGTGAATACATGGCCTGGCGCTCGGCAAACTGAAATCTGAAAAGTTTGAGAAGTACCTGAATCAGTTTTTGCTTTTTTTATTGTACTTTGAAGGTAGAGTTACGTGCGGCTTGATCCCCTAAAAAAAACAAAAAAAAATTTTAATGTTGTAATGCATCTATCTTAGCTTTCTCTACTATGTAATGTACTAAAAGGGGTACGTAGGCAACTCATTTTTTGAGTGCAGATGCAAAAAAAAAAAAAAAAAAAAAAAAAACAAAAAGAAAAATTATGTGAAACAAGTCAAAAGAAATTTAATGCAAAATCTCAAAACAAATGATAGAGTCATGGTTTTACACCTTTTAATAAATGATAACTGAAATTGGGGTAAAAAAGAGAGAGAGAGAGAGAGAATTTTCAAAGATATCATTTCTTTCATTCCCTTCAAAAAAAGAAAAAAAAAACAATGTTTGGACAAACTTTCGTGTTAACTTTTTATCTCATTTCACAGGAACTCTGCCTGGGCTCGCTCAGGATCTAGGCTGATTCGCCGAAGTTCTGACCATAGTGAACGTTCTCTGTCAGTAATATTGTCGTCCTTGTCTACACCAACTGTATTCTCTGCTACACGTCTCAACAACATGTCTGAAATTTCAAACAACGAGCACCAACAGAACTGTACCCCTCCACTTGATCCAATGACTGAGCTCCGAGGACTTGTCCAGGCCATGCTTGACCGACAGGATAATATTGAGCAAACTGTGTTGGGCATAATGCGCCAAAGCGCCCAGATGCCTCCTCCTCCTCCGGAGTCGGAAGTAGCTTCGCCTTTTCATCTTGAACCTCTGAACAATGAGAGAGAAATACCCACTAAACTCGAGGAAGAAGTAGTCAAGCTAAAAGAAGTCTTAAAAGGCATGACTAAGGCTGAACCATGGATGGATATTAATGGATTAACTCTTTTCCCGAAGGCACGATTACCCCATGGTTTCAAAATGCCTAATCTGACAAGGTTTGATGGGACCGGTAGCCCCACCAATATCTTGAAAATGTATGTAGGGGCAATGAGTCCCTGGGGAGTGGAAGAATCCTTGATGGCCCAACTGTTTCAACAATATTTAGATGGTGCTGCAGCACATTGGTTCCTCAACCTTGAAAATGCAAAGAAATCCACTTGGGCTGACATAGTCAGAGAGTTCTCAAACCAATACAAGTATAATGAAGAAATTGATGTTACTTGAAGGGATCTGGAGACCACTTCTCAAAACTTCAATGAGACATTTTCTTCATTCATCACTCGATGGAGAAACAAGGCTTATAAAATGATGAGTAGGCCTAATGAAGAGGAACAGCTGCAAATGGTCGTGAAAAACCATCTCCCTGTCTATCAGAAGCATATGGCATACCAGTATTTCCCGACTTTCAAAGCTTTGATTGCTACAGGAACTTTAGTTGAGGATGCTGTGAAAAGGGGAGACATCAAGAAAGATGAATCTATTGGCGGCGCTACTTATAATGCAAAATTCGAAAATAACAAAAGAACCCCAAACAATGATTCAGCAGCTCCTAAGACAACTAATGCGATCCATGCCATTGGCGCAACGTCTGCATTCCAATTGCGACCATAAAGGAACTTTACTCCTTTGAACATGACTTATTCCCAAGCTCTCTCCATGTTAAAAAAGGCCAATCTCATTCAACCCTCGAATCCACGCCCACCTCCTAAAAATCCTTACCCTGGTTATGACCCAAATCAAAACTGTGAATACCATCAAAGCCGAGGGCATAATACTCAAAACTGCACAGCTCTAAAGCATCAAATTCAAAACCTTGTGGATGATGGAAAACTTTCTCTGGGATCCATCTCCAATAAACCAAATGACTCTCAGCCTAACATCACAAAAAAACCCCTTCCTAATCATAAACCCTCATTCGCCATTAATGTCATCTCTGCTGCTTCGAACGGATGCGATCCAGTTCAGTTAATCCGCAAGACAGTTCCTCAAACATATGAAATGCCGATAGCCAAAGGTTACAAGTGTCTGGTCTATGACTATTCCACTCAAGAAAAGGTCAAAATGATGCCTTGTAAAGACCCCAACTTCACTCTCAACAAAGATCCATTCTCTGACATGTGTGGAACTTTGGACTATGATGGTGCCTTCTTCATTTTGGACTCTGATGCTGATGAAGATGCCTCTTCGGTCTTAACAATTGTGGAGAAGAACACTGGAGGACATTCCACCACTCCAAATGCATACCGGCGCCCCATCTGCCTCGATGATCTTAGTGATGAGGAGTATGTGGATATCTCTCATTTGACTAGAGCCGGCCGCCACTTTAAACCATCCCATTTGGAAGATGAAAATCCTTTGGAGGTATTGAGAAGGAAAGAAAAGGGCAAAGAGCCAATGATAGAAGAAGGTAACAAGGAAGATGATGCTATCAAGCGCATGAAAGAAGTAATTGCTAACGTTTCCATCTGGAAATTGTTAATGCATTCCCAGCCTCATAGGGCAGCTGTTCTAAAGCATCTTAATGAAGCCTCTGTAAGCTCTTCTATAACACCTGACCAGATGGTGGGGCTCATTCATGGGGTAGATCGAACTCTCATGTTCACAAACAATGATATCAACCACAACAATTCATTACACATCACTATACGCTGTAATGGATGGGAGATACCTAGGGTGTTGATCGACAATGGCTCCGCAATCAATGTTTGCCCTCCGTGCGTGCTGACAACGCTTGGGTATTCAAAAGAGGATCTGGTACCATCCAACCAGGTGGTCAGAGCATACGATAATGCTAAGAGAGAAGTATTGGGTTTGATCAGCCTCCTCATTGAATGTGGTCCCGTGGCAAGGAAGGTGGAATTCATGGTCATTGACATACAAGCCTGTTTCAACTTTTTATTAGGAAGACCATGGCTGCATGAAAATAGGGCAGTGTCCTCTACTCTACATAAGAAGGTACTGATCAGGGTGCTGTGACTATTTCTGGTGATCCAGAAATTATGACTATCTCCAACGCCAGAAAATCGGTATTGTATCTTAATGAAGTAGAGGGCACTAGGTTGGATGGTTACACTATCCATTGCATTCTAGCAGCACCTAAAAATTCCTGGATGAATGAAGTGCCGGCTGCCACACCAGATGCAAGCTCTGAAGAAATAAAACCAGAGTATAGTGAGGATGACGAGGAAGAAGTGGGAGCTCCAAGCATTGACACTCATGATACCTCAATTGAAGCACCAGAGGAATCCTGTATCGGCAATCCTCGATACAATGATGATCATGACTCAAAGAAGAGATCTAGGACTGACGATTTTGACCTGGACTTTAATGTAGAATGCCCTGTTCGAGAGGTTCACACTGAATCACTGATTCTCTTTCCAGGATATCAACATGAAGATCATTATCGTGAATTTCCCCCATTCAGAAAATTTGATGGGAACGGCGATCCTTTTGTCCACTTAGTGGGATTTGTGAATGCCTTGCATCCATGTGGCATACGAGAGGAAGATTACCCCATGCTGTTTGACAAGATTTTAGAGGGACCAGCTCTGGACTGGTACTATTCGTCAGATTGTGTAGATAGGGGTTGTTGGGAAAATGCTAGCCAAGCCTTTGTTAATTGGGCTCTCGAGCATAAACAAACTGATGTGAAGAATTATAAGCTAGTCACTTTGCGTCAAGGCGGCTTGGAAACTTTTTCGCACTTTTGCTCAAGATGCGCCTACATTCGCACCCAGCTTTGTGTCCTTGTTACTGATCGGGAATTCATGCTTATATTGCTGTGAAACCTGAATGATTTCTATTATCGTCACATGGTTACTATCAAATACACCTCCCTCAGCCACATGGAACAACATGGTTTCGACATCGATACTCTGAAATTGCAAGAAAAACGACCTCGGGAAGATTTTGAAACTCCCAACACAAATCCGAGGGTATATGCTAAGATGGTATGAACCATTGAGTATGGTGTATGATCGTCTTAAGAGGCAAGGTATACTTCAAGTTCCAGCGCATGTGCACTGTTTAACCCTTCCTGGAACCGACATGAGCAAATTCTGCTATTATTGTCGTCAATTTGGGCATGAAACTGATCGATGCCATGACCTTTACCACAAAGTGCAAAGCCTGATTGATCGAGGCATCATTAGTCCAACCCACAAAGAAATACCTACAAAGATGGTGTCATCACATCCGCAATCGCAATCCTAAGTCGACATCTTTCACAAACTGGTTGAGCAAGGTAAGATTAATCCGCTTCCCAGACGCCCAGGGGCAAGTCCAGTAGGGTCAGATCTCCACAAGTACTGCAAATATCATCAGTTGCATGGTCACGGCACAAACCAATGTCATGCTCTCAGCTATCGTATCAAGTAAATCACCAACATAGCTCTTGTCTACCGCAAAGCTACTTGATCATCTTCCAGAAAGGGAAAAGACTTCGGTAAAAGTCCTGTAGGTGTTTAGCCCGTCACAAAAAAAAAAAAAAAAATCTTCTTTCAGCTTGTTAGAATCAGAGAACTACGTGCAGCTTGAATCCCCATTATCACTTACACTTGCACTGCGAGATCACTCCACCTATGTAACACCTGGGGTACGTAGGTAGCTCAATATGAGTGCAGCTGCTTTATTAAAAAAAAAAAACTTTAGTTTTTTTTCTAAAATAACGAACTACGCTGAGTCTGATTCCCCATAAAATGCACTTGGAGCAATGAGGATATGTAGGCAACCTTTGGGTTCGACTCAAATATATTAACCATTGTATTTCAGGCAATATGATCAGAATTCAAGATGCCAGTCATCACAGAAGCAATTTCAGAATGCTGAATTGACGCTTCAATGGGGATACATGCCCTAATATCTATATTTTCCAGTCTTTGTTCAAATATTAAGCAGGGAATGGAAGAATGAAAAATCTGTTTTTAACCCCAATGACAGTAAAATCATTTTTAAAAAAAAGGTCAAAATAAAGTCAAAAAAATAAATAAAAAATAATAGATAATAATAATAAAAAAAAAGCAAAATTGCGAAGGTGGACCATTCCAGTCAAAATATGGCAAAGTTATTTTTGAAAATTTTTTTTACTCTGCAATGCATTCTGCAATATGTAGCCTTCTTTTCTATTAATTATTTTTCTCTACCTTTAGGTCCAAAAAGAAGAAATTTGTCCCTTCTCTAAGGATGACCAATTACCGTCAGAAAACAAACTCCTCAGCCCTACCCACGAATGCGGTCAAAGAGTCTGTGGGGATTGCCATGCAACCCCTGTCCAAAGGATTTCAAATTATGATGAAGATGGGTTATACTCAAGGAGCCGGGTTAGTGCGTGATGGTGAAGGAATGAAGCAACCAATCCCCATAGTAGACAAGCAGAACCGACATGGATTAGGATATAATCCGGGCAACACTTCTCAAAACACCAAAAAACCTTTTTCTACCCTCAATGGTCAGTTCATCCTGCAAGAAGATACTGAGCCATACCACGAGTTTCTAGAACCTCGGCTTAGTAGGAAAGAACATAAGATTTTACTGGGATTAGAGATATTCTTCAATGAAGCTAGGAATTTGGACTTAATTCAAAGTTGATTTGTCCGAGAACAAAACATGAAAAAAGAAAATGTGGATAACCTGGAACATGGAGTCCTTAAGAAACTCTTCACTTCTGAGTCCTCTAGAGAAGAGGATTTTGACCCAGTGTCTTTGATGATATCTTTTGGCAAAAGCATTGAACATAAGTGGAGTATTGAATGTCAGGCAAAAGACGGGCCTATAGAATTTAAAATGTTTTTAGGAAACCATCCTCCACACCCATCTCACGAAAATAACTTTTCACCTCCTTCAGATGGGTATCATACCGATAGCTCATCTTCCAGCCAATGTGCCTTACATACCTAGTCAGAAGACTCTGATAGTGAGGAAATTGAATATTAACCTTTATCTAAATACATTTGCATGTAAGATGTTATTTCTGACAGTGAATTTAATAATGATGAATCACTTGATACAATTGAAACATACATAAAACCCATGGAAGAATCCATTGTAATTAATATTGGTACAGAAAATGCTGTAAAAGAAGTCAAAATAGGATCTTCCCTCTCCCCAGCTGAACAATCTATGTTTATTGCATTATTAAAAGAGTATGTAGATGTGTTCGCATGGTCTTATGCTGATATGCCTGGTGTCAATAGAGAGATTGCGGAACATCGCATCCCGTTACATCTTGAAAGTAAGACTAAGCAGCAAAAGCTCCGCCGAATGAAACCAGAGATTAGTCTGAAAGTGAAAGAAGAAATCCAGAAACAACTTGATGCCAAATTCATCCAAACTGTGAAACATTCAAGTTGGCTCGCCAATATAGTAGTTGTACCTAAAAAGGATGGGAGAGTTCGGGTATGCATTGATTTTCGAGATTTGAATGCTGCATCACCGAAGGATTGCTTTTCTCTACCCCACATCGATGTTCTCGTTGATAGACGGCTGGTCATGCAATATTTTCCTTCATGGATGGGTTTTCAGGGTATAATCAAATACTCATGGCTCAAGAAGACATGACAAAGACATCTTTCATCACTCAATGGGGCACTTTTTGCTACCAAGTTATGCCTTTTGGTCTCAAGAATGCCGGAGCCACCTATCAAAGGGCTGCAACCCCTATCCTTCATGATCTCATACACGACATTGTGGAGGTCTATGTAGATGACATGATTGTGAAAAGTGAAGATCGTGAGGGGCATATTCCTGCATTAAGGTCCTTCTTTGAAAGAATCAGGAAATAAAATTTAAGGCTGAACCCTCAAAAATGTGTGTTTGGCGTCACTTCGGGGAAGTTGTTGGGATTCATTGTCAGTCAAGACGGCATCAAAGTGGACTCAAAAAAGGTAAAAGCTATTCAAGGGCTACCTCCTCCAAGAACAGAAAAACAAGTAAGAGGATTTCTCGGCAGAATTCAATATATCAGCAGGTTCATCTCACAACTCACTATGAGATGTGAACCTATATATAAGTTGCTCAGAAAAGGGGCATCCCATGAGTGGAATGAAGAATGTCAGGAAGCTTTTAATTCTATGAAAGAATACCTTTCAAATCCACCTGTTTTAATGCCACCTAGACCAGGATAATCTCTGATTTTGTACCTTACCATCACAGAAACGGCTATGGGAGCTCTCTTAGCCCAATATCAAGAGGGAACAAAGAAAGAGGTTGCCATATACTATCTCAGCAACAAATTCCTTGAGTATGAGACAAGATACACCCCACTGGAAAAAGCATGTATTTCCTTGGTCTATGCCACGAAGAAGTTGAGGCATCACCTTCAAGCTCATACTACCTATCTGATCTCAAGACTTGATCCAATCAAGTATCTGTTTGAAAAACCCATTCTTAGTGAAATAATTGCGAGATGGCATGCTATGCTTTCTGAGTTTGATATTCAATGTGTCAGCTAGAAATCTGTTAAAGGACGAGCCATATCTGAAGCCCTAGCAGAAGGACCAGTGTCATGAGATGAGTATGATGATGCATTCCCTGATGAGTACTTATGCTTTATTGACAATCCACAATGGTGCATGTACTTTGATGGAGCCTCTAATAGGAGAGGTAATGGAGCAGGTGTTTTGTTAGTAGATCCTGATGGAGTCCATATTCCATTTGCTGTCAAGCTGGATTTCCCAACAACAAACAATACAACCGAGTATGAAGCTTGTATATATGGAGTAAAGGCCGCCTTGGTAGCAGGGGCGAGACATCTCATTGTGTATGGAGATTCTAATCTCATCATATCTCAAACAATAGGAATTTGGAGGGTTAGAGATGAGAGACTTCAGCTCTACAGTGAGTACCTTCAAGAGTTGATCCCTTATTTTGATGACATCAGCTTCAAACATCTTCCTCGAGAGTAAAATAGTTTCACTGATGCTCTAGCCAATCTCGCTGTTAATTTAACGTGGGAAAATGGTACAAAGATCCAATCAGTTTTAATTGAAGAAAGGAAGGGACCAATAGTGACGGTAGCACAAATTGTCTCCACACTGACTCAACAAGATGATGATGATGTCTGGTACAAGGATATCAAGAATTTTCTGGAAACGATGCAATATCCGGAGGAAAGTGGCAAGAAGGACCGTATAGCCATCAGAAGACTAGCTGCTCATTTTCTCACACTAAAAGGCAGACTGTATCACAAAGGGTTTGATGGTACTCTGCAACTCTGCATAAATGACGGCGAAAAGCAAGTCATCATGGAAGAAGTTCATGGAGGGGAATGTGGACCCCATATGAATGGAAGAATGCTGGCTCGTATAATTTTGCAAGCAGGTTTCTATTGGAGTACTTTAGAAGGTGATTGCATCAGCTTTGTCCGCGCCTGCAACCAGTGTCAAATATTTGCTAACCTCAATCATATGCCACCTGTGTCACTGCATAATATGACTTCTCCTTGGCCGTTTTCAAGTTGGGGCATAGACATAGTTGGACAAATTTATCCAAAGGCTTCAAATGGGCATCAATATATTCTTGTAGCAATTGATTACTTTTCGAAGTGGGTTGAAGCTGCATCATTTTCAAAGCTAGGGGCAAAACAAGCCTCGAAATTTGTGATTAACAACATCATCTGTCGGTATGTCATACCTTTTGAAATCATCTATTATAATGGATCACAATTTGAGGGTCATCTGAAGAACACTCTTGCAAAATATGCAATCAAGCATCATCAGTCCTCACCTTATCGTCCCCAAACAAATGGAGCAGTGGAGACAGCCAATAAGACAATCAAAACTACTGTTGCCAAGATGACTGAAAAGACTAGGGAATGGCGTGACAAACTACCATATGCTCTTTGGGGATATAGGATATCAATTAGGACTCCAATAGGAACAACACTGTATTCTTTGGTTTACGGAATGGAGCCAGTCCTACCAGTTGAGGTGGAAATACAATATCTCAGGGTCATAGCAGAAAGTGAAATCTCAGAAGAACAATGGCACAAAACTCGCTATGATGAGCTTGCATTCGCAGATGAGCGCCGACTACAAGCATTGCATAACATACAACTCTATCAACGGATAATTGCTCGTGCATTTAACAAAAGGGTTCGAGATAGAGATGTTCGAGAAGGTGATTTAGTTTTAAAAGAAAATAGAGCTCCGTTGCATGGTCCTCGAGGAAAATTCAAGCCTAACTGGTCTTGACCATTCCTGGTCAAACATGTCACCACGGCTGGAGCAGTGAAGCTAATGGATTTTGATGGAAATGAGTTCACCCATTTCAAAAATCTTGATCAGTTGAAGAAATACTACGCTTAGGCATCAAAATAATTGTAATTGTCATGATCAAGTAACCAAGCAGTTTGTGGGTTTTGTATCCTATCTGGTTATTCTTAATAAACATGTCATGAGTTTCTAGATGTTCATATGATGTATGCAAAAAAAAAAAAGAGAAAGAAAAAACAACGAAAAAAAAGAGAAAAGGAAAAAAAAAAGAAAAAAAAGGGAAAAAGAAAAAAGGAAAGACAGAAAAGAGGAAAAAAGAAAAAGGAAAAATGATGAAACATATCTTTGATTGTTAAGGTTTATATGTTATGCTTTTATGTATCATATGATTAGTTAATTATGATTTGCATGTCATATTTTAATGTTAAAGTGTGCACGTGTTTAATATTGTGTTCACATTGAATTTCTCACAAGCAGATAATTCTCACAAACATATCTTTTATTCATCGCAACTGGGGTACTTCATTTCATACATAAAAAGACATAAAGCCTTCATTTCCTACAAGCTCAAAAAAAAAAACTAAAAAAAAAACATAGAAAATAAACATGACAATTCTCTCAAACCTTTCTCCTCTTCATGATAGGCTCGTCTGAGTCTTTGTCTTGACCAATATCCGCTAGAAGCCATTGAAGGTAATCTTCATCAATCAGTGGAAAAGAAGGTTCCGGTAGCGCTGATATAATTTAGCCCTCTGCCATATAGTAGGCATTCTCTGAATACCACTCATATCAGCCTCATAAGTGGTACAAGATGGAAGAACCTGGAGGGCAAGAATATGCTTTTGCTTCTAACCAATTTGCCGTAGACATCTCCATGGAAGGTAGAAAGTGACTTGGCAGAGCCTGGGTAATTGTACACGTCTGCGACCAGAATTGCAATATACAATTGCACTAATGCCAACATGGCTTGTGACCCACTTTATGTCTTGATATAGGAAAAAAATCCTCCCACCCACCATTCTTGCTAAGTTGATAAAAGAAAGGAAGAAGACCTCTCTCCTGCACATGACTAGTTTTGTAAGTAAGACTCTTGTGAGGTTTCATGAGAGAAATTTTTTCTAATAACCATAAATGAAGGGCTAATGGACATCCCTTCACAAAGCTTTGAGCGTTTCTTTTGAGTTCATCTAAGCCAAGGAACATTTCCCCCAAAATAAGTAGTCCAAGACGACCCCCGCTAATAATTTGAGGAATAAGTGAAAGACACCGAGCATGACATGTATTTAAAGACCATTTAGTGAGGGTACTTCCCAAAATCATAAGAATGTATGCATTTTCTCTAGCAATCCTATAGTTGGCATTGTTAGAAAACTGCCAAGTGGCCAAATTGGAAAATCAATAATAAGTTGACTGGAAATACCTCACCATATTGTAGGTTGTTTCCATGAAGACTTTCGGGAAGATGTAAAATCGTTGATAAATCTCTCGAGATCCTGGTAGGAGATCTAGGTGTGATAATTGGACCATTGGATGGTAAGCCTAGCAAACCTTCGACCTCTTCAACAAGGGGCACAGTCTCCCGGTCTCCAAAGCGGAAGCTATGGTGAGTTTCATCCCAAAATTTGGAAGCAGCATGAATCATGTCGTAACAAATAGAAAGTGAAAGCAAAGGCATAAGCACCTCAGTGAAACGGGAAGAGGAAAAGGATTGCCTTGGTTGCTCCAAGTTTCTTGTGATCCCCGAGAGTTGTTTTTTCTCCCGACTCTGCATTTCATTAACTTCTTCATAAGTAAGAACCATTTTGGTGAAAGGAAAATTTAGAGAAAAGATTGGAGTAGTGGAAGTGGTGCATTTGGAAATGAAGAATCATGCCCTTTTTATAGATGGAAAAGATGATCATCCATGATTTATGCCATGGATAATGAGTTTGAGTATTGTCCATAGGGTAATAAGGAGCATCCTTCACCATGGCTAATGACCAAGCATTTATGGGGTGGCAATTTTTTGCTAGAACAGAACATAAAAAAAATAGTGTCAATGATGAATCAAGAACGTTGATACAATCCCTTTTCCTAATGATCATTCAAAATAATGACCTTGATCAATCTATTTTATATAGTGATCATCATTTTCTGATAAAGCAAATAAGCATTATGCATGGAAAATTTTCTGAAAGATTTCGGAAAAAACAGATAAAGTTTTGCCATATGAGGTTTGGTCCACTATAGAGGGTAATAACCTTTGGTCAGCCCTTTAAGGTGAAATGACTTAACAATGCATCACTCTAAGGTGACATGATAACACATGGAGTCATAAAAAGTAAGTAATGGTGACTTGACAACTTGTTTGTCATCAAGACCATGAAAAACTATAAAAAGCTGGAATCGACCAGTTGATTGTTAGAATTTCTCACATTTAACAAAAGAAAAATTCAGAAGATTAAAAAAGACGATGATAAAGTCGCATTTTCAAAAGAAAATTAATTGACATTTTCTACCTAAGACGACGATAAAGTCGCATTTAAAACTTTTAGAAAATTAATTGGGATTTTTTATTTAAGACGACGATAAAGTCGCATTTTCAAAAGAAAATTAATTGGGATTTTCTACCTAAGACGACGATAAAGTCGCATTTAAAACTTTTAGAAAATTAATTGGGATTTTCTACTTAAGACGATGATGAAATCGCATTTTCAAATTTTAGAAAATTAATTGGGATTTTCAACCTAAGACTACATTAAAGTCACAGTTAAAACTTTTAGAAAATTAATTGGAATTTTCTACTTAAGACGACAATAAAGTCGCATTTTCAATTTTAGGAAATTAATTGGGATTTTCTATTTAAAGACGACGTCAAAGTCGCATCTCCTATTTTAGAAAATTAAATGGGATTTTCTATTTAAAGCGTCAACAAAAATCGTAAGCCATGATAACTATTTTCTACGGAGAATATGTTATCTCAAAAGTAATTTTCTGTCAAAATTTTGTGTCTTTTCAAAAATTGGCCATCATTTTCTCCAAAATTCGACCAATGTGGGGCATTCTGTAGACACCAAATTTCGAACCCCTTCTTCAGATAGAACCCTTTTTTCGGATAAATAAAGGTTTTGAAAAATAAAAATAACAAAATCATCATGCATCGCAGAGCGCGTGCCCCGGAGCGCGAGTTTCAATCCATCGCACGATTTTTTCGTTTTTTTTTTTTTGCGTATTAATTATACAGTTTCGGCTTAGAAGTATAATTTTCGTGAGTCATAGTCAATAACTACAACCACCGTTTTAATAAAATGATTCATAATATAATTACGCTCGTCTTTATTAATTTAACTAATTTTAGTTAATTGTCTTAAGAAAAATGAAAAAAACGAGTAGCGATTAGGCGTCGGGATTTTAGTCGTATCCCAAAACCGGCATTAATCAGTTTTCTTGATGGTCAACTCATTGTTCATTGGATAAAGAATAAGAATATATTCTTTATCCACTAAACACATCCTTTATCCATTAGTTAGAGAATAAGAATCATGAAAAGATGTGAGAATAAGAATATTTGTGTTTCCAAAGAGATTTGATGATGTCATTAGGGTGAGGTCATTAGAATGATGTCATTAAAGTGATTAAGGATGAAGAAAATCAGATTTTTGGATGAAAAATCTGATTTTCTCCCTCTTTGAAACCCTAGTTCACCTCCCTCATTTCTGTATAAATAGCCTCCACAATTCACTTCAAAACCAAGTTGAAAAAAACACAATTCAACTTCACTCTCATCTTCACTAAATGGCAAGATGTTTCCAGCAAGTGTGCTTTGGAATTTCTAAAAAACAAATTTTGTGTAAATAAGTAAAAATCATACAACTTTGTTGTGCAAAACTGATTTTGTTCAGTACCACCTAAGCTTGTTCTGTCAATAAAATTAAAACTAAAATTATTTAGATAAAACTAAAAACATAAAGTTTGAAGAAAACATCAGTAGCTTTTCAAAAACATAAAAATCATGTTCATATGAATTTCATACAATTTTACAACATTGTTACGAAAACGTTTATGTAAATCACTAAATTCTAGAAAACTGGTTTTCCTTTCAGTTAAGGAAATAAAAAAAAAGGTCTTAAAAGTGTCCAATTTAAGTAAAACTTTCCAGTCTAGTCTTTCAAACTGTCTAGAATGTTCATACCAAATTTCACTTCGAAATAAGTTCAATAAGTTGGATCTCAAACAACAAATTGAATAAAGGTCCTGTTTTGACATAAAATTTACCATAATTCAAGTGATCACTAAAAACTTGTAAAATTTTGACACAACATAAATAATGAATTGATCTATCCATAGATGTATCATATGCCCAATTTAACACTTTGTACATAAAGTTATGATTTTTGTAATTCAGTACAAGAACAAAAAGGCAATCTGGAAAATAAAATAAAGTAATTAACTCAATTTTCATAAAAAAAAAATGTTTTCTTCATATGAAAATGTGAATAAAAAATCATGAAATTTTAATTTTCTCTTAAAATGATTCATTTTATTATGTAAATAAAACCAATAAAATTGTCATAAAAAAATCAAAATCAAAGAAGTTAATTAATCGTTAACTTTCACAAATTCACAAATAAGCATGAATTCTAAGTCCATTCAAGGAGGTGAAGATCAAGGAGCATCAAGGTGAAGAACAAGATTGAAGATTTGTATAGATCATAGATTTTGTACATTTTGTTGTAATAATGATTCTTTGTAAATAGTTATTGCATCACTCAATTAATAAAAAACATGGAGATGTTTATGCATAATTTTCATAAATAATTCCACAACTCTTTTTAATACAATGAGCAACCAATGTTACAAATATTGCATGTTGGGCCAATATATCATAGTATATGAATCAAATGACCCAATCTCAATTAAGAGGAAAAATTGCAAATCTAACTAAGTTAAATTGTATGATGATCCATCTTACATTTTAAAAAATGTGTTCTCCATATTCAAATGGATTAATCATATAATTTGACATAATTAAATTAGTAATTATGATCTCCGAATTGATTTTAGGCCGTTTCACGTGTCTCGCTTTAAATGGCCAAATTCCAATTAGCCAAACACAAATCTCCAAAATTCAATCTCAAATTGATCATTTCTCTCCAAATGACTTTAATAATCTTCAATTAAGATTATTTCTCAAAAAGCCTTCAATTAGGAAGCAAACCTTCTAAGGCCTCTCGAAAATCATAAACGCGATCACTATTAAGGTGGTTATTTCAATCCCCGATTAATCGCTATTTAGAGCGGTTGACACAAACTTCTTTTAATCACTGATCAGAGTGATTATCTTAAACCCTAATAATCGTTAATTAAGACGATTGTTCTTCTCATTTTTAATTACTAATTAGAGTTATTATTTCAAACCCTAATAATCGTTAATTAGGACAATTATTTCCCTCATTTAATCACTAATTAGGGTGATTATCTTAAAACTTGGTTAACCATCAATTAGGGTGATTAGCTTAACCTTTCATCATATTAATCATTAATCAGAGTGATTATCTTAAACCTTAATAATCATCAATTCGGTTGATTATTTCCTAACCTTCATTGTTAATCACTAATCAAGGTGATTATCCTTCCTCTTAAATTTAGTCACTAATTAGGGTGATTATCTTAACCTCCATTTTCAATCACTAATTAAGGTGATTATCTTAATCCTTCATATTTAATCACTAATTAAAGTGATTATCATAATCCCATTTTAATCACTAATTGGAGTGATTACCTCATTTCTAATAGATTTGTTTAATTCTAAGAGGAGAGTTATTCATAATCTATTCCCTCCTCTTCTTTCCCCAGTGGAATTGGCCATTTAGGGTGAGACATATGCTCGAACTACGACGGTTTTGATCCTTGAGTGGATTCCAATCCCGCAATGATTGGTACGTAGTGCAACTTCAGTGCTCAAACCTACCATGTACAAATGATATATTGGTCCTAAATAAAAATGGTTAATGTGTATATGTGCAAATTATGTGATTTTCTTTCTTTTTAATAGCCATGATTACTTTCAAATGGAAAATAACGCATTTAGTAAGAGCCCGTTCTTTAGAACGGAAGAGGAGACGAGTTCCAGACGTTCGCACCTCTTAACCTAAACCTCGAACCCTATCTCATAGTATGAAAGACCAATTTTCGAAAAGCCTTATCCATATGAAGTCATCATCGTTTTAAATGATTTTTCTTGAAATTGATTTTAACACATCATCGTTTTAAATGATTTTTCTTGAAATTGATTTTAACACGATTTATTAAATAAATCTGTCCCTATTCAGAAGTTAATAGGGTGGTGACTTCCAAGTTTTATAAAACTCAAAGTCCAATGAGAGACTTTCGTGGGATTCAGACCGTTAATTAAGACAGTAAAAAATCGGATACCACAACCGCCTGCCCTCACCTTCTCCTGCCCAGCCCAAATGACCTCCCTCGAAGCACCTCTGCTGCCTCCCTCAGCCGCGCCCAGCTGCACCACCCTCCCCACCGAGCCTGTCTGGCCGCTCGACGTGCGCCGCGCAAACCACCAGCGCCCAACCTTCCTCTTCTTCCCCCCTGATTCATCCCTTCCCCTGACTTCGTTCCTTCTTTTTTTTTTCTTCAGTTTTGTTAAACTGATTAAAAGAATTAGTATCCCCACTTTTCCCCTTTATTAGTTTTATTAGTTTATTTTTTTTAAAACAAAACAATTGACTTTCTTAAATTGACTTACTTTATTAAGTTGGTGTATTTTAGATTAATTTAGGCTCTTATAACTTGAAAATATTTCTAAATTTTCTAAATCGAAGTAAGAAGTATAATAAAGTTAGTTTCTATGTTTAAATAATCGTCTAAGCTAGTGAAAATCAAGTTGAAGTAATATTTGAGTACTTAAAATGATTTCATAAATAACTTGAAATCATAAACTTTGATTTATAAACTCTCTTAAAAATCATTAAGAATTTCTTTAAGTTATTTGAATTGTTTATTTTATATATAAAAAAAGGGGTTATTTAGATAACTAACTTAGATATCATTAATGTCTATTGTAGACTCCGGTTTCGTAGACGAGGAATATCAAGAGTGTTATTCAGTTCGTGAACTTAACTTTTGGGCACGTATCACGAGGTAATCTCCGATGTCCATCTAAATGTAGATCCCGCTTGAATAAAACGAATTAATTATGTGATTATGTGAATTAGAATATGGATTTGAATATGGTCTATAGTTATGGATTATGCACAACGAATGAGTATGACAAATGAAATGACTTGTATAACGGACGATATGACAATGATGATTATTATTATAACGTTGTTAACACCATCAATAATAGCAACTTAATCACTAATCTTTTATTCTTGTTATCAACATCGTTTAATGTCATTTAGTAATGTTATTATTATTATTATTATTTTTATTATTATTATTATTATTATTATTATTATTATTATTATTATTATTATATTATTATTGTTATTGTTATTGTTATTGTTATTGTTATTGTTATTGTTATTGTTATTGTTATTGTTATTGTTATTGTTATTGTTATTGTTATTGTTATTGTTATTGTTATTGTTATTGTTATTGTTATTGTTATTGTTATTATTGTTATTGTTTTTATTATTATTATTGTTATTATTATTATTATTATTATTATTATTATTATTATTATTATTATTATTATTATCATCATCATCATCATCATCGCTATTCTTACCATTTATATTATTACTATTACTAAGATTATTGTTATCGTTATTATTATATTGAAGTTATGAGTGAAAGTTGGAAATTATCAAGAACATGTGATAATTGGATGATTATGAGTTAATCTATGTAACCAAGTGACGGTTATGATAATGAATACCGAATGGGCTCTCGGATTAAGCTATGTATGAATTGAATTCTGGATTTAAAATAAAAGTATTCACTCTTGATTAAATGAATTAACCCATATGTGTACATGTGTTATGTGATAACTTGAAGTAAAAGCTATTAATCCCTTAAAGTGAAATAGCGGAGGAAAATGATGAACAGGTTGCCCTATATGGGAGGTTCAGCGGCCACCTACAGGTTTTCTGGTTACTATGTTGATTTTGTGTTACTTGTCTTCCTTTTATCTTGTTGTGATCCAAGTAGAAGGGGTATGCACACTAGGGACTCTGTTATTATGGCCATTATGTTATTCGTAGGTGGTTACAGGGGATTGACCCCGGCCTATAATGTTGAAGTAAGTGGTTACAGGGGATTGACCCCGGCTTACTGGCGTTCTCTTTCCTCTCCTTAAGTAACTGGATTAATTGAACTTATGCGATTATTCATTGTATATATACGTGTATATGTGCAATGCTTTCTAACCCTATTAACCTACTATTTTACAAAGTATTTTCAACTTAAGTATTTTACGGGATGGAGTTGGAATTACTCAGTTTTTCTGATTTTTGGGAGCTTGTTTCTCTTGTTTCTTTTCAATGTATTTGTGCAGGTGGGTGATCGACGGGGGAACAAAAGGGAGATCATTTAGAGTTGTCATCCACTTAGCTTATGTTTTAGCTTCCGCTGGAACTCTAAAACACTTAAGTAATTAGTAATATTTCATGAACGATTTACTTGGTTGTAAGGATTAATTTATTTGAATTTAGTATACTTTAATTTAGCCTTGCATTTATTTCCAAGGAGATAAGTGTGGCGGTAGCACGCCCGTTGAGTCGAACCCTCGTGAATTTTCCCCCATCTCGAGTTTTATTAAATGAAAAAGGGTTCGGGTTGGCGGGGGTGTTACAAAGTGGTATCAGAGCGGAGTTTAGATTAATCAGGGAAAGATTAAAATTATTAAAATATTTTAATTAGGGAAAATGAATCGAATAGGGTTAAACTTAAAAAAATTGGTTTGGAAAGTCAAAATAATAAAAATATTTAGGAAAAATGAATTAGGATTAAAATATGACTTAAGGGTTTAGTATGGGTACGAATGGATTATGTGTACATATATGAAAGTACTCATTAAAGGTACTTATTAATTGTTTATAATATTTTATTAGATAGCCAAGACACGTTTGACCGCCAGAACCCCTCGTCAAGGACCTTACCTTCTAAGGATGAGGGTAGGAGAGTCTGTTTCATCTTATATTTACAGGTTACGTTTAACAATGAAGTGTTACCACCTCAATGAAGGCCACGGACATTCTGATTACCTCACGCCACCTAAACAGGCTGATGTTTTGATTCACACTATCCCCAACGATGGACCTTATGCCGGAATCAAGAGCGAATACTCTGATGTTCTGAAAAATGGAAGGCCAAACTATGAACGATACACAATGAAAGGGGAGTGGTATCTCACGTTGAGTTACCTGGAGAAAAGAATGCTCGATGCTAGGGCCAAGTGGCTTAATGACTATTTACCCACTGATGACGAGGAACCCAACCATAGTGGCGATGAAGAAGTAGGAAGCAACCCTACCTCACCCGTTGTGAATCTCGATGGAGATGGAGATGGAGATGAAGGTGAAGACGAGGATCCGTCCGAGTATGCTGACTAGGAACCCAAATATCTAGCCCTGACCCTTAGATTTCTAATTAAGGTCGTAAAACACCAATTAACTTGTTAACTTAGTTAAGGATTGTGCGACTAATGCTTATTTGACTATTTGAAAAAAAAAAAACTCTTGTGCTACTATGAACGAATTGTTATGGTACTTTTGGAGTAATGAATGATGAACTTTTGATATGTGAATTGAGTATGAAATGAATGAATGGTGTGAACCATGATTATATGAATTAGCTTTTATATAAGAATCAATGTGAATGGTGGAAACACCAATGTGAATAACGCAGGTAGCTTATGCAATACGTTTATATGCGATCTAGAGCAAGGCGACAAGAAAACCAAATGGCCGAAACTCTCGAACAAGTTGCAGCACGACTTAGGACTCTCGAGAAACTAGCTCAGAGCTTCGGCTTAGTCCTCCAAAACCAGATCAACAACAACCACCATGGAGACGATCCGCAAGCTGCAATGGCGAAAAAGATTTCCGCTTTGAAACCACCAACCTTTGTTTGGAGAGAAGACCCATTACTTCTCGAGAACTGGATAAGAGATTTTGAAAAGATTTTCAAGACCACGGGTACGCCTGAGGCCCAGAAAGTAGACCAAGACTTACATGAAGATGCCGATACTTGGTGGGAAAGTGTAGGACCTACTGTTAAAGCTCAAGAGAACTTTAACTGGGAAGCGTTTAAGGTAGCGATTAATGCTCGGTTTTTCCCCGAGCACATTCGTAGGCAGAAGTACAATGAGTTTAGTAGGTTCAACCAGAGCTATAACATGAGTGTGCAAGAGTACGCTCAGAAATTCAATGAGTATGCCCGATTCTGCCCGACTGTAGTGCCAGATGAAGGAACTAAGGCTCAGAAGTTTGAGGACGGACTTAAGTTTGATCTTCAGACTCGAATGGGAGGTAGCACCTCTACTACTTTCGCGGAAGCATATGCTAAGGCCTCAAACCTGGAGAGAATCTTACAGCGTGAGAGAGATGTGCTAGGGAGACATAAAAGGAAGGAACCTGCCGAACAACAACAGCCAAGGGTACGACAAAAGGCCCAACAATGGTGGAAACAACAATAACAATGGTGGACGCTACAACAACCGCAACAATCAGAATTCTGGACAACATGCCCAGCAAGGAAATAGGAACCAAAAGAACTTTGTTTGCAAGAAGTGTGCCAAGAGCCATCCAGGGTTCACTTGTCAAGGTGAAAGGATCAAGTGTTTCGAGTGTGGAGAAGTAGGTCACAAATCGTTCAACTGTCCAAAGAAGCAAGCTTAAAATGGACCAAATGGGAACAATGGTAACAATGGAGGTGGAAACATAATTCAGAACTTCAATATCAATCGCCCCAGTGGAGGAAATGCTGCACAGAACGGGAACCAGAACAACCGCTCTTTTGGAGGTAGAAATGGAAACTATGGAAAGAATGGCAATGGAGGCTACACCAATGGAAGAATCAATGTCATGAGCCGAACTGAAGCTGACACCGATGCCAATGTTTTGACGGGTACAATTCTCGTAAACTCAAACCCTGCTTATGTACTCTTTGATTCTGGAGCATCTCATTCTTTTATTTCTAGCACTTTTGTTAATAAGTATCCCCTCAAGTCTACCCAGTCTTGTCGAGCCCATATAGCCATGGCCACCGGTGAAACTGTTGCTTGTAAATCTTTTTTCAAAAGTATCCCTGTAGTCATAACTGAAACTGAATTACCAGCCGATCTTATCCTTTTTGACCTAAAGGACTTTGACGTTATCTTGGGAATGGATTGGTTATCTAAGTATAAAGCCAAAATCGAGTGTCATAACCAGAAAATATCTCTTAGAAGACCAAAGGGAAATAGGATATCTTATAAAGGCATAACCTTCCACCCGGACGTCAAAATAATCTCGGCCCTGAACCTTCAAACCTATCTTAGAAAAGGCTACCCTATCTACCTGTGTCAAGTAAGGGATGTAAGCGTGGAAAACGAGGAGTTGACTCAAATTCCCGTATTAAAGGAGTTTCCGGACGTATTTCCCGAAGAGCTACCTGGAATGCCACTAGAGAGAAAAGTGAGCTTTAAGATCGATTTAGTCCCTGGAACAGGACCTATCTCTAAGGCTCTGTATCGAATGGCGCCTGCAGAAATGCAAGAATTGAAGGTGCAATTGGAGGAATTATTGGAAAAAGGATACATTCGACCTAGTGTTTCGCCTTGGAAATCCCCGGTATTGTTTGTTCGGAAGAAAGATGGATATTTGAGGTTGTGTATCGATTATAGGGAGTTGAATAATGCCACGGTAAAGAATAAGTATCCGCTCCCGAGAATTGAGGATTTGTCGATCAGCTTCAGGGTGCAACAGTGTTTTTCAGGATCGATTTACGATTAGGTTATCACCAACTACGAATAGCTGAAGAAGACATCCCTAAGACAGCCTTTCGTACGAGATATGGCCATTATGAGTTCACAGTTATGCCTTTTGGACTCACTAATGCGCCAGCAGCTTTTGTGGACCTCATGAATAGGACTTTCCAGCCATACTTGGACAAGTTCGTGATTGTGTTCATCGACGATATATTGGTGTACTCGAAGGATAGAGAAGAGCATGAGGATCAGTTGAGGAAAGTTTTAGAGACTCTTCGAGAAAAGCAATTGTACGCGAAGTTCTCGAAGTGTGAATTTTGGTTGGAAAAAGTCTCATTTTTGGGTCATGTGATATCTAAAGAAGGCGTTTCCGTAGATCCATCGAAGATTCAAGCAGTGACCGATTGGCCTCAACCTAAGAACGTCACAGAAGTAAGGAGTTTCTTGGGTTTAGCTGGATATTACCGAAGATTTGTGAAAGATTTTTCGAGAACGGCCCAAACCTCTCACTAACCTGATGAAGAAAACAATAAAATTTCATTGGGATGATAAGTGTGAGGAAGCATTTCAAGAGCTGAAGAATAGACTTACAACAGCCCCAATATTGACTTTACCCTCTGGAGTAGAAGGATTTGAAGTTTACAGTGATGCCTCAAAGAAAGGTTTTGGGTGCTTCTTGATGCAACATGGTAAAGTAGTGGCCTATGCGTCGAGACAACTCAAACCACATGAGCAAAATCACCCTACTCATGACTTGGAGTTAGGAGCAATCGTGTTTGCGCTCAATGGAGACATTATTTGTATGGAGTTCAATGTAACGTCTATACAGATCACAAGAGTTTGAAGTATTTGCATACGCAAAAGGAGTTGAATATGAGACAAATACGTTGGCTTGAGCTTATAAACGACTATGATTTGAAGATAGTGTATCAAGAGGGAAAAGCAAACAAAGTAGCTGACGCGTTAAGTAGGAAGAGTGCTCATTCGCTAAACGTGTTGATTTTGGAAAATGAACTGTGTGAAGAGATCAAGAGATTGAGTTCGAAAATAGTTGAACCCGATTTATGTGAAAGCTCAGTTGAATGCTCTTACTGATGGACCGGACATATTTGAAGAGATTCGGGTGAAACAAGCTGCGGATAAGTGGGTAAGCAAGTTAAGAGAGATGAAAGAAAGTGGTCAAGCACCAGAGTTCGAGATCGACGATAATGGCGTTGCGAAGTATAAACAGAGATTGTGTGTGCCACATGACGAGGAACTCAAGACGAGAACTCTAAGGGAAGCCCATAGTTCGCCGTACTCCATACATCCAGGAGGAGATAAGCTTTATAAGGATTTGAAAAAGCTTTTTTGGTGGCCTAGGATGAAGCAAGAAGTAGCCAACTTTGTGGCAAAATGTTTAACATGCCAGAAGGTGAAAATACAACATATGAAGCCTGGACGGAAATTGTAACCTTTGGAAGTGCCAGGATGGAAATGGGAATCTATCTCTATGGATTTCATCATGGGGTTACCGAATACGAGGTCGGGAAAGAATGCAATATGGGTAATAGTGGACCGTTTGACTAAGAAAGCAAGATTTGTGGCAATGAAGGATACTTGGTCGTTGAAACAGTTGGCGGATGCTTACTTTAATCAGGTGGTTAGGCTACATGGTGTTCCAAAGGACATCGTTTCGGATAGGGTCTCGAGATTCTTATCAAAGTTTTGGAAACAGCTTCAGACGACCGTGGGTACACTATTGAAATTCAGCACAGCCTTTCACCCAGCTACAGATGGTCAAACGGAGAGAACCATTCAAACCTTGGAGGATGTGTTGAGAGCATGTGTGACGGATTTCGGAGGATATTGGGATGATCATTTGATGTACATTGAGTTCTCGTATAACAACAGTTATCACTCGAGCATAGGAATGGCACCTTATGAGGCATTGTATGGACGGAAATGTAGAAGTCCTATATGTTGGAGCGATGTGAATGAGTCATTGAATTTGGGACCAGAAATGATAGAAGAGACTACCAACAAGGTGAAGTTGATTCAAGAGCATATGAAAGCAGCTCAGGATCGACAAAAATTGTATGTCGATCAAAGGAGACAGGATTTAGAGTTTGAAGTTGGAGAAAAAGTGTTGCTGAAAGTTTCACCAACCAAGGGAGTAATGAGGTTCGGTAGAAAAGGAAAGTTGAGTCCTCGTTATATCGGACCTTACGAGATACTCGAAAGAATTGGGTAAGTGGCCTATAGATTAGCCTTGCCCACAGAGTTAGACAATGTTCATAATGTCTTTCATGTGTCTCAACTTAGTAAATATGTACCTGACCCCTCCCATATTATCCAACCTGAAACCATTGAGCTAGATGAGACCCTCACTTTGAAGACATCCTGTTAGAATCCTTGATTCCAAAACGAGAAATACCTGGAACAAGGCAGTAAAGTTAGTCAAAGTACTGTGGTCTAATCATCAAACCGAGGAAGCAACTTGGGAAACAGAAGATGACATGAAAAAGCGTTATTCTGAACTCTTTTCTCAGGTACGATTATCGAGTTTCGGGGACAAAACTCCTTAAGGGGGACCGAATGTAATACTAACAAAGCGCAAAACTACTATTTCGTTAATATTGAATATCTAACTTTAAAGTTCGAGGACGAACTTTGTTTTTAAGGAGGAGTAGATGTAATACCCCGAAATTTCGAAATTTATTTATTACGCTTTAATATTATTTCCACTTAAATTTATTTTTCTGATAATTCAATTTTAATAATAATTTCATTTAGTTTTGAATTGTGATTTAATTGAAATGTATTTTAAACTAACTATTCATGTTCATTATTTCTAAATAATTTAATTATTAATTGTTGCAATTGAAAATCTTTATTTAGTTTGTGGGCATTCTTATTCTTTCAATTGTCCATCCATATTAGTAGCCCAATGTCAAGTCCATAGCCCATGTGGCATTTTTGTTAGCCAAAAAGAAAAAGGAAAAGCCAAAACAAAACAAAACAAAAAGGAAAAGAAAATGTGATCTTCTTCACCATCTCCCTCCTCACGTATGAAAATCAACAAAGCCAAAGGAATTTTTTTTTTCCACAAACTCAACAGTTCTTGTCAGATAACTTTGAAAATCAAGCACAAATTCAACCATAACCTCAACTCTTCTGTTCAAAATCCCCCAAAATCAGAAAATAAAATCTCAACACCATACTTCCTCCATTAATGGAGGTTGACTAAGCTCCACAAATTCAGAAAATTTGCTCTATAAATAGCAACCCAAACACATTCAATCGCTCAAGCAACCAATCCTTTCTAAGGTTGTTTCACTTTCTTCCCAACTCCTCTTCTAAATTCTAATTTTTGATTTGGGAATAAAAAAAATTAAAATTTCAGTCCACCATTGGGTCACCGTGCACCACCGCACGAACCACCGCGACCACACCGAAAAACCACCTGAAACACCGACTCCGTCGAAATCTTCGCGTGCGCCACCATCAAAACCACCCAAACCGCTAGCCCTTACCTTCTCCTGCCCAGCCCAAACGACCTGCCTCGCAGCACCTCTGCTGCCTCCCTCAGCCGCACCCAGCTGCACCTCCTTCCCCACCGAGCCTGTCCGGCCGCTCGTCGTGCGCCGCCCAAACCACCAGCGCCCAACCTTCCTCTTCTTCCCCCCTAATTCATCCCTTCCCCTGACTTCGTTCCTTCGTTTATTTTCTTCAGTTTTGTTAAACCGATTAAAAGAATTAGTATCCCCACTTTTCCCCTTTATTAGTTTATTTTTTTTAAAAAACAAAACAATTGACTTTTCTAAATTGACTTACTTTATTAAGTTGGTGTATTTTAGATTAAATTAGCCTCTTATAACTTGAAAATATTTCTTAATTTTCTAAAACGAAGTAAGAAGTATAATAAAGTTAGTTTCTATGTTTAAAATAATCGTCTAAGTTAGTGAAAATCAAGTTGAAGTAATATTTGAGTACTTAAAATGATTTCATAAATAACTTGAAAATCATAAACTTTGATTTATAAACTCTCTTAAAAATCATTAAGAATTTCTTTAAGTTATTTGAATTGTTTATTTTATATATATAAAAAGGGGTTATTTAGGTAACTAACTTAGATATCGTTAATGTCTATTGTAGACTCCGATTTCGTAGACGAGGAATATCAAGAGTATTAATCCGTTCGTGAACTTAACTTTTGGGCAAGCATCACGCGGTAATCTCCGATGTCCATCTAAATGTAGATCCCGCTAGAATAAAACGAATTAATTATGTGATTATGTGAATTAGAATATGGATTTGAATATGGTCTACAGTTATGGATTATGCACGACGAATGAGTATGGTAAATGAAATGACTTGTATAACGGACGATATCACAATGATGATTATTATTATAACGTTGTTAACACCGTCAATAATAGCTACTTAATCACTAATCTTTTATTCTTGTTATCAACATCGTTTAATGTCAATTAGTAATGTTGTTGTTATTATTATTATTATTATTATTATTATTATTATTATTATTATTATTATTATTATTATTATTATTATTATTATTATTGTTATTATTATTATTATTATTATTATTATTATTATTATTATTATTATTATTATTTTTATTATCATCATCGCTATTCTTACCATTTATATTATTACTATTACTAAGATTATTGTTATCGTTATTATTATATTGAAGTTATGAGTGAAAGTTGAAAATTATCAAGAACATGTGATAATTGGATGATTATGAGTTAATCTATGTAACCAAGTGACGGTTATGATAATGAATACGAATGGGCTCTCGAATTAAGCTATGTATGAATTGAATTCTGGATTTAGAATAAAAGTATTCACTCTTGATTAAATGAATTAACGCATATGTGTACATGTGTTATGTGATGACTTGAAGTAAAAGCTATTAATCACTTAAAGTGAAATAGCGGAGGGAAGTGATGAACAGGTTGCCCTGTATGGGAGGTTCAGCGGCCACCTACAGGTTCTTGGTTACTATGCTGATTCTGTTACTTGTCTTCCTTCTATCATGTTGTGATCCAAGTAGAAGGGGTGTGCACACTAGGGACTCAGTTATTATGGCCATTATGTTATTCGTAGGTGGTTACAGGGGATTGACCCCGGCCTACAATGTTGAAGTAAGTGGTTATAGGGGATTGACCCCGGCTTACTGGCGTTCTCTTTCCTCTCCTTAAATAACTGGATTAATTGAACTTATGCGATTATTCATTGTATATATATGTGTATATGTGCAATGCTTTCTAACCCTATTAACCTACTATTTTACAAAGTATTTTCAACTTAAGTATTTTACGGGATGGAGTTACTCAGTTTTTCTGATTTTTGGGAACTTGTCTCTCTTGTTTCTTTTCAATGTATTTTTGCAGGTGGGTGATCGACGGGGGAACAAAAGGGAGATCATTTACAGTTGTCATCCACTTAGCTTATGTTTTAGCTTCCGCTGGATCTCTAAAACACTTAAGTAATTAGTAATATTTAATGAACGATTTACTTGGTTGTAAGGATTAATTTATTTGAATTTAGTATACTTTAATTTAGCCTTGCATTTATTTCCAAGGAGATAAGTGCGGCGGTAGCACGCCCGTTGAGTCGAACCCTCGTGGATTTTCCCCCATCTCGAGTTTTATTAAATGAAAAAGGGTTCGGGTTGGCGAGGGTGTTACAATGAATAAATGAGAAAATGAGAAACTAATCAATTTAATATTATGAATGAATGAGGTTACTTGTTTCGATAAGTGCGCTTACTTTTGTGAACCATAGAGGTTACTCGTATGATTAAATGAGGTTACTCATAAAAATAAATGAGGTTACTAGTATGAATATATGGAGTTACTCATAAAATTAAATTAAACGAGGTCACTCATACATCAAATGACATTACTTGTATGACTAAACGAGAAAATGATAAACTAATCGATTTACTCTTATAAATGAATGGGGTTACTCATTTGAATAATAATTGCGGTTACTTTTGTGAGCACTTAGGATTACTCGGATGATTAAATTAAATGAGGTTTCTCATATGAACAAAGAAGGGTTTAGTTTATTATTAAACAAGGTAACTCACATGATTAAACAAAGTTACTCATATGATTAAAAAAGGTTACTCCAAAAAAATAAATGGGGTTACTCATATAATATTCTTAAGAATGAAGAGAGAAATGTGATGGTTGGGAAGTGACATGGAGACTAGATGGAGTTTGGAATTGATTTTTTTTTATAGACTGAAATTTTTAATATAGGAAAGGGAGATACTAGTATTTTTAAATATTGAACATTTGTCTATTTGTACAAAAAAATTGAAAGTGATGAGAGTTTTTATCTTCACTCCCAAACTACAGTATTTTTAGAAGCAAACTTGGAAAGTCATGTGGCATTTGGACACATACTGCTTTGGAATTGAATTGTCTTGAAATTTTGCGCGCCTGTCTAAGAACTGGATTGGGGTACTCCAATTTCACCAGTTTCGCGTGTCCGGGATTATGTCCCTGGGATTGTTATATGGGCCGGCCACACGGAATGTTATAGATTTGGCCGACCACATATATGAATTTGAGCTACACTTATATAATTAAACGAGGTTAATCATATATTAAATGTTGTTACTTGTATGACTAAACGAGAAAATGAGAAACTAATCGATTTACTCTTATAAATGAATGGGTTTACTTATTTGAATAATTACGGTACTTTTGTGAACAATTGCGATTATCGGATGATTAAATGAGGTTTCTCGTATGAACAAAGAAGGGTTTAGTTTATTATTAAACAAGGTAAAAGTTACTCATATGATTAAATGAGGTTACTTCAAAAAATAAATGGGGTTACTCATATACTCCCTCTGTCCCATAATACTCTTTACACTTTCCTTTTTCATCTGTCCCATAATAGTCTTTACACTTCTATTTTTGGATATGACCCACTATTATTTTAATCCTTCTACCTATAAGCATTGGCCCATACTCTCTCTCCTCCAAATAAAATAATGCCACTCCTACTACACACCAACTCTAACCATTGCCCACACTCTCTCTCCTTAAAATAAAATAATACTACTTTTACTAATACTAACTCCTATCAAATCTACTTTTCAATAAAATAACAATTGATAACCAAACAACTTACCATCTAAAACTACGTGCATTGATAAGTGTCAAGAGTATCCTCGGATGGAGGGAGTAATATTTTTAAGAGTGAAGAGAGAAATGTTAAGGTTAGGGCTGCACACTGGTCCAGAACCGAACCGGACCGGACTGGACCGGTAGACCGGTTCAGTCCATTTGCGCAGACCTGGACCGGACCGGACCTGTTTTTTACGGTTTGGTCCAGGTCTGGACCGGTTGGACCTGTTTTGGTTTTTAGGTGTTCTTTCCTAATTAAAAATGCCTTCTGAAATTATTGTAGCTTTGTAGAGTAATATTGTTGAAACCGAAAGTGTGGTTGTCGTTTGATTAGAAGAGTAGACCGGCCTTTTGGATCGGTAGCTCTCCATCTGCAAAATTAGATAGAAAATTATAAAATATACAACAACATTACAATAAAGAAATAAATTAAATGCAAGGCAAAAAAATTAAACGTAAATAGAGCAACTTACATTTGCAAGAAAATGAATCCGGGGCTTCCGTATTGCCTACTTGTTTGTTGGACCCTCTTTCATTATAATATAGATGAGGTCATTTGCTTAACTTTGAGCAACATTTTCAACATAATTAATTTGAGCAACTACACTGTCCAATGGACTCAATTGCTTAACTTTGTCTTATATTATGGATTTCTAAGTCTGTATTTTATATTACAGTTTTTTCACCAATTACCCCCGAATTTTCAAAAAATCCACGTGGTACCCTCCATGTTTTCAAAATTCACCAGGTACCCTTAAGTTTAAAACTAATTCACATGGTACCCTCAAATACCCTTAATGACTAACGGCGTTAACCGCCGTTAGTCATTATCCCTAATTTTCTGCATTAAACCCTAATTAACCGATAATTCTAACCCTAATCCTAACCCTTACCCTAATCCTAACCCTAAACCCTAAACCTAACCCTAACCACCCCTCCCCCCACCCTCCCACCACCCTTGCAGCCTCCTCCACCCGAGCCCCACCCCCTCCCCCACCCTCCCACCACCCCTCGCAGCCTCCTCCACCCCACCCACCCCACCCTCCCCCAACCCCCTACATCCCCCCCCCCCCCCGCGCCGCCGCAGCCCAAACCAGTTCCCCCCCCACCATCCCCCCTCAATTTCGGAACAACCCCCATCCCCCTACTCCTGCGCCCGCCACAACACCACCCTAAACAAGCTGAGTAACCCGAACAAGCTGCGAACAAGCTGCGAACAAGCCGCGAACAAGCCGAGTAATTCATAAGCCGCTGCTACGGGGGGTAGGGGAGGGTGGGGTTTTGGGCTCGCGACGAGGGGTGGGGGAGGGTGGGGATCCTGGGCTCGCCACGAGGGTTGGGGGGGGGTGGGGGTCCCGGGCTCGCGATGGGGGGTAGGAGGAGGGGTGGGGTTACGGGCTCGCGACGGGGGGTAGGAGGAAAGGTGGGGTTCCGGGCTCGTGACGGGGTGGGGGCCGGGCTCGCGATAGGGGGGGGGGGCCGGGGTCGCGACGGGGCTGCAGGGGTGGGGGCCGGACGGGGGCTGCGGGGGTGGGGGGAGGGGTTAGGGTTAGGTTTAGAAGTTAAGTTAGGGTTAGTTAGTTTTTAGGGTTTAATTAGGTTAATTAGTGTTGAATTAGGTTAATTAGGGTTTATTTAGGGGTTAATTGGGGTTAAGACTAACGGCGGTTAACGCTGTTAGTCATTAAGGGTATTTGATGGTACCATGTGAATTAGTTTTAAACATAGTGGTACCTGGTGAATTTTGAAAACATGGAGGTGCCACGTGAATTTTTTGAAAACTCGGGGCTACTTGGTGAAAAAACCGTTTATATTATGGATTTCCTGAAAATACAAAAAAGCAGCGGAACATCTAACTTTTTTATATGGTATAATGACTACAATCATGAGCAATATTATTGACACAACAAATCTTCTCTTTCTCCACTGATTATGAAAATCGTTTCAGCAGTAAGACCCTTCTTTTTCCCCCCTTTACTTGTCTCTCTAAATGGGCAGTAAGAGAAAACTTATATTAACAACCAACTGACAATCCAGTTTAGTTTCAAGCATGATCTAGTTGCACTGCACACACCAATACACCATCACCATAAGAATGAGAAAGCATACAACTTTTGGCTAATCTTCAACATGTTTTAGCCACAACTTATTTGATACACACAATAAAAACAGAATTCATTCAATACGAAATAAAAAACAGAATTCATATTCAATATGAAATCAGATTCAATAAACAAAATAAAAACAGAATTCAGAATCAATACGAAAATAAAAAAATTCAGAATATTTGATATACATAATAAAAACAAAAATTCAATACGAAAAACTAAAGCACGAAATCAGATTAAAGAAAATCAGAAATTCGTCTCAATTATGCACAAATTTAAAAACATATATTCAAATAGAAATAAAAAAACGAAATCAGAACAAAAAAAACAGAAATTTAATTGAAAGACATGAAATGAGATTAGAAGATCACAAAGAAACAAGAAATAAAACTAAAAAAAGGAAAATAAAGAGAATTAATAACTTACAGTAGTTGGAGAAGACAGAAAACGAAGAGAAGACACTCCTGTTTTGCATTGAGTATCGTCGAAGAAGGCGCTGCTGTGGGAAGACGTTGGAGTCTTGGAGAAGAGAAGAGAGAGAGCATTGTGACTTGTGCGGCTGGAGCTGGACTATGTTAGGGTTTAGTTTTAGGAAATGACTAAGAGACTTACTGAACTTTAGAAAATGCTATTTTTTTTATAAAAAAAAGGGTCAACAGGTCAGGACCATTTTCCATCGGTTTTACCCGGACCGGACCGGACCGTTTACCCGGAATCCACTTTTCCCTTGGACCGAGGACCGGAACGGAATCCCCGGTCCGATCGGTCCAAATTCCGGTTTGTGCACACCCCTAGTTAAGGTTAGGAAGTGACATAAACGAGCTTAATTTTTTTTTTCTTGTGTTGACTCTTTAATTTAACCGCTCAAATTTATATTGGTAAATGATCACGGGCAATAAGGTCAACAACCAATTTTTCTCGATAACCCATTTCACCCACGTAATCATCAGCAACTTCCCCAAAGCGTAAGGTCGCATTCAACAACCAACTAAAAGTCCTCAAGCCGTGCAAAGGAAGCTGAAAATCCTGCCATCTTCAACTTTCTCTGTCTTTGTGGAGTGCTAATTTGCGGAAAAACTTGTGATTCAAGCTACCCCTTTCTCTCTCCTCAAGGTGAATTCAGTCGTCGTTATCATCAATTGTCTTGTAACTATTCTACACAAAATGGGTAGAAAAATAAATCGATTTTGGGTTTGCAATTGAATTGGGTCGTAGAGTATTAGTTAGTCGAAGCTATAGAGTTAAGATTCATATGCGTGATTTTCCTCTTTTTATATCATTATGCTCTGGTTTTGCTTAAGTTTTTAGGGTTTTATGACTATGATTAATTGGGTCAGTTAGGTATCCAATTGTAAATTAGATGATGATCTCACTATGTAATTGAGATATATTCTTTCTGAATAATGTATTGTGTAGGGTTGTACTAGATGGGCTCTTGTTTCTTTCCGTATGGTACAACGTTTTGATGTTGTATTTGATAGGTTGTCAGAATACTAGGATTCTTGATACATCTGATTGGAATCAGATTGTGTTTCGAAGATGAATCAGAAAGGATTGATATACAGCTTTGTAGCGAAGGCAAAGGTGGTTCTAGCTGACATACTTCGTATTCTGGGAATTTTAGCACCATAGCTGTCCAATGCTTGCAGAAATTGCCTTCGAGCGGCAACAAGTATACTTACACGTGCGACGGACACACATTTAACTTCCTTATCGACAACAATTTTGGTAATGGGGATTGGGCAGTGCATTTATGTTCTTTGTATATGATTTCCCTATGAGAAAATTCATTGAAGTATGTTGTGTGTCTTTTAGTGTTTCTTGTTGTTGCTGATGAGGGTGCTGAAAGGAGTCTTCCTTATGTTTTCCTTGAGCGGGTGAAGGATGATTTTAAACAGAAGTATGCTGGAAGTATAAAAAATGACGATGCTCATCCGCTTGCTGAGGAGAATGACTCTGATGATGATTTGTTTGAAGACATTTCAGCATTGCATACAACCTTGACCGAGAATTTGGGTTTGTATGGGCTTACTTCTTTTATTTGATTATTTATGAGTTGATCCTGTTCACCTTTACTGAATGGTAAAGGCTCTTTCTACTATTGTTTTCTTGGTATGCAGCCCTAGACTCAAGGAGCACATGCAATATTGCACGAACCATCCTGAGGAAATGAGCAAGCTTGCCAAGGTGAAGGCTCAAATTTCAGAGGTCAAAGGAATAATGATGGATAACATTGAAAAGGTGGATACTTTTGTCTTTGTCTAGATCATGTAGCTTTCTTCTTCTTCATCTTTTGCTGTAAATTATTTGAATGCATTTGAAGCTGAGAACAAATGTTACTTCATGCAAACAAAATAAGGGATTGTTAAATTGACTAGTGTAATAAACTGGATATTCGGACAGTAAAATAATAGAAGATGAAGATGATTTTGATTTTTGATTGCTATAAATGGAAATTACAGAAAAGAAAGATAGATTATCAAGTTTTCGAGTGACTTGACACACTCCCAAGTTAACCGCTAAAATGATCTCTTAAATATATTCTTCATACCCCTTCCTATCATTAATCCCGTATATTAGAACTAACTTACTTACTCCCCAAGCCAACCTAATTGTATTGTACTACCCATATTATCCCTCCCTCTAAACCCAATGCATAGCAGCAAGTTTCATTGAAATATTGCATTGATGAAATAATACACATATAAGATGAGGAAATTTTAATTTAAATAAACTGAATATATAAATGGATGGAGCATTATTGTCATTTTATCTGCATAAGTGCACTCTTTTCCAATTTGATGTTCTGTGGTGAAGGTCCCAGCTATTTCAATTGAGATCACTGGTTTGGGGCCTTCTCATGTGGCTTATTAACTCGTGCTGTATAAGTGTCTTCTGGGTTTTTGTTGGAAGTTGAGATCTACTGCTGTAACTAGATTTTGATTCCCTATGTGTCAATCCCCCCCCCTCCCCCCCACCAAAACAAATTTTTTTTTGTCATCGCCTTCCTTCAACTTTGTTGCTACAAAGTGGTAAGCTGGTTTGGAAGATATTAGTTTTTCCATAACATACATAAGTCTTTAGCTTATTATGATCTCTTATTTGCTTATTTTGATGTCTGTTTTATACTACTATGGTCCCATGACATGATACCACTTTGAAAACATAAAGGGAGCATACATTTGTTGCTTTGTCTACCATATTTACTACTCACAGTCTCACATATATAATAGTTCTTGATGATCTTAATGCGATTTCAACCTTCTCTTGGAACTTTTTACATGAGAATGCTTAACCTTATAAGATAGGAGGAAATTTTAATGTACGACTGGAAGGAGTATCTAGAGGTTTATCCAGTATGGAGTTTTGTGATTCTTTGCACTTTCTGAAAATGTTTTCTTGTTCCCGAGCCCTGATTAGTACTGCTAGGACATGTATTTTACCATATTATCTTTATCGAGCCTGCCTTATTGAATAATCTTCCAAGCTCTTGTCTCATAGGCTCTCTGATTTTCGTCAATTGGTTGATTTGACTTCAATTCTCTAAAATAAGTATCTTGGGCTCAAGGGAAGTGTGGAGGATTAAGAAATGAGAAGAGTAGATGGTGGATAACCTTATGAGAAATTTCTCTTGCTTTAGGTATATCATCCTTACTCGTGGATGGAAAATGTCTTTTGTGGCATCTTCACACACCATGACTGGTGGTGAGAACTAGTGTTGCCCATTTACATTGTCTATTAATGTTGTGGAAATTAACCAGTATCCTGTCTTTATTTTCAAGAACTCTTTTTTCCTGAGAATTGCTGCAATATACTACAATTTATATCTCTTTCTATCTTCCAGCCACTTATTGAAGAAATTATTTTGCTTTTATTCTGTTGTAAATGTATTTTACCCTATGCTTGAGGATGATAAGACGAGAGTGGAGATAATTTTATTCTTGTTGTTCATGTTTCTAAGTGAGCCATTTGAAGGTATTATGCAAAACTTAGCGGTGGATCAATCTTAATCTTGTAAAAGAAACAAAAAAGCAACCGGGAGATATAAATTTCAGAGATGTCTTGTAGTATAAATTTCAGAGCTGAAAAACTAAAAACTAATGATGGTTTCATATTCATGTTTAGGCTTCTATCTGTTTTGATTGATATACTGTACTATGAGTAGTTGGGTACACTCTCACACTCTCTTAACTCGTCACCCCCCCCCCTCTCCCTTAAAGCTTTTTACTTATCTCCCTTTCGCTCTCCTACTCCCTGCCTTTATTTCTTATTCTAAAAGGGGTGGAAAAGGTATTTAATGGATTTGATGAATTGCCATCTTTTGCTTCATTTATGATCTTTTGAATCTTTTTGAACTTGTAGGTTCTGGACCGTGGGGAGAAGATCGAACTTCTTGTGGATAAGACTGAAAATCTTCAGTTTCAGGTATGCTTTGGGAATGCTGATGAATTTTGTTGGTTGGTTTCTTGTTAGTTAAAACTGGAAATTTTAAGATTTCTCTTTGCATGCTTGTGTGCAAAACAGGCTGATAGCTTCCAGAGGCAGGGCAAGCAATTACGGCGGAAGATGTGGTTTCAGAACGTTCAACTTAAATTAATTGTTGGAGGTTCTATTCTTGCCTTCATCATCATAGTCTGGCTAGTAGCATGCCGAGGGTTCAAATGTTAGACACTTGATGTGTAAAGTAAGAATTGGCCAAAACTTTATAGTTGCAGTTGCCTGGTTTTTATTTTCTTTCCTGTACAAAACTTGAAAAAGAAAAAAAGAAAAGGTTTGTGAACTATTTTTTAAATAAGGTAAGAAGAAAAAAGGTTAGGAGACCCTCCGCACGAGGGGAACTCGTACCTTATCAGTTACAAGGATATTATGGAGAGCAAAAGTACAATCTACTATAGAGAAATGACTATCTACTAAATGACCAACATTAGCTATCCAATCCGCTGCCTTGTTTACTTCCTGGAAAACATGATGTATATCCCATGACTGAAAATCTTTGAGAAGGTAGTGGATGTCTCGGATGATGTTGGAGATCTGCCAGGGGGAGACCAGATGCCTTTTACTGCGTTGATGACCATAAGATTATCGTCCTCGATGAAGATGTAGTGAATATGATTTTGGAGGACTAGGAGAAGACCCTGATGAAGAGCTGTAGCTTCGGCAATGAAGACCGAGGAGGAGCCGAGATTAATTGCTGAGGCTGTGAGGAGGTCTCCAGCTGAATCTCGGATAATAATGCCTGCTGCTGCAGAGTTGCCACAAACCGAAACGTCGAAGTTGAACCGATGTATTCTATAAAAGGGTGTTCCTGACGTATTGTTAGAATGTACCTTATATTTCTTTTGAAATATTGGCTATATTATGTTCATATGTTGGTAATTAATTCAGGAAGTCTTGTAGTGTTATGGAGAAGAAGCAACGGGATTGACCCATTTGGGCTTTATGTTTATTGTTGGCTGATTATGTTACACTGGCGTGCATCTTTCTATTTACGTCTTTTTCCTTGCATGTGAGCTGCGGAATAACTATATGCGGATAGAAGTACCATATATATCTCCTCCATTTCTTTAACATGCTACATAGAGAAAGGGCTCACGTTTTAACTGGATTTCTAAATGACGCCCTAGTTTTTCTCATTAACGCCCTAATACGTATTTTATACATTCAACATACCTAAAGTTTAGTACTCTTTCTTCTCCTAAAAAAAATACTTTTTCTTCTCCTTTACTGTTCTCTCTCCCCCTACCCTCTCATCTTCTCCTTGCCCTCTCATCTTTCCACCATTAACGTCCATGGTCGGCGCCTGCACCTATGGTGGCGCGTCCATTGTAGACACCCCACCACAGGTGCAGGCGCCTACCATGGACGCATGCGCCTGTGGTGGAGCGTCTACGATGGACGCCTCACCTTTTTTTTTTATTTTTTTTCATAAACTCAAATATGACTTTTTCTTTTTGTGGGATTCGTTTTGTGGATGTGATTTTTGGGTGTGATTTTTTTTTTTGAGATTTGTTTGGTTTTTTGGGTGTTTTTCAGATTTTTGAAGTTGAGTTTTGTGAGTTCGTCAATCGACAGTATCCAACTGTTGTTTAGCATCACTTCTTTGATGCTTTTGGTAATTTCATTAATTAGTGCTTCCTTTTCAATTGGTGGATTAATCTGCAGCAGTAAGGTTTCAATTTGCTTTTTGCCTTTTGGAATTTTGTAATCTGGGTTGTAATTTTATATATTGCAAATTGGGTTTTGTTTTTTGGGTAGTTTAGATTTGGATCAGAATATGATGGATTTAGTTATGATTTGCTTGATTGTTTTGGTTAGATATCAATTAATCTTGCCATAAAATGAAAAAGGAAGCAAGAAGAATTGCCATAATCACCATTTTTGAAGGTGGTTTGTTTGGATAGCCGGTGGTGGGGCGTGGTGGTGGCGGCAGCTACAACGGTGGTGGTGGAAGAAGAAGGGAAAAGGGGAGTGAGGAAAAGCGGAAGTGAGAGAAAGGAAGAAAGAGGGAAAAGAAATGAAATGGTATAAAATACAGTATACAAATATGTATACAGGGTGTTAGTAAGAAATTGTAGGGCGTCAAATAGCAAAACCCCGCTACAAACAATACGAAAAACTGAGAACACTTGCACACTCTATAAAAAAAACTAAAACACACACAACACTGTCATTGCAAACACTTCACTTAGAAAAATCCTTTTTTTGAAGAGATGGAGGATGATGATTTCATGTCATGTTTAATGTCAAATGGTGTCGGAGATTAATATGACATGGATGTGGATGAGTTGTTGTCCCTTGAAGTAGTGCATTCACGATGTAGCTCTATGGAATCAACTGTTTCTCTAGAGCAATCACTGAGTTAGGAGAGTGTCAAGAACAAATTCAGTGACCACGAAGAACATGAACCATGGTATGTTTGTGACTAGGAGTGTAAGTGGATTGGACTGGATTGGAATTCGTCAAATCCAAATCCAGTTCAAAATTTTTTGGACTCGAGAAATTGAGTCCAAATCCGATCCAAAGTTTTTTCTGAGTCCAGTCAGTCCAGTCCAGTTCGAAACTTTTTTCTTGAGTCCGAATCCAGTCCAGTCCAGTCCGATTATTTCATAATATTTTTTTTCCGATTTAGGTTCAAAATTTTTTCTAATAATTGAATCATTGAAATTTGAAAAATTGGACTCATTACATCAATTTCATAAAGTAAGTTACATATATCTTTACATATTCAAAGTCTTATCAAAATGCAAATTACAGAATACAAAAGTGGATAAAAGAGGCAAAGTAACTTTCGCCTTTGCAGTTTTCAATTCTCACTTTGGACTTTCGGATGGTAAGTGAAAGTTCTTACGCCAAGTAAAAGAATTTAGGACGTGAATTAAAAGTCCAAAATTTTAACAAAAATGTTAATGATTTTTGTAAATATACATTATATGTATATATGTATATATATATATATATATATATTATATGCTAAAATATTTATTGGACTGGATTGAACTTATGGGACTCAAAAGGGGTGAGTCCAAATCCAGTCCGAAAATATTTGGACTCGGAAATTTGAGTCTAAGTCCAGTCCAATTATTTTTAGTCGGTCAGGTCAAACAGTTTATTTGGACTTGATTGGGCTTCTGACTTTTCGCAAATTCACTTACACCCCTATTTGTGACATCCATTTTTAAAATGAGATTGAGGAAGAATATTTAGTGCAAGGCAATATGCCGACACAAGCAACAAGCAACAAGCAAAAGACCAATGATTTCTAATGTTCTTGGGCACAAATTGTTGTTGAGTTGTTTGATGCTGCCATTAACTATAAACTTCCAAGAGGATTAAACATGTCTCTAGCTCTTAAATATCAGGTTCATATGTCAACAATAACTAGGGTTTTGAGACACGCAAAAAATATGAGAATGAGTGATGTGGAAGTCAATGTATCACATAAAAAGCACAACTGTAGAAGGAAACATTTATTTATTGATGAGAAAGTGCTTTTTAGCAGTTCCTCTAACATAGAGGACAATCTTGAGGTCTTTTGCTGCTGCATTAGAGATGAGTGCTCAACAAATCCGCACAAGTCCTCTCCTCCGTCCTCGCCGAAGATTTCCTAGCCAAAGTCCGCTCAAACTAGCTTAGACCCGCAATTTCGCCACTCTTCTCCACCTCGATGTTGTTAATCAACAAGGCCGGAGCGGCAGTATAATTGGCAAGGATGGCTAAGGAATAAAGATTTGGTGGGAGGCCAAAAAGGTGAAGCTGCCTTAGGAGAGAGATAACAATGGAGAAAGGGGGTTGTGGTTCATCTTAAACATTGTTGTCAACAGCTGGTTGAAATCAATGATGGAAGGAAGAGGACTCAAAGGTTTCATAGCATCAAAGGGAGAAGTCCAATTTACAATCTTGTCTCACATATTTCAACAACAATTCAGGGCCATCATGAACATCAATATTCCCTTTTGCATAATAATTAGAAGAACCGTGTCATAATTGAAGATGTGGAAATTGGGAAAGCAAAGCATAGATTACAGCAAGCATTGAAGAAAGCAAAATAAAAAGCAAAATACCAAAAGAAATATTGACCGAGGATTTCGGAACAACCGACATTAGAGTCGAATGTTGAGGATTGGGGATATGGGTATGGCGGAAATGAGATTCAATATCGTTTTAAAGTCCAGAGGATTTGCCTTTGTTGATTGTGGAGGTACTTTGAGGTATGGTGGCCGGTGAGTTTTGTAGGAACTGATTTTGTGGTGGTTGTTGCTGATTTTGAGGATGGAGGAGAGAGACTTGGGTATAGATAGGTTGTTTAAGAGGTCTCTAGTGAGTGACTTCAGCAATTTGAGATGGTGCATACGTTCGTATGGTGAGAAAGGTGTGTACATATACCTGACTAACAAACCAAATGTACATGAATAACAAGTCAAATAAACACATGTACATGACTAACAAGCCAAATGAACATATGTACATCTCTGTTAGTATATGTTCATTGGTATTGGTCTTTATGTTCATAAGATAGTGCTTGATGTTCATCGTGCGCACCTTCCTCACAATACGGACGTGTGCACCTACTAATTTGCATGAGTTGAGTTGTTTTGTGCGCTGCCATGTAGTTAAGTGAGGAAGAAAGCTCTGAAAATTTGGAAAAGAAAACAATAGTCCTTGCGGTCAAGTGATCAGGAAGAAAGAAGAGTCTTTTTTTTAGTCATGTGCAACAACTACTACCTCACATGACCAATTTCACCAGCTCTAGCAAGTGAAAAACCTATGAGGACCATGCGTGTCAAATGCACATATAAGTTAGAACTGGTGTGGAGTATTTCAAAGTTGGGACCCTTTATGGAAGGGAGTCTATAGTTGGGACCGCCTTTGTCAAAATTTCTTAAGAATGATGAGTTCCCCATATTTTCTCTCTCCTCACCTCATTGTTTCACATCAAATCCACTAACAATTCTATCTACGCTTCACATTTCACAATTCCATACCTATATTAATAGGTTCCCCCATTTACCTTGTATCTCTACCTTCCCATAACTTACCAATGAAAAATAATCACATGTTGACATTCATTTAAAAGTTGAAACATGAGCCATCCTTTTGCTAATGGGTTCCATATCTTATGGTAAGGGTCCAAAATCATAGGCTCCCCACTTTAAAAGAGAGAGAATGAGATGCGGAATTTAGAGCCCATGATTATTAATGCTCTAAGATCCCCCACAAATTCTATTAAACTCAAGGTCACAATCGCCCATAAAATTAAAAGACTACATAGTCAGATGGGGACCAAATTTGAATCTACAAAACATGTTACACATTGATAAAAATTGGTTTTCTATAAGTAAGTTCACTCAAAGTAACTATCTCCTGTCGGATGAATAAGACCCTTATAGGACATGTCAATCCAATAGTTTCATGACCAAGGTCATCTTCGTGGGAGCCATTGGTAGACTATAGTTTGGAGAAATTAAGGACCTCGTTTGGGATGAAAAAAATAGGAAATTTTTTATTTGTTGACGCACTTCCAACAGATTGATAGAGTAAAAACAGAGACAGGAAACATCAGAGATAAAAGCCAAGCAAAACATCACATTAGAGACATGGTTATTAACAAGTTGTTGCCAGCCATCAGAGAAAAGTGGCTAGAAAATTTTTATAAAACTATTTGGATACAACAAGCAATGTCAGACCACATATCCTGCCACATGACCAAGACTTCCTAGAAGCTGTAAGGACAACTAGCTTAATTCCCTGACCTTTACATGCTAGTCTTGGGGTTTTCTTGAGCAATGCAGTTAGTTCAACACCAAAAAAAATTCCTCAACACAAGAGATGAGCTAATTCAAAGTGTTGAGGAAGCCTATAATGTTTATGATCCAAGAATCATAAACTACACAAGGTTGCAACTAATGCATGCTTGTAATGATTGAAATCCTTAAGATAAAGGGTGGGAGCAACTACAATAATCCTCACATGGGTTAAACGAAGTTGGAAAGGTTATGTCAATTATCGAGTGTTGGTCATGTTCCTCAACAATTGGTAAAAAAACCTTTCCAGATGAAGGCATTGTTTATGGGCCACCAAATCTAGATGAGGACTTAACGGGAAATTAGGAAGGTGCGGGCAGCAATGCTGATGTGGCAACAACATAAACACATTTTTTTTATAAGGAAAGAAAAACTAGGGCCTCACCTAATCCAAAGGCCGTCCTTAAACATCCTTTCGGATGATGAGAGAAAAATCCACAGGAAAAGGGGGAAAATAATAGAGTAACTTAGGGGAGTCGTGGACTTTATGTGTCACTAGCCTTATATGCACGCTATACATGCGTGAAATGTAACTGCTGTGCAGGTTTTTTATGGATCAATTTTTTTTTTTCCAAATGAGAGCACGGCAGTTTGTATTTTCTGTTTTTGAGTAGGGTTATATTGGTCAAAAAGGGTGGACACCAAAGTTCTCAAGAGTTCCCATATATAATAGAGATGTAATCCGCCGCTTGATTTGCTTCCTACAAAGTGAGAAAATTTGATGTTGTTGAAGTTTCTTGACTCAGAACCTACATTAACAATTGAAGAGATAATTATTCATGGAGGTTTCCAAATATTGGAGATGGCATTGATAACCGATAGGTTATCACCCTCAATAATAACATTTTTAAAGTTAAAAAATCTAGCCTCTTTGAGACCTTCTCTTATGCCCCACGCTTCGTCTTGGATGTAGAACAAGAGGGTTGTGGGACTTAGCACCAGCTCAAACCACCTCTCCCTTATAACAAATACAAAGGCTACCTTCCCATTAATAAGTATAGATCCATCAAAATTCACCTTGAACCAATTTATCCAGGGAGGAGACCAAATCAATGACATTCCTCTACTTATGGATTGAGGAAGAGAAGCAGAAGAAGCCGTAGACGAATAAATTAATATTCTCCATTTAGAGGAGATGGACCATTGTAGGAAATAATTATAGATAAGTTCACTAACGTGTCTTGCGAAAAGCGGTATCATTAAAGATGATCTTAATGAGAGCGAATAATATGAACCACACATGCAAGCGCAAGTTTAGAAGTTTGATTAGGAAGTAGGGTCTTGTAGCAGAAATTAAAATTTTCTTTGAAGGAACAAAAGCTAGTCCCATGAGGAATCATGGGCCAGTTATGATTGGCTTTCAGATTTAGGAGAACATCGATAGTGAATGGAATCTAGAAAAACAAATGAGTAGTTGTTTCTTTGCAGTTGCGACTGAACACATATTGGTAAGGGGTGTATATCTTAGATTTCTCTAATTTGTCCTTGGTGGGGAGGCCGTCATTGCATGCTTTCTAAAGGAAGTTACGAACTTTTAAAGGGATATCAGCCTTCCAAATCCAATGATAATCAACTTTAAAGTCAGAGGTAGGATCAATACTTTGTGCTAACAAAGCACCCGATTTAATAGAGTAGTCTCCGTCTCACGAAAGGACCTAAAATAGTTAATCTGAAATAAGATAGGATGGGATAAAGATTTTTGATATATCCGCACAAATATGAGCAGGGAGAAGCAAAGAAAGATTTTGAACATTCCAGGTTTTATTAGGATTTATAAGATCACAAACTAGCATTTTGAATTAAGAGGCATTGTAGGCGTGTCTTTATTGCCTACATGGGATGAGCGCGTATTTGACTACCTCATTATTAAAGTTTTTGTTTTGGAAAAGAGAAGTCGCTAACAAGTCTTTAAATGAAGACTCATAAACCGAATTGGATATTGGAAAACCATAGGGACAACTTAGGGACTTATCCAATGTAGATTTTTTCGTCATAACTCCATAGTTGGTCAATGAACCAAAAAAAGAGTTCAGGGGTGAGGGTACGAATATGATCAGGAATCAAATTCTCCCATTTATTGACGCCTATTTTATACTATTCATGTCGAGTGTTATTCAAAAAAATAACCATGTAATATGTTTGTGATATGTAAAAATCAATCTATGTCTGTTTGGTAAACACACAAAAGAGTAATTTTTGGTGACATGTTATTATGCAATGAAATGATCATAAGAAACCTAATCCAATTGTCTAAATTATCTGAATTTAGCATTGAAACATTTATTAAGATATTTGATTAGCAAAAATAAACATGTGAGGTGATGAAAGCGTTAAACCATATAGGTGTGCATATGAATAATAATGTATAGAAATATAAAGGAGCATAAATAAAATGGAGAGATCAGAGAATAACGTACAAGAAAGCGTTAATTCCTTTAATGATTCATATTATGACAAATAGATTGTTAGTAAAACAATGAATTAATTGGAATTGACCTAAGAAATTATACCCTTGTCGCATGGGTCTTGTGTATCGATCAGCAGAGAAGCAATCTTGAAGCTTTTAACAAAGTTTGAATGTAAATCGATGAAGTTTGAGTGAATTTGAATATGTGTTTGAGAGAATTTACATGTTAAATATGTAGAGAATATGAGTGCTAATGTGAGTGAAAGTTCGCATGAAGTATGTGAAAAGTTCGTATTAAAGTCTGTGTCAACATTTGTCGAAAACAAAACTATTTATAGGAGAAACAAAGTTTGAAAATCACGCAGGAAGATAATACACGGCTTGCACAAGGCTGCTGCTACCCGCACTTAGCCCATGCGCCCTTGCATCAACGCTAAGAGACTTTTGCGTCTCTTTATTTTGCTGACTGTTTCGATGTTGTGCGCGCGCATCCTAGTGCGCGTGACGCGACCCAGATCTGAACGATTTTATGAAATTAAAAGATTTCCTTTATCTTGATGAAATATTATCTTTTAAAATCCGAAATCAAATATCTTTTGGAATAAAAATCTAATTCTCATAATATCTTTTGATTTGAAAAATATTTATTAATTATCAAGAATAAGCAATTTTTATTGAAAATACAATTAATTATTAGGAATTCAATTGGAATTTATGAAAGTGGGCTTGAAAATACAATTAATTATCATGGATGAATAATTGGGCTCTTAATTAAATTGGGCTCAAAATTATTTTAAACAAATAATTGACTTAATGTTTGTAAAACGATTTTAGGCTTAGCTTTAAGATCGCTCTTCCTTTGGACCGGACGAATTAGTACTACGATATGCTTTATCATTGGGTGCGCAACGGGAGAGAAATAATTTTGTGTCTACAGAATCCCCCACTTTGACTTAGGTTCGTGAAACTGAAAGTCAAACTAGTATGTGTCGTGACGGAGATCCATTCTATACGCTCTGCAGTCTAGAATTACCTGCAAAATAAAGTTAGTCTGCAAGACGATAACTACAAGTATTCTGATTACATGGAAGAAAAGATGTTAGTGGATAGGTGTAAACAACCCAGACAATAATGCGCATAATGATGCAATGATGCAAACTTAGACTCTCTAAGGATGCATGAGACACCATGCAAGGTCGGGGTTATGCAAAGCTAAGAAAGATAAAACGCGTATGCAAGGATAGGGTTTTGCAAAGCTAGGAGCTCTAGATTGATAGAAGAAGATAGGTTGATTTTGAACTATTTTAATAAAAATCGGGGTCTATGAGTGAGATTTGCATATTACAACACTTTGAGAGTTTAATTTGGAGGTGATAAGAGGTTTTTAGTGTGTCGTCAAGGCACCAAAAATTACTTTTCAAACAATATTTATAAAACCTAACAAGTAATTACTAAGAATGTATTAAAGGCAAGTCAATGGTCAATCCACAGGGAAATTGGGATTAAACAAAGTCTAACAAGGTTAAATTACGTAATTGAAGGGGATTTGGGTTTAGAGAATGTTTTATGACAACTATAAACTACTAAGATCAAATAAACTAGCAAATAAAATATGAGATTAAAATATCAATAAGAAAACACTAGCGTCAGGACTACTAGTATGAATCAAAGCGGAACAACGATCATTAATGCAATTGTGATTCAAAGGTGATAATTTTACAAGGTTTAGTTTTCTTCTAAAATACTCAAGTCCTCTTTCGAATGGTCCTCAAGAATAATCGCTTGATCAATCGACTAAATCCTCTCTCAAATGGTCTTTAATTAATCGATTAAAAGATCCAATAAGTACGGAAAACCCTAATAAAAGATCCCATTAATTTATACCCAGTATCTTGGTCTAGAAATTAAGTTTATTCATGGGGATGATAAACGAGTTCAATATTCGATTAAGAATAATTGTAATCAAATTACCAAAGCATAAATGTGATCAATATCTATCTTAAGGCCTCAAAACACCAAGATCACTGAATAATCATCATTAAATCACCACAATTACACTAGCAATCAAATGACACCCTAAATCATATTTTCATCCAAACCCAACATAGGAGACTACTCACTAATCATGGAATCTAAGCACAAAAATTTAAAATTTATAACTAATCTAGGGCTAAACATGATTAATGGATGATTAATAGAATAGAAATAAGCAATTATGAAACTATAATATAAGAGATCTGTAACTATGGAAGAAAAGAGAATAGCAATGAGAATAATGAATAAAAACTGAAAACTTATAATTAAATTAATCAAAGGTACCTTGAATATGTAGAAATCAACAAACTTTATTCTATAAATCCCAAATCCAAAACTAACCAATGTGTTTCTCTCTCTAGGAAGAACCCTAATAAGATCTCTAATCAACTCTAGGAATAATAAAGCATAGTTGAAAATAAAACCCAAACTACTATTTTAATTATGCGTGAAGCCTTCCAAAATTTTCCGGAGAATAATAAATTGTGTGGGCGCACCATTTCACCTCCAACTGGAATTACCTTCATCCGATATATGATTTGAAAGTTATGTCCATTTGAAGTTCTCTGAACAAGATTTTTATTGCAATTTGTGCTCCTTTGTGCGAGCGGACATGGGGCATGGTGCGTGCGCACCATTTCTCAACGTGTGCTCTATTTTCATTGCTTCCTTTGTCGATTTTATAACTTGTAGCCGTCTTAGGTAGTTCCACCTATATTAAGAACATGGCAAAACATGGTCAAAGCAAATGTACTAGAAATTTGGTCAAACATGACTGAAAATCTAGCAAAAATTCATTATGATCAAGAATGATCAATTCAATGAAATAGAAGGGAAAATGGGGAAGAAAGAGGAAAGAAATGGGAGAAATAGGGTCAAAATAAGACAAAAGGAGTCCATTAAGTACGTTAGAAACGCACTTATTAGGAGAAACCACCACATATGTAGGAAACCCCCGCTTTGGAAAAGCTTGTCTTGAATTAGGCACTATGATCCTAGATTAAAAGCTACGTGTCTTGAACTGAGCATTCAGAGGAACATTCGAAGTTTCTTCACATGGGAGTTTTACCAATCGAAATATGGTCGAAATAAAAAATTTCTATTTGATAGGGCTTCTTCCTATACCTATGAATCCCATTGGACCCAGAAATGATACATTGGAAAAATCATTTGGATTGGCTGAGACCATTTAAGTATCGAAGAGTCCTTCAGGGACAAGGAGAGTTTGGATTGAAAAAAATAAAACGTTCAATTTGCGAATAAAGTAAATATAGGTGGAAAAAGGCTTTGATGTGGCTAGGTGCAAACTCGACTCTATGTTAGGATCTAAAAAGAGTATGCTTCTGAATTCTAGAAAGTCAAATCATTAGACCTTGATGAATTTATTTTGTTGAAGCGGTCGGACCTCGAGATGAGGATTCTTACATATCCTTGCGGAATCATACTATTCATAGTTATTACTCTCTTTTTGTTTCCCTAACTTGTGCTTAGGCCGCTCTTTCGGGTTTTCAACCTAGCGGGCTTGGACATACCTTAGAGAAGGAGCCTAGATTGATATGATAGGTTTAAGGTTTGATTGAAGGTTTAATCGGATACGCCAAGGTAAGGATTATTGCATCTTTTTATTTAATGCCAAGGTAAGGGATATGAATTTTATTGGGTTTAAGGTTTTGATAGATCGAGGGGTTTGAAATAAGGGGTACAACTTGTGTGCAAGCCCTCTAGATTGACTTTTTGCCTTTCGCTTTTTCTTTTTGCTTTTGCATTTACTTTGTACGTATTTTTTTGCTTTTTCTTCTTCTTTCTTTTCACAATTTGAATTTTTTCTTACTTTTACCTTTGCCTGGCATTGATTTTTTTTATTGTATTGATACTTGCACACAAGCTTTTATGGTTTTGGGTATTGGAAGGTTTGAAAGTTATTTGTGGAGCTTTGATTTGAAGGTATTATTTTGCAGGGGCGGATTTACTATGGGTTCACTGGGTTCAGGTGAACCCAGTGATTTTTGGAAAAAATTTGCCCAGTTTTTTTTTTTTTAAATAAAAAATATTTTAGTTAGTTGATATATACCATTTGCGTGGAATATGAAGCATGAAAGAAGCGGGGGTCAGGCTGGTTTTATCCTCCATGAAACTCATTGTGTGTGCGCACGGGCTTGGGTTCGAATCCCAGCAAAACCAAAACACCAGTATTTTTTTGCCTTTTCTCCTCTTTTATCTAAATTAGCTAAACATAAAAGTATAAAACTGAAAAGCCCAAATTGCTCTGATGCTCTTTGCCTCCAAAGTCGACATTTATTTTCTCCAAAGTCCAAAATCCTAACTCCCTAAGCAACGAACGCAACTGCCCTGCCAGTCTGCCAACTGAATAACTCACCGCCGCGGCGGCGGCGTGCAGTCCTTGACGGCTCGTTGCACTCAGTCCACTCACCCACCGGCGCAACACAGTGACAGCCAAAGGTAACTTTTATGTCTTCAATTTTAAATATGAATTTCAACCATGGATGCTCAGAGAGCTTTTCTCGATGAATTAATGGGCGCAGGTAATCTAATCACTGATTCCTTTTTCCGCTTCAATTTCTTCTTACTTTTTGCTAAACTTTGATTATATCGATTGTAATTTATGTAGATTTTGAGAATTTTTCTGAGGTTTTGAATAATGTTATTGCGTAATTTCAGCTCGAAATCTAACTGATGAAGAGAAGAAAGGGTATAGAGAGATAAAGTGGGATGACAAGGAAGTTTGTGCGTCGTATATGATTCGATTTTGCCCTCACGATTGTTTCTTCAATACTCGAAGTGATCTTGGTACGTCTTCTTGACTTTCGTTAATCGATTTCGTAGCTTATTGACAATTTCATCATTGATTTTAATTGATAAAAGATTAGCTTAGTTATGTAATTACATTTAAACAATACATATTCAGAAATAATTGGTAACCGATTTCTTGTCTTCTTCAATTATAAATATGAATTTCAGATTTTAGTCTTTTAGATTAGAATATGTATTGAATATTAGTCATTATTAGACATTAGAATTTCAGAATATGTATTGTTAAAATTTGTTTAGTATTTCTTTTAATAGTTTGTAGTAATAAATTCTTCTGTAATTTTGTTAATTATTGAAATGTTGAATGAATGAATGTGGATTGTGCCAATTGTGGAGTGAATTGTGGTATGTGGAGTTGTTTAGAATATGCATTGAAATGATTGAATTGGTGAATGAATGAATGTAGTGTGGAGTTGTTACTTGTTAGTTACTTTGATTGAACTTTGAAGGTCATGGAGTTGAAATTTCTTGCTTGGGTAGATTATGAAAGGTTTAGAATTCTTTTGGAAAGATCGTGCGGGAAACAAGTCACAAAAATCATCCGCTTGCTCCCCTAGTTCAAGAGAACATTTAAACCCAATACAAGAAGGTGAAATTCGTGATAATGAACCCCCAACATCTAAGTGAATGGATGTATTTTTTTTTACCTGCTCCGAACCCATAGGGTTGGAATCCTGGATACGCCACTGTTATTTTGTTAGGGATCATAAATATGATGGTTTAAAGCAACCTACTAAAAACCCTGAACAAGGTGCTTCTCCAAAGAATTCATCATTGTCCAACTGTGTCAGACGCACCAATATGCACCTAACACGTGGCACTATGCGTCACACATAGTCGTGCGCTTGGCGCACTCCCCTACGAAATGCGTAATGTTCTTTTCTATCTTTATAAAAGCGTGTATCACATGTACGTAGCTAATTGGGAATGTTGAGTCAGGGGCACCAATGAGCGCCTAACACGTGTAATTGTGCGTCACACAGAGACGTGCGCCTAGCGCACCATCTGCGTGACGCACATATTCTGTTTTCCTATAAATAGGTCTTGATTTCTCACGGTTTTAGGGACGATTCTTTTCCACATGGTTTTTCATACGGGTTTTCCATACACTTTTACACTTCGACTTTCATACTTTACAAAACCTATCTACAAAACACAAACAAACACACACATTTAGACATTCATACGCAAGTTTAGATTTTCAGGCTTTACGATTGCCCAACCTGAAGGTTGTCAATCTCTCAGACCCAAGACGCGGTATAATCCTGAGGGTCCTTGAATAAATCCTTTATTTTTATATTGAAGTTACTAACTATTTGTTTCCTGATGTAGATCTTTAATATAAATTTTGTTCCTTTGTACAGTCTAACCATTTTATTTTATTTTTTCTATTTATTTTACGTACATATGCATGCTACATGATCATCCTGTCAATGCTTTCATCACCCTGGGGGTGTTAACGAGCCGAACCAAGATCGTGCTTGGGGTTGCTCAACACCTTGTTACAATTGTACTTGAACACGAGCCGAGTATTGAGCTTTTTCGATCTTAAATTTTCTAGTTCAATTTACCTTAAAAACGAACGCGTTAAAAAACTATATTTCATATATTCTATAAACAGGTTAGACTACTTTGTTTGAGTATTTTCACAAGTATTGTACAAAATTTAAATATTATTTTTTTCATTTAATATCTATAATATGGAAAATACTATAGCTAAAATATATTTCGAGCCTGCTCCCGAACTTTTCGAACCGAACTTTGCTATGCTTGGCTCTAGAAAAATACGAGCCGAGCTTGAATAGTTTGTGAGCCAGCTAGGCTCGTTAACATCCCTACATCACCCACATGTTATTTTTGCTAATCAAAGACCTAAATAACTGTTCTAATATTAATCATTCAAGCTAAGTAGAGGATGCTATATACACTCAAAACTGGCAAGTACTCACATTAATTGAGGTAACAAAAATTAAAGTACTCCCTCGTTTTCTTTTGTTGTTCCTATTTGGAATCAGCGAAAAAACCAATGCAACTCAAAAAATGGTTAAGATTCCACTATTTTAAATAAAATTAAATTAACCAAAAATAAAGATTCTTGCCCTTTTGAGTTATTCTATGTTAGACAACCAATAATACAAAAAGTTTGAGGGGTACAAGAGTAAAGTAAATACAAACTAGTGTGAACACATTTATTGCTCTTTGAGTTACTTTATGTTAGACAACTAATTAGGCAAAAGTTTGAGGGGTTAAAAGGTAAAAAAATAATTCTAAATAGTGTGAACACATTTATTGCAACATAAAACTAATAAAAATTTAATTCATAAATTATATTATTTATGGAAAGATTCAAAATAGGAACAACATATTGAAATTTTCCACTGAGGAATACAAGAACAACAAAAGAAAATGGAAGGAGTATATAGAAGGCTTTATTTAGATAGTACTCCGTAATTAATAGTACGGAGTAATAGTTTTGTATTAGCAATACCACCAACTATTAAAGGAAACAGACATAAAATCCACAGTATTCAACTGCAAGTACATACCTTTACTTGATTCAAGATTTTATTAACAAATTGCAAGTAGTGCAAGTGCAAGTGCAAGTGCAAGTGCAAGTGCAAGTGCAAGTGCAAGTTGAGTATGGTGTGATTCTTATCTTCTTAAATGATGCAAAAAGAGACAAGAAACTCAAATATTATCATCAGTACATAAATAACATGCATTATTGAATGAATCTAAGGGGTACATGCAATTTGAGCCACTTGATTCGAGTTGCTTTGATATACTACCAAATCCCAATGATATATCTTGGCCCTGTTCTCTTCAACTTATTTTCAATACTTATTGAATAAGATAAGTTCAGATAGGTTTAAATAAGCTCAGATAAGTTAAGATAAATTAAGATAAGTATCAATAAGTACAAATGAGTATCAATAAGTATTAATAAGTACCAATAAGTATCAATAAGTACAAATAAGTTTAAAAGAACATACTTATCACTACTTTTAATAAGTATCAATAAGTACAAATAAGTATCAATAAGTGTCAATAAGTACAAATAAGTATCAATAAGTGTCAATAAGTACAAATAAGTATCAATAAGTATCAATAAGTATCAATAAGTATTAATAAGTTTAATAAGATAATTTGAACAACCTGTTAGGTTCCCTATAATTCGATTGCATAATAACATACCACTAAAAAATACTTCCTCCGTTCTCTTTTGGTGTTCCTATTTGGAATTGGGGAAGAAACCAATGCAACTCAAAAAATGAGCAAGATTCCACTATTTTAAATAAATTTAAATGAACTAAAAATAAAGATTCTAGCCCTTTTGAATTATTCTATGTTAGGCAACCAATTATACAAAAAGTTTGAAGGGTAAAAGAGTAAAGTAACTACTCCCTTCGTTTCTTTTTAATTGTTACACTTACACTTTTCACGCATGCCAATGCAAAAATTTTAGGATATGTATCTTTAGTTTTGTATTTCTAAAAATTATAAAAAATATATTTTAATAAAATACATGTTAAGACGAATCTAACAAGATCCCACATGACTATATTTTTATTCACGTATAAATCACTAACGATGGTCAAAGTGAAATTTGTGAATAGTGTAAAATGTCAAAGTGTAACCATTAAAAAGAAACGGAGGTAGTACATCTATTGCTCTTTGAGTTACTATATGTTAGACAACCAATTAGACAAAAGTTTGAGGGGTAGAAAGGTAAAAAAATGACTAATCAATAGTGTGAACACATTTAATACATCTTAAAACTAATGGGAAAATTAATTCATAAATTATTATATGGAAAGATTCAAAATAGGAACAACATATTGAAATTTCCTAATGGGAAATACAGGAACAATAAAAGAAAACGGAGGGAGTAGTATTTTTATGTGTTTCCTGAACCAAACTAGACTAAATATTTTTAGGGTGCATGAAAATATTTTATGGTTATTCTTCTGCATAAAGATTGACATGAATGAATGTTAAGTAGAGGCCAGCAACGGGCGACATGGTTGCTTACCGTGTTCGTACCCTCACCCCCGAACTCAATCTATGATTCATTGACCATCTATGGAGTCAGGACGGGAGAATCTACATAAGATAAGTCCCAAAGTTGTCCTTAGGTTTCCCAATATTCAATTAGGTTTATGAGTATTCCTCTATAGATTTGTTGGCGAATTCAAAACGTTTTCAATATAAAACCTTTACAATGAGGTAGTCAAATACGCGCTCATCCCGCATAGGCGAAATAAAAACACGCATACACACCTACTCCTTTTTTATATATGTATTTTTTGACACTCCTCTTTTCATAAATCACATGTGATAGCATTATGTCTACAATAGTTTAGTGTGGACAAGGTCCATATAAGTGTTTTGCCTCCTTCGCACCCCTTACTCTCTTTTTTTCAGAAAAGTGGTATGAAAAAATTCGAAAATGAAGATGTTTTCTTAATTTATCAAGAAATATTAAGGCCTGGTTCTTTTGGACTTATTTTAGTTCAATTTAGTTCGGTTCAGTTCATTTGAGTTCAGTCCAGCTCAATGTTTTAATTATTATTTTTATTTTTAATATTCCTATTATAATTATTTTCGTATTATTCTTATTATTATTATTTATTATTATTATTATTATTTAATCTATAAATAATTATTATAATTTATATTATTATCATTATTCTTTTTATTCTTCGTCTTATTATTATTATTATTATTATTATTATTATTATTATTATTATTATTATTATTATTATTATTATTATTATTATTATTATTATTATTATTATTATTATTATTACTATTATTATTATTATTATTACTACTACTATTAGTATTACTATTACTATTACTATTACTATTACTATTACTATTACTATTACTATTACTATTACTATTACTATTACTATTACTATTACTATTACTATTACTATTACTATTACTATTACTATTACTATTCATTCATTCATTCATTTTAGTTTCAAGCAGTCCAAACGAATGGGGCTTGAAGAGGAAAATACTTTATCGCACTAGGATCAAATGTAGCATCTCAAGTATGCAAATGATGCCAAGTGATCAGCCACTCGGTTGGCCTCGCGAAAAAATGTGGAAAAAATGATGCCAAATCATTACCAAGGGATCAAATACAGTTGCTTAGGTATGCAAGTCATTCAAAATTTTAAAATGGTAAAAGTTCCAAATACGAGAAAAATAGCATTGCTTGTATCATTCTCCTTATACATTTGGGTGTATAATAAATTCACTCGTAATTGATGAAAAAAATTATGTGCTCCCGAAAGCAAATAGAATTATGTGCTCCCAAGCATTTTATTTTTTTTTGCACATCAGTTACATACTTTTGTCATATGAGCAAAATATAAAATGTGTAAAAATATGTAAGAGGCAATACCTTATTGTGGTGCTCCTTGGAGCACTTTAGAGGCTTTGAGTAATTGACTAGAGGCGAGGCAAAAATCAAGTAGGATTTACACTGCTTAATCACACGACATAAGAACCAAACTTGTTTCTCAAAGGTTGCTAACTGAAACCAATTTGCAAAAAGTGCAACTTTTCTCAGAAAGTAAGGACCCAATCTAAACTTAAAATTATTCTAACTAATAAGAAACACCTTAATCATTAGTTGTGACATAATTAAGTATACGACATGATTTCACTAAAAGACCCTAATTTGTAGTCCTTATTATCATACTCCGGTATCAAATATCGTAAAGCCTCGGATTACTAAAATTCAATTGAAGAGGCCGCTCAATTGCAAACTTAAGAATGAAAATAAACAACTATAGCATTTAGTAATGAGATGTAATCATACCTAGTTCTCTGTTCAAGGATGGCAGGAAAATGCATCTTAATATAAGTAGTGGTACAAATAGCTAGCAAAACCATCGTGAGAAAACAAATGCAAAACGACTCATAAAGTCTAATGAAAAATATAATCTATGGGCAGATATAATCTTCGAGCAAAGAAACGAAAGATATTATCAGATTACATACAAGCAGCAACAAGTAACGAGCACCACATATAACAATTATCAATTCAATAAATTCATACCTTCATACTTTTATCACTAACTAAATTTTCAATTCAATAATTCATACATTCAAATGCTTGACAAAGCAATTAGAAACGTGATTAATTCCTCATTCTTACATTCAAATTACATAAAAAAACTGAATCAAGCATTCAATAATTTAACTTTTACATAAAGAATTGAAGGTTTAAGAAACTGACCTAGGGTGGTCGTATGATTCCGGCGAGATTCAACGCTCCATGGTCGTCAACGACGTGCAGAAAGGAGGATGGGGGGTCGTCGGCAACGTCGCGGGGGGCGTGTGGGGGGGGTAGTTTGTGTTGGACGGCGGGTACGGTTGGGGTCGTTTGGGTCGGGCGATGGGGTGGGTGGGTGAACGTTTATGTCGGGCCACGGGCTGCTACAAATTGTGGACAAAATTGCTCACCGGCATCGCACGAGAAGGAGGAGTCGTTCACCGGCGCCGCACGAGAAGGAGGAGTTGGGGATCAAACTCGGGCTGTTGTTGTATGAGGTCAATGCGTATTGTGAAGGTCGTAACTGGGGAGGTCAATTGAGGGGATCAAATTTGGGGTAACAACGTTGTTGGGGTTAAATTTCAAAAGGGGTAGGTTAGTTGTAAACGCCTCATTTTAAGTAGCTGTTATTAAAAGGCCTCTCATATTTTATTAGTGTAATTACCTTTATAATTATTTTCTTAAACGTAGTTTCATGACCCACATTTAGTATTTACATATAACTAGTGTTTTTGAGGAAAAATATGATTTTATTTTTATTAAAGGATAGTTTTGAAATTTGAAAAAAATATATAAAAACATGTGTCAATTAAGCTTCTCAATTCCTCTTATGCGTGTCATTACCATCAAATGCCAAGCCAATATTCTAGAATACTCTAGAATTTCCAATGAAAACCATAAGATAATTGCTAAATTGAGTTATAAAAAAAAAACATTGATTAGAAGTAAAACCCCATTTTCCTTCCTTCACATTCACGGTCCTCTTCCTCCTCATTCAATTTCATTTTTATTATGGTTGAAGGAAATCCAATTCTCTCTCTTGCGTAATTCAAGAAAACCCACCAAATATTGAATCTTTACTGATTTGGAACTTCCACAAATGCCTCTTAAAGCTTTACCATGTAATCAATGGAAAGAAACCCCAACACCAATTTTCTCTTTCCTCCGTTTTCGTCATAAAGTGTTTCCCGAGCTCTGTTTCTTCAAAATCTCACTCATGAAGAGCGTTTCTTCCTATATTGTTGCATCAAAGTTGTAGTTATCCTCGAGTTATTGAATTTAGGCTCAAATATTTCTTCAATCGGAGTTCGGAGCTATGAGTTATGCTCTCTGGAAGTTTATAGTTGTTGCTGCCCTGTTGTTTGCGTTGCTGCAGCGTGTTCGAGCTGTTGTTGTCGTTAGGGTTGTGCAAAGACCAGGGTCGGACCGGAATTTGGACCAGAATTTGGACCAGACCGGACCGAAATTTGGACCGGACCAGTCTGGTCCCCGGTCCGCAGAAAAACCTGATTCCGGGTTTCCGGTCGGGTCCAATCCAAACCCGGAAAATTCCGGGCCTGACCGGTTGGACCGGAATTTATATTATTTTACTAAAAAAAGTGTATATGTTAAGAAAAGTTTAAAAAGGTAGAAAGTTAAACACCTACTATTTAATACTTTACGATTATTGTTATTAAAAATATTACTCCCTCTGTCCCAGAATACTCTTTACACTTTCCTTTTTCATCTGTCCCATAATAATCTTTACACTTCTATTTTTGGATATGACCCACTATTATTTTAATCCTTCTACCTTTAAAACATTGGCCCACACTCTCTCTCCTCCAAATAAAATAATACCACTCCTATTACATACCAACTCTAACTATGGACCACATTCTCTCTCCTTAAAATAAAGTAACACTACTTTTACTAACTATTAACTCCTATCACATCTACTTTTCAATAAAATAACAATTGATAACCAAACAACAACTTATCATCTAAAACTATGTGCCTTGATAAGTGTCAAGAGTATTTTGGGACGGAGGGAGTAATTTTTAATATAATCTATTTTATAAATATGTTTAAATAAAAAAAAAAAGACTTTTTTTAAAAAATAGATTCCGGTCCAATAGGTCCAAAACCGGACCGGAAAAATTCCGGTCCAGTCACGGTAAAAAAAAACTCGGTTCCGGTCAATTTTTTCGGTCCTGGACCGATGCACACCCTTAGTTGTTGTTGTTGTTGTATTAATATTGGTGTTCTCTTGTTCTTCCTCCAGTTTGTTTCATGTTTCAAAAAAAAATCGATCCTGATTTGTGGAGGTATAACTCAAGTTCTCATCTTTCTCTTGTTCGATTTAAATAACTCAAGCTCTAATGTTGTGGATATTATTGTTGGATTTCACAAATACATTGAGTTTTAGATCTTTTTGTTGTTTAGCAAAATTGGTAGAGATAATAGCTTGTTAACCCCAAAGATTGAATCTTTAAGTCTTTATTTGATGGATTGAAGCTCTAATATAAATTGAACCTTCTTAAGTTAAGTTTATAAAATTTGATTTTTTATAAATTATGTTCTTTGATAATATTCTCTATGGGATTAGTTGGAGTTATGTGAGATTGATAATGTGAGTTAGATTAGTGAATGGTTGTTTGAATATAAGGGTTGTCGTTGGTTCATGGAGGAGCTTAGAAAGTATGATCAAGTTAATTTGTTTATATGAATTGTTGTGAGGATGAATACTAATTGTTGCTATTGTTGTTGAGGTGAATCATTATGGAGTTCATGATCATTTGAGCGAGAATAATAGATTATTAGAATCACTTTCGGGGCTTGAGCAATATTTGAAGGTTAAGTAAAGGTACACATTGTCCTTCCAGCTTCCAATTTAGAAATTGTGTGTTTAAATATGACTTGTATAAAAGAGCATTTTTTTCCTTGACTTGAGATAATACGCGATTCTAATCGTAAGTCTGTGAATAGTTACTCTTTATTGAGTTTACTTGAATTTGTAAATGTGGGTTTCAACGCAAAATGTTATATTATGTATATCCTAAGTGTTTATTAAGTTGAGTTATGAGTTGTGATAAGCTTATCTTGTTTTTAAGATCCGATAGTATAACATGTTTAATGAACTATGAGATAAGAGTTTCTATGAGTATTGAAGTATGAGTTTTCGACATATTTTTCAATGTACCTATAAATATGGTTTCTAAATCAAGAAACTTCATATGCTTGCATTGGTGGAGGATATTAGGAATATATATATATATATATATACATATATATATATATACATACATATATATATATACATACATACATATATATATATACATACATATATATATATACATACATACATATATATATATACATACATATATATATATATATATATATATTGTTCTTCTATTTGAACACCTATGGAGTTAAAGATAGGATTTGAGTATCATGATTATGTATTGTGAAATGCAGAAAAGTTCAGATTAAAAGTTGTAACAAATTTTTTTAAGATACCTTTGAGGGAATCCTTTGGAGGAATTGGGTTGTATAAATTAGGAATCTATGTTGGAGAAGCTGAGGAATATAATAGTTGATTTGAGTAAGTCATACAGGCCTACAATTATTGTTTATGGAAGTTACCTTGTTATCATTGCAAGGTTTGAGTTCAAATATCACTTAATGTGTTTATGTGAATTTCTATGAATCCCAAAGGTGAGAATATGAAACAAGTAAAGCGGGAACGAGAGTTATTCAATAGTGGGAATTAAAACTGGATATGGAAGTCTCATATTAGTAGTATAGATACTAAGAGTCGAGAAATGGTTCGAAGGAGCATCACATCATAACAGTTATGAGAATTGTGGTGTTATTTTTCTCTTTATGAAATGGATGTATTGAAGTTATGAGAAGGAGTATCTGAACTGTGGGATAGGAAAAAGAATTTAGAGTTGTCATCTTCTGATTGGAAGAGTAATATATAATGGACGTATGGGGAAATATAAATCTCGTGTAATAGAGCGCTTAGGAATTGGTTGTGTTCTTTTTTCTCTTTATTAAATGAATATGAAGTAAGACTAGTGTAAGCATTAAGTGCAATTAGTTTGGGAAGCATTGTTATCGGTTATAGATGTAAGATTAATAAAGACATTAAGCATAATATTTGGGATTATTTATTACATGTGACTATTTGAGTCGTTGAATAGGAAATCATGGCAAAGGATTCAGAGTAAGATTTTATAGATTTATGAGAATTACATATACGTAAGAGAACATAGTATGGGTATTAAAGTATGAAATACTAATGCCATAAAGTTGAAAATGTGAACACTATTTTGGCAATGCGGAGTTGATGTATTGGATATGAACCTAATCATGATTGAAAAGTTATATGATAGAACCTATGGTTGGATTTCTTTTAGTATGAGAAACTTAAATATGTTCTGAACAACAATCTGTTTACTCTCAAATGACTTTAAAGAGATGAAGATAATTCGAGATTTCGGATTTTGAATAATACTAAGTAATTTAGAATTGTGTAATGGATTTGGCATATAATTTCTAAGTCAAATTTCCATCATTTCCAAAGTATGTTTCCAAAAATGTCATGAAGATGGATTTGTTATCCTATTATAAGATATGAATATATGTTATATGAATTTTCAGAACCATGTATATTAGTTTCGAAGAATATGAGTTTGTGAAATTAATAATTGAGCATTGTGGTTATGTTTTGTTTTATAAGGGAAGTAGCTGCGCAAGCAGTGACGAACAACATTCATAGAGCGGGTATTGCTCATTATGTGTTAGAGCGGGTATTGCTCCGGAGCGGGTATTGCTCCGTTGTGTAAGGTCATGACCTAAAAGTCTTGCAAGCAGAGTATAAGAAAGGTGGGGAGACGTTCCTCAAAAGTATGGAGACGTGGTTTACCCCTCTCCATTCGTGTTCCTTCCTTGAGTTAAATATTTTGATGCTAGAGTATTGAGAAAAATTTGAGTTATGTTTGATAATGATGCCGATATAGCAAGATAATTTATGGAAAGCATTTGGGAAGTTACTCAATATATCCTTTGATATATTACATTTGCATCCTTGTTATCTATAAAGGAGTATCTCTTTATTTTGAGCAAGTATAAAAACTTTTGAGAAGTATAAATGTATTTTATGCGGAATCTTTGATTTCTTTGACGGAAAGATATTCTTTCGTGATTTTGTTTTAATTAAGTACATTGATCTATGAGGTATAAAAGTTCACACGTTAAGGCCGCCAATTCTTTATTACGCATTTATTTTCTATAAGATCACACTTAACAACTCGAATATATTTTAAGCCACCAAGGAGAGGATTTTTGGTTGGACAGTGTGTACTCAGTTTCGCTGATTTGTTCTTGGAACCTGTCATGGTGGGGGCAGCGTTCAATGTTAGTGACTTTTGTAGCAAATGTGGAAGCTAGCTCCGGTGTGGTTTAAGGATCATGAGTGTTATAAGAGATGCTTTGTGGATGAGATATGGTGGAGATTATATAGTGTTATCGAAAAGAATGTTATGGTGTTTTATTGTATTATATCGGAGATTCGGTTGATCATTTCATGTAATAATATTTATATTTGGGGTCTTGTTGTGGGCCCATGACCCACAAGTCCAGGATCGTTTGAAGGTTATGTTTCCGCTGTGAGTACATGTAAAATCCAGGTTTATTAATTGTTAATTGAGATTTGTGAATGCTAAGTGTGATTAGCTAACAGTTTGGAAGTGCGGGTTATTACATTAGTCTTTTAACCTATTTTGCTATAGCTAGCCTTTTTTTGTTGTATATAGCACACCTCTTTTTATTGTTATTTTTTTTATTGGAATTATTATTATTATTATTATTATTATTATTATTATTATTATTATTATTATTATTATTATTATTATTATTATTATTGTTATTATTATTATTATTATTATTACTGTTATTATTATTTATTATTATTATTTATTATTGTTATTAGTATTTATTATTATTATTATTATTATTATTATTATTATTATTATTATTATTATTATTATTATTTGTTATTATTATTTATTATTATTATTTATTATTGTTATTAGTATTTATTATTATTTATATTTATATTTTGTTATTATTATTAATATTATTAGTATATTTATTATTTTTATGATTATTATTGTTATTATTATTATTTATTATATTATTATTATTATTATTATTATTATTATCATCATATTATTAGTTCAGTTCATTTTCATGCAATCCAAGAGAACGGGGCCTAAAGAGGAAAGTACTTTATCGCAGGTAGGATCAAATGTAGCTGCTCAAGTATGCAAATGATGTCAAATGATCAGCACTCGGTTGGCCTCTCGTAAAATGTGGAAAAAATGATGCCAAATCATTGCCAAATGATTAAATATAGCTGCTTTTGTATGCAAATCATTCAAACTTCTAAGATGGTGAAAGTTCCAAATACGAAAAAATAGCATTGTGCATATCATGCACCTGATACATTCGGGTGTACAATAAATTCACTCGTAATTGATGAAAATCTTAGGTGCTCCCGAAAGCACATATAATTATGTGCTCCCAAGCACATTTTTTTTGCACATCTATGACATACTTTTGTCAAATGAGCAAAATATAAAATGTGCAAAAATATGTAAGAGGCAATACCTAATTGTGGTGCTCCTTGGAGCACTTTAGAGGCTTTGAGTAATTGACCACATGTAAGGCAAAAATCAAGTAGGATTTACACTGCTTAATTATAAGACATAAGAAACAAAGTTGTTTCACAAAGGTTGCTAATTATTACTCCCTTTGTGTTCAAACTAGTATTTTGGCCCGAGCGATGCTTCGGATCTGTTGCAATTATCAAATGTATATATTATTATTATTCATAAATTTCATAATTGATTTTATTAGCTTTTCGTAATTTTCTTGTCGATTGCGAAATCGAAAAATGGACGTTATGACTAATAAATTGTTTAGAAGAAGATCTTGCAGGGAATATGTTATAAAAATTACAATTTCAATGAAATTGGGGTAAATGAGAGTGTTATTACCTTAATAAAAGTGTTAGATATAAAAAAAAGTGTATCTATGTCTTTATAGTTACATATAATTAAAATGCTTTGTTATGTTTTACTTTGAAACATTAAACATTAAAGGCATAGTGGATTGGTGGTTAAACTCTCACAGTCCATTTCAAATGTCATGTATCCGATTTCTTGTAGCCACACATTGTTAATTTTTTAAAATTTGACATAAACATGTATATTAGAAGCTTGAGAAGAGTGCCACACAGAGTGTCATATGACACCGTTCCTTTGATATGAACGTCTTTTAATATATTTGTATAGATAGTTGCTTTTTGCAATATTCACAAACTCTATTTTGCATATTTTTCAACATATCAATATAACCCAATATTAACATACAAGATACTACATCCGTTTCACAATACATGCACCATTTTTTTTTTCATGCACCCCAATGCTCTTCTTTCGACAGTAATATCTTTAATTGTGTATAAGTAAAAATTACTCCGTCCGTCCCAGAATACTCTTGACACTTATCAAGACACGTAGTTTTAGATGATAAGTTGTTGTTTGGTTATCAATTGTTATTTTATTGAAAAGTAGATGTGATATGAGTTAGTAGCTAGTAAAAGTAGTATTATTTTATTTTAAGGAGAGAGAATGTGGGCCATGGTAAGAGTTGGTTGGTAGTAGGAGTGGTATTATTTTATTTGGAGGAGAGAGAATGTAGGCCAATAGTTAAAGGTAGAAGGATTAAAATAATAGTGGGTCATATCCAAAAACAGAAGTGTAAAGAGTATTCTGGGACAGATGAAAAAGGAAAGTGTAAAGAGTATTTTGGGATAGAGGGAGTATAAGAAATTGATATTTGAAATCCTAAAATTTAGACGAATTTAACAAGAGCTACTTGACTATGATTTTTCCTATATAATGTTGAGAGAAAGATTGTCAAAGTTGGTTGATGAATAGTGCCTAAATGAGAAATGGTGCATGTATTGTGAAAGATGTCCAACCGCTTAACTAATTATGCTGCTGGTTTGATATACACGCATGATGTGAGCATGACATCAGCTAGTCTGACATTAACACTAACATGAGACTGTCTCTTAAAAAACGGACTCATTATTGAATGTATCTCAGCATATATTATCAAAATAGTAATTTATATTATAATATTTTAATAATGGACTTTATTTATACATCAAAGATATTAATAGTGAAAATTGCACATTGACAAATATACAAATAAAAATAAAACATCTATCTACAAACAAAGGGAGTTTTTCTCCCATTCCCATAGGCTAGGAGGCAAAAAAATATAGTAAAAGATGTCAATAGGGATTTCTAGAGAGAGAGAGGCTCTGTTTTCTCTCTAGAAAACCCCCCTAGCTCCCCTAATAGCAAACCCTAAAAACCCTAGCCCCCAAATCAATTTCAAACCATAGCCTCCTCTCTCTTCTCTTCCTCCAAGATCTAGCCATTGTTATGGCTTAGTTTTGTCTACTAGTCCAATTTTCTCCTATCCTCAGTCGGACTCTTGTTTTTCTAGCCTTTAGATCAGCTTTTGCCATTTCTAAAATCAGTCAATTTGGAATGGTGCTCGCGGTGTGGGGTTGCTCGCGGTGGGTCGTGAGTGTTTGGTTGCTCGCGGTGTGGGGTTGTTCGCGGAGTGGGGTTGCTCGCGATGCCGGAATTTCATTCGCGATGGGTTGATTTCTTTTTCGCCCATTTTGGCTGGTCTCTGGTTCTGTCAGTCTTTGTCGCCGGAGTTTCATTCGTGGTGTTCGTGTTTGCGGTGGATCCGGCGAGTGGTAGATCTCTGGTTTTGTTCTCGCGGTGGTTCGTGGTCGCCGGTGTCTCGTTGGCGGTGATCGTGTTCGCATTGTAGTTGGTTTCTGGGTTTTATTTCTTTTTCATGTTTTTATGTATTTTTCTTTTTTTTTAGTTCTTGTTTTTTAGTTGGTTAGTTTTTGGTTGATCTTGTGGCCTCAAGTAATTGTGCTTCTCTTGTGAAGATTGGGATCTTATTCATTTTCGGTGGTGTTTGTCTTGCCCCCCGTGAAGGATTCGACGTCGATTTGGGCCTGGGGAGATGGCGTGATGCCGCGACGGAGCATTTACTCGAGTTCCTTAGTGCTCCTTTTTTCTTCGTTATTTTTGTACTTGAAGCTTATTGTAACCACCCTTAGGGGTGCTTTAGGGGGTGTATCTTGTGTAGATACCTCCTAGTTTTCTCTCCTTATTAAAAAAAAAAAAAAAAAAATCTACAAACAAAGGGAGTATATTCCAGATCCCAAAATGTAACCCATGATTATCATCACTAAACATCCTACTCAAAAGTTAATAACATCCTAACCAAGGATGTCTTGGCTTAGTGGTTAAGATTGAGGTGCTGTGAACGATAGGTCACAGGTTCGAATCCCCCCTCCCTTCTTTGTACTTTGTACTGCCATTGTGGCTCATGTGGATAAAAAAAAAAAAAAGTTAATAACATCCAACGTTAAAGCTTTCATTCTCCTCTTCTAGTTCACTTCCCGTTGAAGCTTTCTTTCTCCTTTCCCCTTCCCTCGTTTTATCTTGCCCTGTTATCCTCTCTCTCTCTCTCTCTCTCATTATCTCTATCATTAAGTTTTCCATTTCCTCACTCATCATCTCTTCTTCCTCCCTACGTTAAGCATTTTCAATTTCAATTATTTCCATTATTTCCCCTCTTCTTTGGAATTCCTTACTCTGTTTTTTTTCGAATTTTCAACAATGGGAAATTGCTTTACGAAGCAGAACAAGAACAAAATACTTGCGGAAATCGCGCTTGCAGATCAGGTATGGGGTCGGAAACCCTCCCCACCAGTTGTCGTCTTCAATGGAGATCCAAACAAAATTGCTACATATTATCTACGTTTCGCTCTTCTCTACAAGCCCATTTCTCTGCGTTTCGTTCCCTCCTTCAATACTCCCCTATTTACGATACGTTTCGATAACGAAGACCCCGTTTCGGGACCCTTCGAAACGATTTTGGAGTACGTGGAGTTGAAACTTCCTCGGCCACAGCTGAAGAGAGAAAAGAATGAGGTAGTGGAGTGTGAGTGGGGAGAAGAGAAAACGACGACGTTTTGGGTTGTTGTAGTTAGAAATCAGTGGCGGACCCAGGAATTTCAGTTTGGGGATACAAATGTACAACAAACACAAAAGCAGGGGGGAAAATTCAAAAATTGTCTAAGATCAAGACTTAACGATGGGGATGAAGGGGAGTCATTAGTTTCATTCGGGACATTTTCATTAGGAGGATTTCATTCTTTTGAACCCATTATTCTTTCTCCATGATTAGCCTTAACGTATTGTTTAATTCATTCTTTAAAAGCATTACAATAATCAACCAAAAAAGTCTCAGCTCAATGAAATATTGGTCAAACTCAAAAGTCCCAGAAACAATGAAATAAAACTTGCACATACTTTAAAAAGCTATAAAGAAAACAAAATTAAATTCAGAAACACTTACTCTCTAATGTAAGAATCCCCCTTCTCACAAATGTCAACAATTTTAGCTTTAGGCTTACATTCTGCAACCACTAGCTGCAAAGCCCCTATCAAAAAAAATTAACATTTTCAATTCAAAACTGTAATCAAATTCAACAAAATACGTAAAAAAAACAAGAATCAGACGAAGAAATTACTGTTAACAATGTCAGCAGCACTCTTGTATTTAGTAACAACTTCAGGATAATAAGATCCAACTCTTGCTCCTCTCTCTCATCGTCCGACATGATTCCTCAACAATCCACTCAAAAATGTCAAATTAAACTCTTTTTTTCACTCGAAATCACTGAAACAACAAAAAACAGAAGAAAAAATCAGCAATTAATTTTAGATATATCAATCGGAAATAAAAACAAATAAGAAGAGAAAGAGTGATTTTTACAAAAAGGGGGAAAAATCAGATGAAGAATAAAATTAGGGCAAAGACAAGGTGAGGACATTAGGGTTTAAAGAGAGCGAACCAGTCAGAAAATTGGAAGTGAAAGGATGCAGCGAGTGAAGAAGTGGGTTGAGTTTTAGGGTTTTCACTTGTTCGGTCGTTCAGTTGTGAGAGAGAGGAGAGAGAGGAGAGAGGAGAGAGGAGAGAGAAAGGAGCGTGAAATTCCGGAGAGAGAGAGGAATGAATCGTATTCGCGTGCCTTTGCCCTGGGCGAAATTCCAGCCTATTTTTTTTTTTTTTTTTTTTCCTAAAAGCTGATTTTTTTTTTTTTTGAATTTGGGGATACAGCTGTACCCCCATGTACCCCTCTAGGTCCGCCACTGGTTAGAATGTTGGCGTTGCAGCACCAGAGTATGAGGTGGCATTTGGAGAAGACGGTTAGGTGGGGTTTGGATTTAGCGACACGTGGGGGAGTGGGGGCCGTTGATCCGAGTGTTGGAACCCCAAAGATGGAGGTTAGGAAGTTTGGGAAGAGTTATGAGAAATTGTTGGAGATGTTGCTGGAACATGCTCAGATGGAGGAACGTCTTATTTTTCCTATCTTACAGGCTTCTGATCCAGGTCTATTTCATTAAATTTTATTGCATTTCTTATTGTTTCATTTGGTTCTATAACTGAGAAATGGAACGTAATGATGTTGGTACAGCCGGATGTATAATGAACGCGTCATCCCTTTCCCTCCTTTTACGCTGCACTGTTTTTTTTTTCAAAAATGATGTACACTTTTAGTTTCTTGTGAAACAGTTTTTATTTAAAATCAGTGTGTCTAAACTGCCATGATCTTGGGTATATTTTATATGATTGTTATTTGTTTTCAATTTTTAGGTCTACAACGGGTTTTTAGCTATATATTAGCCAAAGCTGTTATGTTTGATGTTTAGGGGCGCGATAGAAAATGTTAAACTGAGACTTTGGATTCTGCCTTATGATATGAACATTGAGCTCTTCAACATTCGACTAGAATTGTTCTTCTAGATACTTTGTTTAAACGAGGAATATTACCAAAAAAAATTTGAGATGCTCTTTGCTGTCCAATTTGACCCCAAAGTATTTGTTATGACTTGACTCTAATCATAATCTTACTTTAGAATTAGCTGGCACACTAGTAGGACTACATGAATAGTAGTCTCAGAGCATTCATCATAATCCAAGGCTTTTTTTTTCCTTATTTGCTCGTTTGGAGCTCTACCTATTGTGTGAACTTTGCTTATTTGGAGGATTTCACATAAGCAATGAGCAACATAAATAGCTTTGGGTATATCATGCTCATGTTACACCAGGGCATATTCATAATTATGAAGAGAAATTTCTTAGTTATGTATTTGATTCATATGATGAAGGTTTATAAGATGGTTTGGGGATGAAGTCCTGTACTTGGTGCCTATTATAAAATACTTTATTTTAAACACTAGGAAACGATATAGGTTGTTTACTTCTAATTATAGTCTAAGAAATTGGAATCTCTAATGATTCCTGTGTGTGCAGTGGCGTGGTGTCTTTGATGTAGTTTTTTTTTTTTTTTTTTTTTGTATGAAGTTACTAGGAGATTTGTTACATTAGTCCATTCAAGACTCAAACAAGACATGTAACTGCAATTTTGCCTTTATTTTTATACTTATCATGAGGCCGCAGCCATGACATTATATTAAAATTTTCTTTGTAATATCATTGTTTTGGTTCATGAATATATTGTATAGGTGGATAAGTTGTTGAGTAGGATCTTTCAAATGGAACATGGTTGTGATTTGAATTTGGTTTCAAATGAAGTTGTTTTTAGAGTGGGCAGTAATTTCATGTGTATGCCACTGTTTGAATATGATAAATAGTTAAAAAATACAGGGGTGTGTCGATGTGTGAATGAGGAACATGCTAGGGAACTACCAGTTTTGAATGGAATCAAAGAAGATATCAAATCCGTGGGAGTTCTGGATGCTGGTACTTCTATTCATAGGGAGGCCTTGTATAGCCTTTCTGCTCGATTGCAAGCATTGCAGGTAATTCTGTATATCCTGCCTGCATTCAGCTATGAATTAGTCGAGTTTGCTTTAACAAATTACTTTCATGTATTCTACAACTTTTCTGGGAACACTTGAATAGGTAATGACCCGTTGATAAATATATTTTAACTTGACGAGAGCCCTGTTAGAAATCTATAATGGGTTTGACAAAGATGATTACAAGATGAATAATGAATCTTCTAGGCGTGTTGGGACACTTTCCCAAAAGCAATATTCCTACCCTACACTGAGCACGGGTTACAAGGAATTCACTTCCGAGATACAGAGAAGAACAACGAAGATCACGCTCGTTATGAAATTCGTAGAATGAGAGTAAGAAAATAAGAATTTGATGCAATGAAGAGAACTTGTGCTTATGGAACTTTGAGAGAGTTTCTCTGGTTTCTTTTCATTCACATATGTTAGATCATGATCATTAGAGCCTTTGCAACGTATTAAAAGAAGCAAAAACACGGCAATAACCGTCACTCAAACCCGCAAAACAAACGAAGCAAACAGGAGCTTGCGCTCCTCCACCCTTTCCTTCACTTCGCGTTTGTAAACCGAGTTCCTGCCGATTTTGTGCGAACGCTCCATCCGAGCGAGCGCTCTCTCACTAATGTATCACGTTCATTAATCAACTCTAATTTACATGTTACTTCAAGTCACGACACCTTATCCTATATGACTTAATGTAACGAACCATGAAAACCAACACTCCGATACTCTAAATATCCAACAAGCCCTTGGTAAATTGATGTAGCATGCCTCTACATACACTGAATTATAGAATCGCAAAAGAGAGCTTTCTGGTTTTGGGCTGACATGTGCTAGTTATAATTAGCAGGAAAACTGCAGCCAACATTTTGATGAAGAAGAGAGAAATGTGTTCCCATTTTAACTTAATGACCCGTTGATAAATATTGTTCAACTTGACGAGAGCCCTTGGTACATTGATGTAGCATGCCTCTCCATACTCTGATTTATAGAATCGCAAAAGAGAGCTTTCTTGTTTTGGGCTGACATGTGCTAGTCTTAATTAACAGGAAAACTGCAGCCAACATTTTGATGAAGAAGAGAGAAATGTGTTCCCATTGTTGGAGGCAGCTGATTTGACCCAGCTGCAACAGAGAAAAATTGTGGAACAGTGTATCAGTGTAATGCAAGGGACACATACTGATACTCACCTATTCCGGTTTTTCATCGAAGGGTTACTTCCTCATGAGGCGATGGAGTACTTGGATTTGGTCATGAGCTGTATTGACAAGAAAACAATGGTCTCCATGCTGCGCGTGCTTGTCGAGTAGGTTGAATCAGTGATTGACAATGACCATTGTCACTCGTTCCAGTCAAGAAACTCTTTACCCAGCAAAATCTTGGTGCAGGTAGAACCACACAAATTGTTCAGCTGTATCTTTCGTTACATTGTACAAAGGTAGGGAATATCTTAACCCGTGTACAAATTGCGTTGGCTTTGTCAATGAAGATGATTTTTTTTGACATTAGCAAAATTTGCATTAATTAAAAATGGAAGTGCAACTTATAGAAAACATCCAAACTAACGACGAAAACAATAAGAACACTAAAATGAGATTGTCTAGCTCTTACAACCCTATTAAAATAAAACCGACTCGAAGGTACAAACCACCATACTACCTTACTGGTCCGACGTTCTACAGAGGATATGACGGAAACTGCTCCGGGAACTTCCGTTGGGCACTTGTTGGAGATGACCTTTGTGTCTTGTGTAAAACAAACCTTTGATATGTGATGGATACTATTGATAGATGAAATCAAATCGATCTTCAAAGATGGATTGCCAAAACTAGTCTTGTAGAACCACAGGTTCACAAGACATTAAATCCCACAGTCATAGAAGTGAGAAATCTTCCTAGGATTCTAAAGATGGAACTTCGAAAGAAGTCACTTTCTTTCATGACTTCGTACCGTGCATTGAGGGTAGCATGAGTTTTTCCTGAAGAGGCAAAAACTCAGCATTTGTGGAGGTTAAAACTTGGCCTAACCTTAACCACAGAGGTGGCGCGACACCTAGACGTCGGGGGTTCTGCCTCGACCTTAACCGAATAGTTAGGATGCGAAAAAAGAAAATGAAAAGGAGTGACCGGAAAAGCATGGGGAGCTCGACGCCGCTTACAGAGCGCCGAGGCTGCTCCAGCGGCAGCGAGCCCCCCTTGGGGCTTTTCCGCGGGGAAGGGTTTGTGGGGAAGGGGAAGGGTTTGTCGAGAGCCTTTTTATATAATCCATTTTAGTGCTTGGTGAACGATTTTTTGTTTCAGTTATTACTCAATGAAGATGAGTTCTATGAAGCGGAAATCTTTTAAAGCAACTACATTTACAGCATGATAATGGCTTTTGCGAATGCGTAGCAGAAGTAAATTAAAGAGGTAGAGATTAAGAAAAATAATTAGAGTTGGAAATATGGCAAGGAAAGTACTTCCTCTGTTTTTTTTTATCTTTCTCACTTGGAACCTTGGCACTATTCATACTTGGAGAAAATCTTCTCAATTTTTTTCAATTTATAAGAAAAAATATAGTCATGTGGGGTCTTGTTTGATTCGTCTTAATTAATACATTATTAACGTTTTTTTACTAATATATAATGAAAGATATTTAAGTTCAAAGAGGTGCATTGGGAGACGCGCACAGGAAAGTAAGAATGATAAAAAAAAAACCACAGAGGGAGTACTAAAAAATGGACACACAATATTTACCGTGAGAAAAATCCTCAAATAGAGGTTTAAAAACCCATGAATAACGAGTACTAGAAAATCCACTATATAGAATAGGAGGGTACAAAAACCCTAAATATTATAAAGTTGAGTAATACAATAAAACTCTTACTATAGTAGGAAACTCACAAAAGTTAACACAAAAGGTAATAATGGATTAATACTACAAAGTGGGTGATAAGGAAAGAGGGATTGATTTTGGAAGGCTTGATTGTAACACCCCAAATTTCTCTTTTTCTAAGAGTGTTACTGCCACGTGAGAACGTTAAAAGCTTTTATACTAACTACTAACATAACTTTAAACTAATGCAGCAGAATAACTGAAATAACGAACTCCTTTTTGAAATAAAACTTTATTATCCAACTATAATAGTGGAACTTAGAGATAATAAAATAACAACTTAGCTTAAGTATCATTCCTTATTAGCTCCCCATTTGAAGTATGCATCATATCAACTTGTAAATTCTGCTCACCAAAATAGAGTAATCACATGGACAAAACCATAAAACATAACAAAACAAATATAAAAGTGTGTCAATAAAAATACTGATTACATGTATATGCGGAATATTAAACACTTTATCTAATTAAACATTTGAAACATTTAACTTTTCAAAAACCTTCCTTGGATACTACAAAATACTTATATAATATAAATTACTTCCTCCTTTTCGTTTTAAATGCAACAAATGAATATTTTATATCTCACAAAATATACCCCTTTGTTGCATTTAAAACGAAACTGAGGAAGTACATAACTTAAATACAACCCTTTCCTGCCTAGGTACCTTGCCTAAAGTATGCCCACCCCCAAGTTTAGTATTCCTTAATGAGTATATGACGAGGGGTTACTATCTTGTCCACATGACTTACGACAAGAAGTACATGGGTAAATAATATAATGGTGACCGTTCTTGCTAATAAATAATAAGTTGTTGTCTTAGTAAATAATAATAGCTACCCTTTTTTTGTTAATAAACAACAAGTCGTTGTCTCTTTATAATTATTGTGATCGTAAAAGATCATATACCTAATACAATTCCTTTAGAACTAATTATCCTTTAGAAAAAAAAAAATCATTGAATCTTGAAATAATAACAATAAGATTAATATCGGTTTTTTCACCATACCCTGACAAATTAAAAAATTCACCATATACCCTCAATGTTTCAAATATTCACCATATACCCCTGAATTTTCGAAAACGTTCACCATATGCTCTTTTTCTAACAGACCTTAACATGCCGTTTGCCATTATTTATGACTTTGCCACTTTTAACCTAATTACCCCTAGTGTTTATCTCTCCTCCACTATCAATACTGACTAATTACCCTCGTATTAGTACTCATTTTGATGGACTTCTTGAAATTCGTGCCCTTTAAAGATCGTCGGTGGCGTCCGTTTTTTCAAAAAAGTCATTTTGGCGGTGAGATAGCATTTAAGATCGTCTCGGGAAGCGTGCCCATAACACCGTTCTATTGATACTCCGTTTGATGGAATTCTCAAAATTCGTGTCCTTTAAGGGTCGTCGATGGCGTCTGTTTTTTTGAGAAAAAAAAGTCGTTTTGGCGGTGAGATCAGCAGTTTAAGATCGTCTCGGGAAGCGTGCCCAGAATACCGTTGTATTGGTATTCGTTTTGATGGGCATTTTGAATTAGTGCCCTTTAAGGGTCGTCGGTCGCATCCATTTTTAAAAAAACATCGTTTTGGCGGTGAGATCGGTCGTTTAAGGTCATCTCGGAAAGCGTACCTACAATATCATTGTATTGATGGGATTCTCGAAATTTGTGCCCCTTAAGGATCGTCGACGGCGTCCGTTTTTTCGAAAGAAGTCATCGTGGCAGTGAAATCGGTCGTTTAAGATTGCATCGGGAAGCGTGCCCAGAATACTGCCATATTGGTACTCGTTTTGATGGGTTTCTCGAAGTTCGTGCCCTTTAAGGGTCGTCGTTGGCGTCCTTTTTCAAAAAAATTCGTCTTGGCGGTAAGATATATAGTTTCATTTATTAAGGTTAAGGTTAAGGGCATTAGAGTTAGGGCGTTAGGTTAGGGATTAAGGTTAGGGGGTTATGGTAGAGGGAGGGTTAATTAGGTTAATAATGGCAAAGTTGTAAATAATGCAAACAACGACTTAATGTCTGTTAGGAAAAAGTGTATTTGGTGTACATTTTTATGAACTCAAAGGTATATGATGAATATCAAAAACATTGGGGGTATATGGTAAATTTTTCAATTTGTCAATGGTATAGGGTAAATTTTCCAATTTGTCAAGGTTATATGGTAAAAAAAACCGTATTAATGTTAGTAATAATATAAACATTAGTAATGAAAAACTTGTTGACATGAATTAACGTGATATGCCACGCTAAGTACTAAACTTTTTTTTTTAAAAAAAAAATCAAGTGTATGTCATGCATTTAAAATATCAAATATAAGTGAATATGGAAAAACAATAAGATGCTTCCTTAATTCATAATAAACTCATGAAATGTTTAAACATGATAATCCAAAACTCATCAAGTTCATAATAAAACTCATAAAAACATGTATTTCAATAAAAAATAATAACCTAGAAACATGACATTAAGTTTGAAAATATGTATTTAAAGATATACATATACATGCACCTTAGAAATTATACACTACTAAGGGAGAAGAAAAAAAGTGTCCTAAGAGGGAGAGAAAGTTTAAACTTGAGAAAATAGATGTAGGCCCTGTTCTTTTGGACTTATTTTCAGCAAAAATAAGTAAAAATAAGTTCAGTTCAGCAAAAATAAGTTCAGTTCAGCAAAAATAAGTAAAAATAAGTTCAGTTCAGCAAAAATAAGTAAAAATAAGTTCAGTTCGGCAAAAATAAGTTCAGTTCAGCAAAAATAAGTACAGTCTTATCTAATGTTGTAATTATTATTTTTATTTTCAATATTACTATTAATATTGTTATTATTATTAATATTATAATTATAATAATGATGAATTTCTATTTTTTATTTTTTATTTTTTTTACTTTCTTTATTTTTTTTATTTTTTTTTATTTTTTTATTTTTTTAATTTTTTTGTTTTTTTAATTTTTTAATTTTTTTATTTTTTTTATTTTTTAATTTTTTTATTTTTTATTTTTTATTTTTTTAATTCTTTTATTCTATTATTTTTTTTATTTTTTTATTTTTTTATTTTTTATTTTTTATTTATAATTATTATTTATTATTTATTATTATTATTATTATTATTATTATTATTATTATTATTATTATTATTTATTATTTATTATTTATTATTTATTATTTATTATTTATTATTTATTATTATTTATTATTTATTATTATTACTATTATTTATTATTATTATTATTATTTATTATTATTTATTATTTATTATTTAATATTTATTATTTATTATTTATTATTTATTATTTATTATTTATTATTTATTATTTATTATTTATTATTTATTATTTATTATTTATTATTTATTATTTATTATTTATTATTTATTATTTATTATTTATTATTTATTATTTATTATTATTACTATTATTTATTATTATTATTATTATTATTATTATTATTATTATTATTTATTATTATTATTTATTATTTATTATTTATTATTTATTATTTATTATTTATTATTTATTATTATTTATTATTTATTATTTATTATTTATTATTTATTATTTATTATTTATTATTTATTATTTATTATTTATTATTTATTATTTATTATTTATTATTTATTATTTATTATTTATTATTTATTATTTATTATTTATTATTTATTATTATTATTATTATTTATTATTATTATTATTTATTATTTATTATTATTATTATTTATTATTTATTATTTATTATTTATTATTTATTATTTATTATTTATTATTTATTATTTATTATTTATTATTTATTATTTATTATTTATTATTATTTATTATTTATTATTTATTATTATTATTTATTATTTATTATTATAAAATAATAAAAAAATAATAATAATAAGTATTGATAATATTATGTTAATATTTATTGACTATTATAATAATGAGTATTGATAATATTATGTTAATACAGCTTTAGTTCGAAAAAAATAAGTTCACTTCGGCCAAAATAAGTTCGGTTCACAAGAAAAATAAGTAAAAATAAGTTCGGTTCAAGCAAAAATAAGTAAAAATAAGTTCGGTTCAGCAAAAATAAGTTCAGTTCAGCAAAAATAAAATAAGTTCAGTTCAGTTCAGCCAAAATAAGTTCAAAAGAACAGGGCCGTATTCCTCAAATTTGGTGTGAAAAATATGAGGGGTGGAGACCTCCTATTTGTACAAGTTAGAGGTGTAAAAAACTGGGCCGACCCACGGGTGAACCCGCATGCGACCCAGACCCAACTTGTTCCGAGCCAAGAGTGGTCGGTTGGAAAGCCGACCCATTCCGACACAGCGTCCACCCGTGCCCGGTTGAACCCGTGGAATTGGTAACCCAACCTGAACTGGGCCGACCCAGGTAGATCCGTGGCTAGTTGCACCTGCGAACAATGACCCAGACCTGTTTCCGACCCAAAACTAACCCGCACCCAACTTCACCCGCCAATGACCCAGTTAAACCCACCCAGTTATCACCCAACCCAGTTGTGATCCAACCCAGCTAGCAGCCGACCCAGTTGTGACCCGACCCAGTTGTGACCCGACCCAGTTATCTCCGACCCAATTATCACTCAACCCAGTTACCACTCGACCCAACTAAACCCGACCCAAAACCATCCCGACCCAACTTCACTAATGAGTAGTGCTGTCAATTTGGTTGAAAACCGATGTTTAAACTGCAAACTAATGACCAACTAAACTGAATAAACTGAACTGAATTGACCCATAACTGAAAAGTTAAAAACCGATAAGTCAATCGATTAAAGTAAACTGCAATTAACTGAGCTGAAACTGAACTGAAACTCAACCGAAAACAATCTAAACCGAAATTAACTACATGGAAAACCGATTTAAACTGAACTGAATTGAAAATTAACTTAATTTAACTGAAAACTGTTCTAAACTGTTTTTAACTAAATTGAATCAAACTAAATTAAAAATATTTTTAACTAAACTGAATCAAACTGTTTTTAACTGAACTGCATAAAACTGAATAAAACTGTTTTAAACTGAACCGAATCAGCTCTTTTAAAAAAACTCGTCTTATGAAACAATTTTGGAAATTGAAGATGCATGCAAAACCCTCAACTCCTCAATTCAAAGTACCGATACTAGATATATGAACAACAATGTTAGAATTTAAAGTTTAGCAGCAATCTAGCATACATCGCTAAGAAAAACAAACCAGGTTGATGGCAAAATCTATTATCACTCTACATATATATACTTCGAAATGATTGGAAATGATAATAAATAGATATATGAGAAAATATATAAACATGAAGTCAGTGTACGCTATGTACTAGGAGTATAATTTGTTAGATATACTTCCATCAAGCTCTCTCAGAAGAGTAAATTTATTATAAATGCACAAATCTATTGCTAAAAACTCTCGTCAAGGTCATGCTTCCACTCCCTACAGCTTTGAAAAAGGTAAACCTGCAAAGCAATTGTATTTACAGTCAATATACAAAGCTAAGCTAACACATGTAGATAATTCATGATGCTAATGAGAATGAAAATTACTTAAAGATTTAACATAAACTTTAAGTTATCAAAATAGGAATTTGCCCTGTAGAAACAAACTCATTAAAATCTTACCTTTTTCATCACTTGAGAGTCTCTCTGTGTTGACCAGATGGTATGTTGTTTTATGCAACAAAACTTTCAGCATGACCATTAACAAAACAAAAAAATCAACAGATTGCAGCCAACCAAAAAGTTTTCATCATCTTTGTAAGGGGAATTACCAAGTTTAATAGATTCCAAACGACCAACCAAAAAAGTACCAACATACTCTAGAAAATCAAAATAAAAAAAACAGATCTGAAGCTATAACATAAAAAAAGAAAAAAAACTTCATGGAAAAATAAACGGAAAAAACAAACATAATTAAAACATAATTTAAGCATGAATGAAGAAAATCCGAACAAATCGAACTTCGGAAAGTGTAAATTCAAACATTCTAAAAATAAAAACAATGAAAATTTTACACATTATATCCAAAAATCTTAAACGAACACAAAAAATTTACACATTATACCCAAAAATTCCAAATGAGCAAGCATAAATAAAGCATGAAAAAAAAACTCAAGAATAATTCAAATTCAAACCTAATAAAAACGAAAATTTACACATCATACCCATAAATCTCAATTCAAGCATAAGTCTCCTCTACAGCCCTCGTCAAGCCATTGAAAAAAATCAAACACTTCAGCTTCACTCCATCTTCAGACCTTAGAAAAACCAAAGCTTGCCAATTAGATCATTATATTGACCAAATGCAGATTATAAAGTCAAATTAAGTAAGAAAATAAAGAGAAAGAGAGGCAGGTGGTTTATGGTTCAGAAAAGAGAAAGAACGACAAGAGAGTAGTTTGGAGTTTTTAGTTTTTAGATCTGATTAGAGAGAGGGGATAGAAGACGTTGGATTGTTTCATTTGTTTGCATCCAACGGATGAGGATGCCGATCCGTGTGCTGTAATATGAGTTGCCATGGGTCGTCGATCTTCTATCATCTACGGTTGATTTGTCACTTAGGTGATTGTTGTAGATTGTTGTTTTGATAGGCAAGAACAAATTATTATTATCATTATTATTATTATTATTATTATTATTGTTGTTATTATTATTGTCATTATTATTATTATTATTATTTTATATATTATTGTTGTTGTTGTCGATGATTTTATTATTATTATCATTATTATTATGATTTATTGTTATTATTAATCGAGTCACTAATATAAACCCTGTAGTTTAATCATATATTCGTAGAACCCTCTTAATCTGTATATAAAGCCATCTGATAAAATAGTTTTTTTTTACACTCACATATGTAGAAATTTAATTGAAGACAATAAACATCATATTGTAATAAGATTCTTATTAGTCTTATTTGATAACAACTTCTTTCAATTCAAGTAGATGTTTTGAGTATCCAAATGAGTATAGCTTTGTGATGATTAACTTAAAATGGAGTATTGTTATCTTAAACAAACTTGTTGACTTACATTGATACGTATTAATCTAATTCAATAATAGTTTTCAGTTTCAAAATGAATTTAACTTATCCATTTATACATTGATACATTCATCAAACCCAGTAACAACATATCAGTTCAATTAAATGTTTTAAGTTTCAAAATGCATTTCACATAAAGACGATTAACTACAATATTGTATTGATATCTTAAATTAGCTTTGTGACTAACCATTGTCACATTCATTTGGAATCATTCAAGTAGATGTTATTAGTTTCAAAATGCATTACACTCAAAGAAGATTAATCTGATGACTATCCATTTAAACTAACTAATCTATACACTAACCTACACTTGTACTATATTGTGTTTACATGCTAATCTATATTGGAAAGCAATTAATTGATCTACACACTAATATATACTTTAAATGCGATACATTGATCTATACGCTAATACATTGTTCTTGTTAGCATTGTTACTATTACATAATATGCAAGTGATGTGTGTGTTGATGTACGGAAATCATAATTAGTAGAAAAACAGCTTTGACATATTAATTCATCACTAAAACAATGACACACTTTGAACTACTTAAATATTAGTTGAACACGAGTAATATAGACATGTTAGGTTATAGACTAAAGCAATGACGCTTTTACAACTAATGATAATATAATAGCATAGTGATACTCGACTCGAGTCTCGATAGCTCATAGTGCGACTAAGATTGGATGCTTAACTTAAATAGAGTATAGTTTTCTTAAATTAGCTTATCGACTAACACCGAGACATTAATCTAATCAAATAACAACACGTTTTTTCAGTTCGATTAGATGTTTTTAGTTTATAAATGGTTGTTACTTGAATACTTATGCAATCATGAATAAGAATAACCTGATGGGCAATAGCCAATAATATAACTATATAAATTATAAGTCAACTTTTTAAAATTGGTAATATAAGTATCAATATATTATCACAAAATTCACAATGATTCAATCACAATTCACAATATCAGTGTATCACATGTTAATTGTTATAACTTTCGACTTCGTAACTTAATATATATATATATACTAGTATTTTTTGCACGCGATGCGTGCGTGACATCACGTATGCGTGATTTTGTGGATATTTTCAATTTAATCCTCATTCATGAGAGAAGTTGAAATAAGAGGAAGGAGAAGAGGAGAAACTGAAGAAGTAGAAAAAAATCTGCCTTTACAATTAATTAGTGCATTAAAAAAATTTGGAAAAAGTGAACACAGTGAAGTAACGTAACTACTTGGCTGTCTATTTTAACGCAAATGTTAGGATTCTTTTCCCCCCTTTTTTTCCTTATTTTACTTTTGTTTTTTAAATTTATTAAATGGTTGCACTTGTAATTTTTGTTTATAGTTGGGGGTAATTTGGGCAACTCAAGTGGACACCAAAGTCCTCAAGAGTTGCCTTATATAATAGAGATATATATATATATATATAAAATTCCGACCCAAGTCATTCCGAGAGCCTTTTTGTTCCGACCTAAGTCAATACGCCGCCGGTTTGAGGCTTCAGCAGACCCAAGTCCTATAGAGAGCCTGATTTATCCCGACCCAAGTCATTCCAAAAGCCGATTTCTTCCGACCCAAGTCATTCCGAAAGCCGATTTATTCCGACCCAAGTCATTCCGAAAGCCGATTTATTCCGACCCAAGTCATTCCGATATCGATTTCTTCCGACCCAAGTCATTCCGAAAGCCGATTTATTCCGACCCAAGTCATTTTGAAAGCCGATTTCTTCCGACCCAAGTCATTCCGAAAGCCGATTTCTTCCGACCCAAGTTACTCCGAAAGTAGATTTATTCCGACCCAAGTTATCCCGAAAGCCGATTTGGGCCGACTTCACCTTATTCCATTCCGACCCAAATTCACCAAACCAAGATACCGGTCGACCCAGTCCCAGCCGACCCAGTTCCGAGAGCCTCCCACCCAGTTGAACCCTACCCAAGTCCACCCGACCCACCCAGTTCTGACCCATGACGCACTCTCACCCATATTATTCCGACCCAAATCATTCCAACCCAGGTTAGGTCAACCAAAACCCACCCAGTTACCCAGATTGACACCACTAGTACTAGTTGGATAGGTAGAGTCCTAGTAGGACTAGGAAACTAAAAGATGGGTTTAAGGGAAAAGATAAACCAATGTAAGCTAAGATCTAGCTAATATTTATAATTATCCAACTAAGATTAGGGAAATATATAATTTATCTCACAAAACATAATTCTAGAAGGTTAAATAATTTAAGAAGATAAGAAAGAAAAGAATATATAAGACTTTGTGGAAAGCTAGGATATGTTGCTGCCCAGAACTTCTTTTGCTGGCAACTAATTTTTTATTTATTTATTTATTTTGTAAACCTTTTTGGATGTCTTTAAAAGGATTTTAATTTTGTTTTAAACAAACAACTTGAATTAGTAAACTTAGGCCCAAAATCCAATTTGGGCTAGAGTTTATTTTTAAAACCCATAATTTTTTATAAAAGTCTATTTTAAAATCTTTTCGGATACATAACAAGCATTTTTAGTAAATAAAACTTATTAAAAAATTATAAGTACTAATTCACCAAAAATATGGAGTATTACATTCATTTGAATTGCTTCTTTGTGTTGGGTGTTGATTTGGTTGATGCCCAAAGTATGCACAATACTTTTTTTTTTTTATTAAAGAGAAATTTCATTAAGTGGAGGCCAAACGACATCTGTAATAGATATTAAAGAAAAACAAGATACAATCAAACAATGTTACATCAAATTCGTCTTCGAATAAACTATAATGAACCAGATCGAGCAATACAGCGCAACCCTCTTGTATTTGCTGAATCAAGCATCTATTGATGAGGAAGTCTACCATTCTGACATAATTTGGGAAGAACATTCTTGATCGAGCCATGTTGATCGCCTTCATGTTGAGTCTCGAACTCCCATAGGGGAGATGGAGATCTCCACAACAGAGACTAAAATACCCATAACAGGGTTTGAAAAAATCTCATAAAGAGAGACTAATTTATTCAACAAAACTAGAAAATAAACTAAAAACTGAAATAAAAAGGGAAAAAGGGCTTACCATGAATGAAATCATCCATAGCATCCCCTAACTGATGAAAAAAAGGTAGGGGAGGCTAGGGTTTGAGAGAGGAGAGAGAGAGGAGGCTATATAGGGTTATTTATTACCTTATTTATAGGTGTAAGTATGTCGGTTCATACTTGCATTAAGCCGGTTAGTTAAAGAATTCTCAAGAGAATTCTAGCTCCTCGTTTTGCTTACATTTATCATGATCATCTTACTTGAGATTTCTAGAATAATCATGAACTGATTTCATAATTTAAGGCAACAATCATCAACATATTATTGTTACTTATTTTCCAACTTGGACCATAATAGAATTTTGGCCACTGAACCCAACAATCTTCACCTTAGACCAAATTCCATATGTACTTGTTGTATGAACCCCAAAGGATAAGATTTATGCAGATATGTCACCCACTTAATCTAATCGTAACTTGGACTTAAAATAATGTGACATGCTGGAACCCGGTTTATGAATGTGTTGATGTCGAACCGGGATAGTGTAGGAAGAAGCTATAATAGAAGGCCCTTAGCTTGTAATACATAGAGATTTTTATGTTTGATGGCCTTCAGAATTTCATGAGCATCTCGAGAGACTTTACCACCTTAAGTCGAAATCTAACACCCTCTAAAATCTAGAGTGCCCAAAGAAATTATTTTCTACTTCATATCAGAAACATGTTGAACATTAGACAGAGTCTTGATCTTACCATCATATGTCTTGATCAAAACAGAGCCAATACCATGAACATTGCAACGGGAACCGTTACCCATAGAAACAGATATGTTCTTTACCGATTTATAATTGATAAAGTGATCCTTTCGAGAACACACGTGGTAGGTGCAAGCGGAATCAAGCGCCCCATTAGAAGTTCCACTTCTTTTAGGAGAAGTAGCCAAAAGAACATCATCGGATTCTATTTCACCAAAATCGATTTTTGCCATTTCCTTAGTTTTTTTTTTCCTCTTTTTCTTTTCTTTCGAGCTTTTTCTTTAATTTTAAGCAATTAGAAATATCGTGCCCATGCATTTTACAATATTTGCATAAATTCTTAAATTTATGCCCATTAGATATGGACCGATTTTTTATACTAATTTTTTTCGTGTGATCTCCCTCCTACATTCAATCCTTTGGCATTATCATTGGAATGCACTTCAAGGTCAAATTTCTCTTTTGAGAGTAAATGAGATTTAACATCTTCAAAAGATAAAGTATCATTGTTATCATTTGTTATCATATAACATGATTTCCTTTAAGTGCTTGTACGAAGGAGATAAGGAGACAATTAATAACATGGCCTTATCCTCATCATCAATCTTGACATCCAATTTCAATATCAATAATAATAGAATTAAACCCACTAAGATGAGATTGGATAGAAGTACCTTCGGTCATCCGAATAGTGTAAAGCCTTTACCTTTAACTAGAGTTTGTTAGCGAGACTTTTAGTCATGTAGAGGAACTCGAGCTTCAACCATAGCCCTACAACAGTCTCCTCGTGAATAACCTCGTGTAGTACCTCCTTAGTTAGACATAGTTGGATTCTAGATAGCTCTTTTTCATCCAACTTTTGCCGTTGCTCGTTGGTGTGCCCCGTTTCAATCCGCTCTGTGTGAGAACGACCTTCATCTAGACTCTCTAGATGCTGAAACTAATCTTGCCATTGAATTTCTCAATCTCGAACTTCCTTACCGAAGACATCTTTTATATAATGACACTCTAACCAACCTTGGCTCGGATACCACTTGTAGGGTTGTGAGTGCGTAGCGAAAGCAAGTTAAAGATGTAGACATTGAGAAAAATAATTAAAGTTAGAAATATGCGGCAAGAAAAGTACTAAAAGTGGACACACAATATTTAACGTGGGAAAAATCCTCAAATAGATGCAAAAAAAAAAAAAAAAACCACGGACGATGAGTACCCGAAAATTCACTATATAAAATAGGAGAGTACAAGAACCCTAAATATTAATAGGGTGAGTAATACAATAAAACTCTCACTATAATAGAAAACTCACAAAAGAGTTACACAAAAGGTAATAGTAGATTAATATCATAAGGCAGGTTATAAGGACATAGGGATTGATTTTGGAAGGCTTGATATGTATGGCTTCTTTGGTTGGGTGTTGAGTTGATTATTTGGTCGATGCTCAATGTATGCACAACGCCTTATTTATAGGTGTAAGTCGGTTAGGTAAAGAGTTCTCAAGAGAATTCTAGCTCCTCATTTTGCTCACATTCAATTTTTATCATGATCATCTTGCTTGAGATTTCTAGAATAATCATGAGATGTTTCCATAGTTTAAGGCGGCAATCACCAACATATTATTGTTACTTATTATTTTCCAACATAGGCTATGATATGATTTGGGCCACTAAGGTTCTGTTCTTTTGAACTTATTTTGGTTGAACTGAACTTAACTTATTTTATTTTTGCTGAACTGAACTTATTTTTGCTAAATAATAATAATAAATAATAATAATAATAATAATAATAATAATAATAAATAATAAATAATAAATAATAAATATAGTAATAAATAATAAATAATAAATAAATAATAATAACAAATAATAAATAGTAAATAAATAAATAATAATAATAAATAATAATAATAATAAAAAATAAAAAATAAAAATATTAAAATAAAAAATAAAAATAAAATTAAAAAATAAAAAAATAAAAAAAATTACAAATTCATCGTTATTATAATTATAATATTAATAATAATAGCAACATAAATAGTAATATTGAAAACAAAAATAATAATTACAACATTAGATAAGACTGAACTTATTTTTGCTGAATTGAACTTATATTTACTTATTTTTGCTGAACTGAACTTACTTTTACTTATTTTTGCTGAACTGGACTTATTTTTACTTGGGATATTATCTCAGATAACCCTGACATATAGGCCTTTTTCCCAAATAACCCTGACATATATTTTTTTCTCAGATGACCCTAAACTTGTATTTTGTCATTAAACCTAACGGGATATCTAACGGTGTTAACATTTTTTTTAATTAAACCAGATTATCTCTCTTGTTCTTCATCTTCTTCCCTCTCTTGTTCTTCATCTCCACACTACCATCACCAAAAACTGTAGAAAATTCGAACCCTAAACAACCCTAATTTGAACACAAAAGGCCCCAAATTCGAACAACCCAAAATTAGCAGAAGATTCGACCAAAAATCTAGGCATATTCGACCCAAAAATCTGGGCAACAATCCAGCATAGTTCAAGCCCCAAAAATCTGGGCAACTTTCTTTCCTCTTTTTTTGTTGCTGCTGCCACAAGCTTTTGTTGGGTTGAAATCTGGGCAACAATTGAGCAGCATCTTCTTTTTCCCAACACCGACGAACCCAGCAGCATCTTCTTTTCCCCCCACCTTTCGACCCCCACCGACGAACCCCGCGCGCACCACTGCACACCATCACCTGCTCTTCTGCTTGCCGCCCTTCGCCGCCGCGAACCGCTGCCCATCCACCAGCCCGGCCTCCTATCGCCGCTTCAAAGACTCACATTTTCTCCCTCCTCTGCGTGTGTGTGAATTATGTTTGGGTAAGTTTGGGGGTGGGCGCTTCTATGGACAACAATTAGGAATATGCCTATTGGACAAATTGGTTACTGTGCTATGTAAATTTCCTTGTGATTTCAAGTTTTGCAACCTTTTCTTGTTGTTTTTGCAAATTACGAGTTGAACTCTAATGTCTAAATTACCTGGTCAGGGTGCCTGCTTCATTTACTTCGAGTAAATACATTTAGAAATTCAGGTTTAGGGATGCTTTTTTCTTTTAATTTTCAGTTGTTTCTGCAGGATGCTGAGGTATACTCTATTTGTTTGGTAGATAATCACATGCTTGAGAAGAGATGAAGAACAAGAGAGAGAAAGATATGAGTTTGGGAAGAACAAGAGAGAGAAAGAGATGAGTTTGGGGTTTTTTTTTTAAAAAAGGCAGTAAGTATTTTAGTTTGAAAATAGTTAACGCCGTTAACAATTTCGTTAGGTTTAATGACAAAATACAAGTTTAGGGTCATCTGGGAAAAAAAAATATATGTCAAGGTTTTTTTGGGAAAAAGGCCTATATGTCAGGGTTATCTGAGATAATATCCCTTTTTACTTATTTTTGCTGAAAATAAATCCAAAAGAACAGGGTCTAAACCCAACACCCTTTGATTATTGATGTAAACCCTTGCGTTGAGAATATTTCCCTAGATCAGCCAATTTTAGCCCGGACTGTAAGGTGAGCATACCATGTATTTTGAAAAACATTTAGAATATAATTAGTTATTACAAAATAAATAAGATTAAAAGGTAAGAATAGTATTGTATGATATAGAGTTTCCTCCTAAATAAATGATTTGATTGGAAATGTAAAAATGGGCCTAGGCATTGTTTAATGAGCTGGTCTTGTATCAAAACAATCAAATAAAACCTTTGTGGTCGGACCACTTACCTTTTAAACAAAACATATGGTCGTGTACTACTGTCAAAAACTTTAACGTCTTGGAACAAGATTAATGCACTAGACGAAAAATACCAAACAGTTTATGCTTCATAATGTAACGGAAGATAGTACTAAATTTATGTACCAAGTGAGCATTAGCTCCAATCTTGCTCCATCTTCCACAAGAGATCAACGTTTAAGCCTTAGTCTGAGACTCTGAGCATCTTCAAAGAGGGAGAGGGTTTTTAGGTCTTGGGTTGGATTTTAAGATAATGGGCAAATCCAATAATGATGCCTAATACTTCAGACCCAAAATAGGTAAGTTAAACAATTGTTTCAATTTTCAAATATTGGAACCGAGACAGCTCTCCCGAGTAATTAAAATGAGATTAAAAAACTTCAGTCCTATTCAAAAAAAAAAAAAAAAAAAAAACTTCAGTCAAGTGACAACTAAGTGGCTCGAAAAAAAATAGGCAGCATATTCAACAAATAGATTTTATATAGTTAGTTAATGGCTTACATATAGGCTGAATCTTTTTTTTAAGGGGCATATATGCCGAATATAGAACAAGCAAACATAGACATCCTCCCCGTCAAAAAAATAGAAAACACAGAAATACTCGAACACAAAACAGTAAGATAAATAAAGCCGCGCCGTCAAATACAATACTACAACATAGTAAAACACTTCGATATACAATAATACAATCATCACGTACCACTACTACGTACTACAACCTAGTGATTGCCATACCACTAAGAGCTTCCCCGCCTTCCATGTTCTTGAGCTATGCATCCCATGGCTCTCCTGAAGTTTCGCCGCCCAACCCTGGCAAGTCAACATCGTCCTCCGTATCATCATCATCATCGTCAGTGGGTGACCATTCTTCCACCACATTAACTCGGGCTTCTTCTGAAGCTGATTTTATGAGTAAACGAGTTTACTGTGGCACTGGCACATCCCTCGACACATAGGAGTAGAATTCAGTGCCATACGCACCCGCAGCTCTTTCCACATCGGCTACAATTCGCACCACCACTTTCCTTGGCTTAGCAAAGGGAGGTCTTCGTGGAGTAGCAATATAGTCTTGATCAACTCGTCCACGAGAAGCACTCTCAGTATTGATTCTGTCCCTAATTTGACAGTATTTCCTCGCATCACAGTCTACATCAATGGAGAAGGCCATTTGATAAGGTGGGGGAACATTTGCTTGGATGTTGTCAATATATTTGGAAAATGTATTGAGTCACTTCATCAGCGTGACTAATGCTGAAACGGCGGATGATGTGGTCATAGTCCATTTGGTGGTTGACTGTATGTGGAGTCTTGGAGAAGATGATATGTAGTATGAGAGTGTATGTGGAGAAGATGATATGTTGTATGAGAGTATATGGGAACAGTATATTTATAGCCTAACAGTAAGGCATATTGCCATCTTTTTTAAGTTGGTTTTGTGGAAACCAAAGCACACATCATAAACACATGAAGCTAACTTGTTACTATTCTGAATCTGAGCCATGCTCTCTCTTCTTCTCCTTTCGATGTTTCTTCTTGTCATCTGAGTCACAGGGATGACGTTTCTCATGCTTTTCATGCTTCTTGTGCTTCCTCTCTTCATGCTTGTCGCACCTCCATTCGTCATGCTTTCTCTTCTTCTGTTTAGCTTCTTCATCAGACTCATGCTTGTCCATTTTATCAGCAGAAGCCTCAGGAGAAGCCCTATCTATCTGAGCAGTAACTACCACCTTGGTTCCTGGCAGAACAGAAGTTGATGCGTCCATAATACAAGGAGCTCTGAATGTACAAGATCAGAACGATATTGAGATTAAAAATTAAAAATTAAAAAATTCAATGTCAAAGAACAACTTACTGAAACGGTGTAACACGATAAAATTTGTGCAACCCATCCCCTTCCCCTTCCTTCAAAAACTAAGCGTCAAGGACTTTATAGCATACCATGAATCAGTAACTCGAAGAAACAACATTAGCCACCTGGAAAATTCAAAGAATCAGCACAAAATTCCTCGCTAAATTGTATGATATCAGGAGTGAAGAATTACAAAGGCAACTCAACAGCCTACCCAAGTTCCAACCCAACACCACACAGGTCGCAATATGCAAACATGTATTGAAGAGGTAACATTAGGTTACAAACTAGAAAAATGTGTAGTCATTTCAGAGCCAATCAGCCATATACAATAAGATCTCTGCTAAGATCCACCATATATATAGACAGGATGATGAGCATTAAGGGCTACAAGAACCCAGTGCCATCAACATTAAAACATTATTTCTACCAGAATTACTAATAAACAGCAAAATATACCCACCAATACTACTAATAGACAACAGAATAAATCCACCACAATTACTAACAAACAGCAAAAAGACCACCAACAATTCTATAATGAGAATTAAGATATATGTGATCTACACTTTACAATGTATATTATGCTATTAACTTGCAGTTATAAACAATTCTTGAAGGAGTGGCAAACCTAAAGGGGATATCTCACAGCTACTGTGACTTCATAACCCCATCTTCAACCCAACAAAAACAAATTTCACAACCATATAAAAGAAAATATCTAGTTACTCAAGGACAAAAAAGCCATACAAAATCCTTTTCATGCATAGGGAGCACATAAATATTTATTTAAGTTCTTTTTCTTTTTGGCAGACAAGGACCTCTAGAGTAAATGAATTCGATCAGACCATCAAGTAGCAGCATTTTTTACGCAGCATTAAGGCTCTCAAAAGTTCATATATTTCAAAAGAGAAAGCAATAAACCAAGATAACAGAATTTATTAATTACTGCACAAGAATTTTATTTCCCTAACCTATTCGGAGGAGAACCACCAAGACTTGTTAGATTGGATGTTATTGGGAATATTAACCATATAAATGGACTTCCAAATGGATTTAGGATAAAAAAAAAATTACAAAATAGTAGTCTAACCAATTTGAATGAGAATCACGGTTAAATTTAATCAAGCTCCCTATATAAGCAAGGCAACTTCCTATACTCTAGCCCTACCCGTTGGAAGCTAATCCTACACAGATCAATTCCCAGAAAGTTGCCTTACCAATTTAAATAAGACTCAGGGCTTCTTCTCTCAAACGACCAATGGAGCAAGCCAGCAAGACAGCTTCCATTCGCTATTAGCCCTACCCATTAAAAGGGTAGTCCTACATAGATCTCTTGGCAAACTGTTTGGGACTGATTCAAAGCAGCGTAATAGACAGGCTACTAAGAGAAATGATGGCAAACAAAACTTGATCAAGACAGTGCTGTCTAATTTACCTCTGTACTACCTTTCTGCACATCACCTGAAGGTGTGTATGCAACTAAAAAAATTGGTAAGGCAATGGACAGTGAGAGAAATTACTCGTCCCATTCTAAACTTTAAGCTTCGACAGTTTGGGCACTGTCCCAAAATAAACGTCATACTTCTGCTTTACACTTGCTTTCTCTTTTCTCACCGCATTCAACCAGTCTTTCTTTTCTCTCTTCATCGAATCTGCACTCTGTAGGAATATATAGATGCATATAGCGGAATTTCAGGAAACAATTTCCTAACATCTATCATAGGATTGCAAACATAATCAAACATATAAATCATTCAATAGGGATTAAACATCAAACCTTTGTAGCGTGATTTCCCTATTGTATGCAAGCTTTTGAAGATCCGAGAGCCTCAAGTGTTGCTCCTCTACTTAGTCCACGAGCACCAATTGAATTCCCACGTTTGCTAGAACGGAAGAGGATGAACAAATTTCACTCTCTTACTTTTAAGGGAGGGTGGCCGGATTTTCCAAAGGGAAACAATAGGGTTTTTTCTCTCTCTCTTCAGTTTGAATGTTACTGTCAAATTGAACGTTCTTTTTCTCTCTGCTATTATAACCTTTTATAATAGTAGGAGAATAAATTAAGAGAGAGACCTAACCTAACCCTACTTTCTCCTATTGGCCGGTTTCCTTACTTCAATTAGTTACTACAATGTGTGACCTCATAGGATTAGCTTAACTTAGTTGTAGGTACAATCAATATTGTTCTACTAACCAACATTTATTCTCTAGCAAGTAAATGTGATTACTAAACTAACGTAATTAATTATCTCTATAATAATTTCCTTTTATATTTAGTAATTGCCGGGATGTCTAAGGACATATTCCTTCCATCTCCCACTTGTCCTAAGACAAGAGCGCAATGCTAAATTCCTTAAGTCACTTAATGCCAAATTTGATAACACCATGTTATTCTCAAATTTATGTTCCTTGATCGCTGAGTTCGAACTGCTCAGATAAGGATTAACTCTTTAATCCTATTCCGCATGGCCATGCAATTTTCCAGTTCTCGCTCATCAAGAGGCCCAGACACCATTCCTATTTAATAGGAGGACTTATCCACTCTTGTATGACCATAACTCCCACTCAATTCTTAGCCCACCTGATCACTGCCTTTATAACCTCCTTTTACGGCGCGGCGTTTAACAGTGTCAAAGTTAAACTAATTATGTTGTGGTTATTAAGACATACTCATGTCTAAGGAATCCACTAAATATAGTAGTTCGATTCTACTATCAATTAATTATATACTAGCCTTTTAAATAAATCACTTATGTCCAATTTAGTGATTTAGACTAGGGACTTTAAATAGATTGTGATTTTCAGTTCACTTTATAGGGTTCCAATATCAAAACGTTTTCGATAATCCTATTTGAAAACACAAATTATTTGGACATTTTATTTAATACTAAACCAAACAATTAAATAAGAACGAAATTTTTATTGATAAACATTTCAAAGCATAATAAATATCTTTACAATTGTAAACATGAAGTAAACAACCTAAAGCCATTCTCCCATATGCTTAAGCCCCATAGACCTAGTATGACACTCATGCTTAGGTTGAGCAAGCGGTTTAGTCAGAGGATCTGCTACGTTATCCTCAGTATGAACCTTGCTTACTTTCACATCCTCTCTACCAACGATTTCTCGAATGAGATGGAATTTCCTGAGCACATGTTTAGACCTTTGATGCGATCTGGGTTCCTTAGACTGAGCAATGTCACCATTGTTGTCACAATACAACTCAATGCCATTCTCAATGCTAGGAACTACACCAAGCTCACCAATGAACTTTTTGATCCAAACAGCTTCCTTTCTTTGCATCGCCGCTGCAATATACTCGGCCTCTGTTGTAGAATCCGCGATGGTACGCCGCTTAGAGCTCTTCCACTCACAACTCCTCCATTGAGACAAAATATGAAACCAGTTGCGATCGAAAATCATCTTTGTCACTCCGGAAGCTTGCATGGGTGTATCCAGTAACAACCAACTCATCATCTCCACCATAAACCAAAAAATTATCCTTAGTCCTTCGCAAGTACTTAAGGATGTTTTTCGCGGCAATCCAGTGTGCATCTCCTGGATTTGACTGGTATCTGCTGCATATACTCAAAGCATATGCAACATCCGGTCGAGTGCATATCATGGCATACATAATGGATCCTACTGCGAAGCATAGGGAACATTACTCATACGCTTGACCTCATCGGGACTCGAAGGACACTGAGTCTTGCCAAGTGTTATGCCATGTTGCATGGGAATGAAACCTCTCTTGGAGTTTTCCAGCTTGAACCTTGCAAGAACCTTATCAATATAAGTCTCTTGACTAAGTCCAATCAACCTTTTCGACCTATCTCTATAGATCTTTATTCCCAATATGTACTCGGCCTCTCCTAGGTCTTTCATAGAGAAACAATTTTTAAGCCATTCCTTGATCGACTCAAGCATGGTCTTATCATTTCCTATGAGAAGTATGTCATCCACATACAAGACCGGAAAAGTAATACTACTCCCACTTAACTTCTTGTATACACAAGATTCCTCTTCATTTCGAGAAAGCCAAATTTCTTGATCGCCTCATCAAATATGAGGTTCCAACTCCTTGATGCTTGCTTTAGTCCATAAATGGACTTCTTAAGCTTACATACCCTCCCTGGATTTTCTAGATCTTCAAAACCTTGAGGTTGTGTCATGTACACATCCTCTTTCAAGAACCCATTCAAGAAAGCGGTTTTGACATCCATCTCGCCATATATCATAGTCATGAAAGGCAAGAATCGCAAGGATTATCCTAATGGACTTCAAGCATGGCTCTTGGTGAGAAGGTTTCATCATAGTCAATACCATGAATTTGTTTGAAACCTTTCGCCACCAACCTTGCTTTGAAAACACTAATGATTCCATCCTTGTCTGTTTTCAACTTGAAAATCCATTTGCATCCAATGGGTTTTACCCCATTAGGCAAATCAACCAAATCCCATACTTGATTTTCAGACATGGAATCCATTTCAGATTTCATGGCCTCAAGCCATCTTTCGGAGTCTTGACTATCCAAAGCATCTTTGTAGCTAGTAGGTCAGTTTCGATTCTAAAATCGTTATTTCGGAACTTTCGGTCAAAAGTAAATCAATATATCTCTTTGACGGAATGATGGTCCTACTAGACCTACGTTGGGGAACAACAGAAGAAGTTTCTACCTCACTAGGTTTAGTGACTTCGCATGGAGTATCTCCAAGTGGGACGGTAGGAGGTACGTGAATTGAATGCACCACCTCATGAGCATTTTCATGCCGGGCCGCCTCTGATGAGGTGTTAACCTCATCCATTTGTTGCTCATCTCGAACTTCTTCGAGATATACATTTCTCCCACTTGTTTTTCTGGAAATAAAATCCTTTTCCAGAAAGACACCATTACGAGCAACAAACACTTTGTTTTCGCTTTGGTAGTAGAAGTAGTATCCCTTAGTCTCTTTTGGGTAACCCACAAAAAAACATTTATCGGATTTGGGTGAAAGCTTATTAGAAAGTAAACGTTTTACATAAGCTTCACAACCCCATATCCTTAGAAAAGACAATTTTGGAACGTTTCCTGTCCACATTTCATATGGTGTCTTTTCCACTACTTTGGACGGTGCTCTGTTAAGTGTGAATGCCGCTGTTTCAAGCGCAAATCCCCAGAATGAAATAGGAAGATCAGCAAGACTCATCATGGATCGAACCATATCAAGTAGAGTTCGATTCCTTCTTTTAGAAACGCCATTTAACTGTGGTGTTCCTGGCGGAGTCCATTGTGAAAGTATTCCACAATCCTTCAAATGATCACCAAATTCTTGAGATAAATATTCACCACCACGATCGGATCGTAATGCCTTAATTTTCTTCCCAAGTTGGTTTTGTACTTCATTCTGGAATTCCTTAAATTTTTCAAAGGATTCCGACTTATGCCGCATGAGGTAAACATATCCAAATCTGCTCACATCATCGGTAAAAGTAATGAAGTAACTGTACCCTCCCCTAGCCAACGTACTCATAGGTCCACACACATCCGTATGTATGAGGGCTAAAAGGTCATTGGCCCTTTCACTTGAACCTGTGAAAGGAGACTTTGTCATTTTCCCCATTAAGCAAAACTCACAAGTATCAGATGATTCGAAATCAAATGATTTGAGAATTCCATCTTTATGAAGTTTCTCAATGCGCTTTGAGCTTATGTGGCCTAATCGACAATGCCATAGGTATGTAGGGTTTGAATCATTTGCTTTATGTTTCTTCTTTGTCTATGTTATAGATGTGGGTTTCTAAGTCTAGCACATATAAACCATTTGATAACTTAGCGGAGACATAGAACATATCATTCAAATACGCAGAACAACAATTGTTCTTTATTGTAAATGAATAACCTTCGGAATCCAAAACAGGAATCGAAATAATGTTCTTTGTGATAGCAGGAACATAATAACAATTATTAAGTTCTAAAACTAATCCTGAAGGTAAAAGTAGACTATATACTCCCACTGCCAATGTAGCAACTCGTGCTCCATTGCCAACGCGAAGATCTACTTCTCCCTTTCCCAATGTTCTACTTCTTTTGAGGCCTTGCATATTACAAATAATGTGCGAACCACAAGCGGTATCAAATACCCAAGAAGCAGAAGTTGCTAAGTTAATTTCTATAACATACATATCTGAACTAGAAACTCCTTTCTTTTGATCCTTCAGATACTTGGGGCAATTACTTTTCCAATGACCAACCTTGTTACAGATGTAACAATAGTGCTCATCAGCAACTTTTGGTTTTGGTGTAACGATTCCCAAATCCCTTTCAATTGCAATGAAACGTTCAGCATTCAATTTGTCCTTCGAAAGGACGGAGCGCAAATTACAAGTAGAATTGTTGGTGATGATATTGTTGTTACTAGACATAATTACTACAACAAATAATAAAGCAAGATTTAATCAATGTTTATCAAGAAAGCAATAATTAAACAAATTTTAATTATTACTACCCTTTATTCAAAATGAAAGTCCCCTATTGAATAAAGAAATAACCAAGATCCCCTCCCACTACAATCAAACGGACTTTGGCCCTGCCTTCAATTTATAGTAGTTGAGGTAAGTAAACACTTTACTAATTATAACTAATTATAATTCTTGGTAGTCAGGTTAACAACTCCTTGTTTACTCCTATCTCTTAGCTTCAAAACCCAAAACTTTGTCTTTTGATGATTTTGTTGAGTTAAACCAAACATTAACATGTAAGTTTCAAAAACCTACCCTACTATCCCCGGAACTATGAGCAACACCCTGCTTTGGCAGAACCTATTACTCATGATCTAAGGCTTTATAGGTGTTGTTTGGAAAAGCAATTGAACTCAATATTACTTTTGGGAACCTAAGTTTACTAATATGGTCAATTAATAGTGAACACATGAATCAATTAACCACAAACAAACTTAGAAGCAAGCATTTAAACAAAATAAATGCAAGAGAATTACTATAAGCAATAACTAAATGATCTAGTATGGCCCCTATACTTAGGAAAATAACTAATCTTCATGAATCCTCCCTTGAATCTCCATGGATCACCATCCTTGAAACTCCTTGGATCCTCATGCTTGATTACATAATTTGAATTAAATAAATAACGAAAATTGAAAATTACAAAAATACAAACGATTCGTAGATCGTATTTAATTTACATTCAAATATAACGATTCGCAGGTCGTATTTACTATCCTAATTTGGGCCATACTAGTCATAACATGCAAATATAATATCATACATATTACATTAAACATCCACGCATTTATAATATCAAATACAATAAACACAAACGATTTACTTATTAACAATTAATAAGCAAATAAAACTTTCCATAATAATTATAAAACTTAACAAATTTAAGCTAGGAATTATTTTGGAAACTTTATTATTTTAATTCAATTACTCATTTAAACATGGCAATAATCATTATTATTCACAAATTTGCAAAATAGGAAACTTTTGGATTTATGCTCAATTATGGAAAATCAGATTTTCCTTAAAAACAATTTTTTTTTTTTTATATGAGGGGTTGACTTGTTGACCGTTGACCAACAGCACAAGGCTGCCAGTCAACAGCCAACCCAAAAACCCACAAAATTCACGCAATTCTTCACGTGAAAACAAGACCAACACCACACCTAAACAACAACCAGAACCTAACGCCAGCGCACGGCCAGCACTTCACCCACTGCACCGACCGACGAGTCTCCGGCATCCACGCCAGAAACCTCCGGCCAGCCCAGCCGCTGCCAGCACACGCCAGCACCCCTGCCAGCGAGCGCCAGCAGCCACGCACGTCGGACGTGTTGCTGGTTGCGTCTCCACCACCACCCTAGAATCGCCGCTTGGCCGACCAGAACTTCCCTCCATCGTGGCTCCACCGCCGCAGGTGGGGCCACCCAGCCATGGTGGGTTTCCTTTTTGAATTTTGTAATAATTTACCAAAATTCTAATTAATCTTTAATTAACAATTTATTTAAAGATTTAGGATTTAATTAGGTTAAAAAATCCGAAAATTTGGCAAAAAAATTTGAATCACTTAACAAACTCAAACAAGATTTTTAGATTTGTTAAGATTAGATTTCAATGCTTAATCTATATTAAACATTAAATCTAACAAAAAATTCAAAATTAGGGCAAAAACCAAATTATATCCAAAAATTCAGAAAATTAACAATTAAATTCCGAAAATTCGAAAATAACTTTTAGGGTGATCTACTGAATTATCATAACAAATAAAATCATATATTTTAATTGTTATCCTTAAATTCTATGAATAATCAAATTAAACATAAAATTTAACCAAAATTCATAAACAATATGATCAAATTCGAAAATTAGTGGGAAAAATAATCAAATTATTTTCAGCCATCATATTATTCTAGATCTATGTGGGTGATAAACATTAGATTTATTTAACAAATTAAAAATCAAATCTTTAATTGTTAACAAATTATTTCTATGATTAATCGAATTAAACATAAATAATTTTAAATCTAACAAAAAAATTTATAAAAATCCGAAAATTTTAGAGTGAATTAAACAATTTATTTCGTCCCTCCTATCAAAAATTCGGACCTTAATAAAATTATTTGAGCATAAATCACAAATTAATCAATTATTTACAATTTCCAATCAATTAATATCAAATATCAATTATGCAAATTCAAGCCATAAATAAATCCTCCCTTAATTGAATAAAAATAATAACTTTGCATACAATTATATGATCATATGAATATTATGAATTAGGCAAAACTGATACCACTGTAGGAATATATAGATGCATATAGCGGAATTTCAGGAAACAATTTCCTAACATCTATCATAGGATCGCAAACATAATCAAACATATAAATCATTCAATAGGAATTAAACATCAAACCTTTGTAGCGTGATTTCCCTATTGTATGCAAGCTTTTGAAGATCCGAGAGCCTCAAGTGTTGCTCCTCTACTTAGTCCACGAGCACCAATTGAATTCCCACGTTTGCTAGAACGGAAGAGGATGAACAGATTTCACTCTCTTACTTTTAAGGGAGGGTGGCCGGATTTTCCAAAGGGAAACAATAGGGTTTTTTCTCTCTCTTTTCAGTTTAAATGTTACTGTCAAATTGAACGTTCTTTTTCTCTCTGCTATTATAACCTTTTATAATAGTAGGAGAATAAATTAAGAGAGAGACCTAACCTAACCCTACTTTCTCCTATTGGCCGGTTTCCTTACTTCAATTAGTTACTACAATGTGTGACCTCATAGGATTAGGTTAACTTAGTTGTAGGTACAATCAATATTGTTCTACTAACCAACATTTATTCTCTAGCAAGTAAATGTGATTACTAAACTAACGTAATTAATTATCTCTATAATAATTTCCTTTTATATTTAGTAATTGCCGGGATGTCTAAGGACATATTCCTTCACAGTCAGCACCCTCATCTTTTGCAGCAAGCTAGCTACATGAAGCCTTTAGGATATCCTCAATTTCACTCTCTTTTTCTTGATATATATACACACACACACACACACACACACACACACACACACACACACACACACTTCCTCCGTTACTTATAAAATTGCAACATATGGGTTTGGCTCACTTTTTAACGAAATGAAAAACATGGTGCGGTAGGACAAAAGTACCAATGCCGGTGGGTAATTGATGAGTGTTTCTGTTAGATTCAAGAAGGGTAATATAGTTTATTTGACTAAATTTTATTACCAAAAGAGGAATTGTTGCAATTAATATGAAACTACCTAAAGTAGTATTTGTAATTAATAAAGAACATAGGGAGTATATATTTATACTTATCTATAAACATGTGGATTTGCTACATGAGTTTAAAAGAAAGTCAATCATAGGTCCCCTTCACTTCCTTATATCTCTGTCCACAATTTAGCGCTTAAACAAGCAGCCGTGTTTGAGCGCATTTGCTGGATCCGATGTGGAACTTGTCCTCATATCTATGGCAGAGGTCCGTGAAGCTTTCTGCCATGTTCCAGTAACAAAGTTTATATATATATATATATATATATATATATATATATAGACACGTACACAGAGACCTATAAAGTAATCACGCAAGAATAACGAGTCATCCCTGACCTAGATCTAGAGTGAAATTTAACCCACAACCATGATTAAGATACATTTTATTTCAGAAATATAAATCTCATGTTCCAAATCGATGACAAACACTAAGGATTTCTGCCTTGACCTTCCACATTAAATGGAAGAATATTTTCAGGATAAGAAAATGTATATTACTGCCAGTATGTGCCAAACAATTTCAATTATAACTGATACAAAGAGGATGTTACAAGAAGATTCAGAAAATTTCATCAACGATTACATATACCAAGGCAGATATATAAAATTACAGAAAATCAGTCGTGAGAAATTCAAAATCCCTAACCCATACCTGGCAAAACCAAGTCCATGAACTTTTGCTGCTTCAGCATGACCCTCACGGCCTCACTCATATCTTTAGCAGTTGACCCGCGCTTTACTAGTTCAGAAAACTCATGCTTGTCAAGAAGATTCCCTTGGGGCCGGCTAGAACACTGTGGAGCTAAGCGTAAAGCTTCCCTCATTGACTGCTCCTCTTCTTCTCTGATTTTTTGAATCTCTGCCTTTAAGGCATCCTGTTCCAGACCCTGAGCATTCTTGTCCTTGGAGTACCAAAACAAATCTTTGCCTGCTCAAGTTAGGAATAACAGCCAAACATCACAATCAAGATGTCTCAGACAAGTGCACTAGCATATCATAAACATAGAACTGTACAAAGTATATGCAAGGCCTTGATCACATCAAAGATATGAGTGCATCTTACATGTATTCAACAGCATGGTCTACAAATTGTATTTCATCCTCCGTGAGAATTCTTCATTGCAAATATTAAAATTTGAAACTAGCATCAGCAAAATGAACCCAATGCTTTAGCAGTCAACACAGCATCACTCAAAAGTCAAAACAGACCTTAGCTTGCAAGCAGAACATTAACAAAGTCGAAGACGGATGCTTTGTTCATAACACCGAAGAAAACAAGAAGACTATAATCAACAAATTTCCAAGAAAATCCATTAACGCTAATTACAAGCACCTAAACTATCACAGAAAAAAAGTATGCAGCCCAATCTCCCCCCCCTCCCTCTCCATTTTCATGAGTACCAGACATCTACTGCCTCTGATGAGTAACGCCATAACCTACATAATCGAGAAGTGAAAGAAATTTAAATACCTTTCTGCCATCTCCCAACAGGAGCCTTGACACTGTGACCCAAGTAATTTTCTCTGTGTTTATCAACCTTGACATCATCCCAAGTGAATTCTGAAAATGAAAGATGATTATAAAAAAATACTGTTATGACAGATGTGAGAAAGAACAAATATTGAATGCAAAATTGAAAATAAACAGACACAGATTTAACGTGGTTCACCAATGGAGTGTTGGCTACATCCACGGGCAGGGGAGAGAATAATTTTATTGATGAGAGAATAATCAGAATTACAGAGACGATTAATGGGAAAATCGTCACTAATAAACTAGGTTAAAAAACCTATTTATATGCAAACCCCGAAAATCGCCAATCCCGCGTCATTAAACTGCCGCCCGATCGGGTCGGGCGGAATCCGCCCGATCGGGCGGTAATTGCCCAGCCAAAACCAGTCGCGGGCCCGATCGGGCGAACATGGCCCGAGTCGTAGTTCGCGATGCCGCCCGATCGGGCGAACAAGCCCGATGACATCGGGCTCCCCACTCTCACATCTTCTGCTTGGTCGCTGCCCCGCCCGATCGGGAGAGCCTGCCCGATCCGGTCGGGTGGTCCGACAGAAAGCGCCTCTGACCAGAATTCAAGGCATAAAATCCTACAAATCTCCACCTTGACTTGAATCCTCTCACAATAAACCAGATAAACAAATAACACATGCATTGAACACAATGCCCAGCTTCTCCCTGCAACCAGATTTGCCCCGAAAGACAACCAGAACAGATTTGTCCCTTAAGGACACCAGATTAGCCCCTAAAGGCTCCAGACTTGCCCCAACATGAAGGGCAATCAACAATCACGAACATTGAGCAAGTTCAAACAATGTTGAAACTTACTCTGTGGAACAGGCTTAGTGAACATATCAGCAGGATTATCAGCAGTACCTACTTTCTTCACCTTAACCCTCTTCTCACTCCTCAGAAAATGATATCTCACATCAATGTGCTTAGTCCTTTCATGATGGACTTGATCCTTGGCTAAGCATATTGCACTCAAACTGTCACAATACACAATGGCCTGATCGTGATGCAAACCAAGATCACTAACTAGCCCCTTTAACCATATTCCCTCTTTAGCATTCTTTGTCAATGCCATGTACTACTGTTTCAAGTAGTAGACAAAGTAACTGTAGCCTGCAAAGTTGCCTTCCAACTAACAACAGAACCACCAAGAGTAAATACATAACCAGTCATAGACCTCCTAATGTCTACATCTTCAGCATAATCAGAATCAGAATAACCAGTAACTAAACACTGAGCATCATTCCCATAGATGAGACCAACATCAGACGTACCTCGAAGGTAACGAAAAATCCTCTTAACTGCCTGCCAATGCTCCTTACCAGGATCACCCATGAACCTACTAACAACACCGATCGCATGTGCAAGATCCGGCCTAGTGCGGACCATAGCATACATCGGACTCCCTACCGCACTAGCATAAGGAACCCTACTCATATACTCCTTCTCCTCGGCAGACTTGGGTGCAAAAGCAACAGACAAATGATTATTGGAGGCACTTGGAGTATCTATAGGTTTAGTTTGTTGACATGCCAAACCTTGACAAAATCTTCGAATGTAGCCTTTTTCGTGACAAGAAAAGCTTCCTCGATCTCTTTCCCTATAAATCTCCATCCCCAAAATCTTCTTCGCAGCACCCAAATCCTTCATCTCAAACTCAAGACCGAGAAGACCCTTCAACCTCTCGAATATCGGGACTTGGACTTTGCAGCTATAAGCATATCATCTACATACAACACCAAATAAATCCATGATTCATCATCCAGCTTGTAATGATACACACAACAATCATACGGACTCCTGTTGTAACCCAATTCAATCATATAGCTGTCAAACCTCTTGTACCACTGCCTAGGAGACTGCTTTAGCCCATACAAAGACTTCTTCAATCTGCAAACATAGTCTTCTTTATCAGGAACTTGGAACCCATCTAGCTGAGTCATATAAATCTCTTCTTCCAACTCCCCATGTAGAAAAGCTGTTTTCACATCTAGTTGCTCAAGTTCAAGATCCTGATGTGCAACTATTGCTAGTAGCACCCTGATGGAAGTATGTCTAACCACTGGTGAGAAAATCTCATTATAATCAACTCCTTCCCTTTGAGTGAACCCTATTGCAACAACCCGAGCTTTATATTTGACCCCCTCAGAAGGTGAGGTCCCTTCCTTCTTCTTGAAAACCTATTTGCAGGTGACAATTTTTCTCTCCTTAGGACGCTTGACTAGCTCCCAAGTCTGATTCTTATCCAGAGACTCCATTTCATCTCCCATAGCAGCGAGCCATTGAGCAGACTCACTACCTGAGACCGCTTCTTTGTAGGTGGATGGTTCCCGAATATCTACCTCTACCTCCTCCTCGGCAACTGCAGTGCATAAGCAACCATATCCTCAAAACCATACCTCCTAGGAGGTCCCACACCAACTCTTCTAGCTCTATCAAGTGCTATACTTGTTCGATGTGCTTCAGATGAGGCACATGGATGACTAAAAGATTCAGATTCAGTAGCACCATGTTGATCTTCTCCACCTTGGTGCTGTAATTCACTCCCTTCATAAGTGACTTCCAGCTCCACCTGTTTATCAACATCACTACCAGCAGACACTACCATAGACTTCACAGTGGGGTTAAGCATAGAATTTTCATCAAATATTACATTTCTTCTAAGTATTACTCGACTATCAGAAGGTGACCAGATTCTATAGCCCTTAACTCCATTCCCAAAACCCAAAAATACACCCTTCTTAGCTCTAGGTTCTAATTTACCCTGACGTACATGATAATAAACAGTAGAACCAAAAACTCTCAACGAGAGAATAATCTGCGAGGCTTACCGGACCACACCTCATAAGGTGTTTTTGATCCAATACCAAGTGTGAGGTCCACGGTTGATCGGATAGCAAGCCGTGCTTACAGCTTCGCCCAAAATCTTCTAGGTAACCCAAAGATTAGAGAGCATACACCTCGCTTTCTCCAACAAGTGTCGATTCATGCGTTCTCGCTACCCCGTTTCTTTGTGGAGTATTCCCGACGGTATGATGGCGAGCAATCCCTTCATTCTTGCGAGAACTCATTAAACTCGAGACAAACAAAATTCCGAGACCATTATCGGTTCGCGATCTTTTGATCTTCCTTCCAACTTGATTTTCCACCAAAGCCTTCCCTTGCTTGAATTTCATGAAAGCCTCACTCTTATGCTTCATCATAATTACCCAAGTCATCCGTGAATAATCATCGATCATCGACACAAAATACCCGTAACCTCCAAGAGACTCAACTCGGGAAGGACCCCAACAATCGAGTGAATATAATCAAGTGTGCCCTTTGTAGTATGCACAACCTTTGGAAACTTGCTGCGATGAAGCTTTCCAAACACACAATGCTCCACGAGAACTCTAAGTCCCGCACCTTGTGCCCACATGTAAGATCCCTTTTTGACGGAATTTGCATCCCCCTTTCACCCATATGTCCAAGTCTCCTATGCCATAACTTGGTCATGTCTTCCCCTGGGAACCTCGGATGATGCAACAAGCAGCAGAACCTGTCACAAGTAGAACCTTGAAGAAAATATAAGGTACCCTTTTCAATACCTTTCGGAACTACCTTCGAACCCTTGTAGACACTCATAACTCCACCTTCACCTTGGCGAAACCCCTCCAACTCAAGAAGACTCAAAGATATCGGATTCTTTGTCATCGTGGAACATGGGCCGAACGCCACCCAAGATAAAATTTCTCCTACTCTTTTTACACTAAACAAGTATAATGGAGTAGGTGAGTGGAACATACCTAACTTCGTTCAAGGTTACGTAAAATGTACCATCATGAGTCCTCTAATCTTATAGATAGCCTATTCCAACTACTTTTCTAAGCAAAATCAAAAATCATAATGTTGGCCTTTAATTTGAAACACTTGTCCCCATAATTATCTCTCTAAAAAAAAAAAAAAAAAAAAAAAATTTGCTCATAAGTTGAAAACCACTCCCTGCAGGGACTAATATGATACGATGCCCGCGGAATTAAGAACCCACACATCCCTATAATGTGACCTGGTTATTAACAACTAGGGCCGTGGATCTTCCGTGAGTCTCGACGTGCAGCTCGCTGTGGATTATTGCGGTGATCACGCTTGGCCGGAAAGCTTAACCTTCATTCTTGTCCTGCTTCCGCTTCTTTTTCTTAGGACACTCATTTTTCCAATGCCCCTTCTCTTTACAGTAATTACGGACATCATTAGGTTTAGGACCCTTAGAATTCGAATTTTTATGGTTCGATTTCTTTTTACCGGATTTTCCCCTCCCTTACCCCCGGTGACAAATAATCCGGATGTCGATTTTACGTACTAGAACCGAGATGCCCGATGACGGACTTCTCTAGTATGAAGAGCGAGATCTTACTTCTTCTAAAGACAGACTATCTTTCCCAACAATAAAAGAATCCACAAAATTCTCATACGATAAAGGCAAAGATACTAACAGTATTAAAGCAGCATCCTCATCATCTATTTTAACATCAATATTACGAAGATCTAGCAACATAGTATTCAATTTATCTAGATGATCCCTCAGAGACATACCTTCCTGCATACGCAGGTGAGACGAAACGTTGCTTCAAAAGCAACTTGTTGGTTAGAGATTTTGTCATGTATAAACTCTCTAACTTCAACCACGAGACCAGCGACGGTTTCTCGCTCCGCAACTTCAGTAATTATGTCGTCGAAAGACATAACATAATTGTTGAATGCGCCTTCTCCTTCCAGAATGGCCATCTCAGCGGTTTCTGAATCCGATGACTTCTTTGCCAACGGTGCCCACAACCCTTGTTGCTTCAGTAAAGCACGCATCTTGATCTGCCACAGACTGAAACTATTTCTCCCTGTGAATTTATCAATTTTCACATTCATCCCAGACATCTTTCTCACCCGGATCGAACACAAAGCTCTTGATACCAATTTGTTATGACAGATGTGAGAAAGAACAAATATTGAATGCAAAATTGAAAATAAACAGACACAGATTTAACGTGGTTCACCAACGGAGTGTTGGCTACATCCACGGGCAGGGGAGAGAATAATTTTATTGATGAGAGAATAATCAGAATTACAGAGATGATTAATGGGAAAATCGTCACTAATAAACTAGGTTAAAAAACCTATTTATATGCAAACCCCGAAAATCGCCAATCCCGCGTCATTAAACTGCCGCCCCGCGGATCGGGCGGTCGCGGGCCCGATCGGCCAACATGGGAGTCGAGTTCGCGATGTCGCCCGATCGGGCGCCCCACTCTCACATCTTATGCTTGGTCGCTGCCCCGCCCGATCGGGCGAGCCTGCCCGACCCGGTCGGGCGGTCCGACAGAAAGCGCCTCTGACCAGAATTCAAGGCATAAAATCCTACAAATACCCATAAAATATGAGAAAGGAAATTGAATTCAGGCCAAACAATAACAAAAATTTACAACATTCTTAAAACCAAATCACAGTTCCAGAAAAGAAAATGCCATAAAACATAAGTCTATCACAGCATTCCAAGAATTATACCATTAAAAAGCGAGTGCTACAAATACAACTTCTATTCAGAAAAGATAATGCATTAAATTATAGGAAAATTTGTCAGAAACAACCTTTTATAAAAGACACTTATTGTCAGAAAGAACCTTTTTATGTCAAGACAAACCTTAAACCAAAATATTTTTGTCACATTAAACTTTTGGCCGGAAAAAAGACCATTGACTTAGTTTTCAGGCGTTGACCATCCCAGCCCCAACTACGAAACCACCCCCACCCCCACGAAATCAGCCCCCTCGCTTTCCCCAACCCTCGAAACCACCACCTTCTTCCCCCCACCCTCAAAACCACCAACCCTCACTTCCCGCCACCCTGAAACCACCCCTTCCTTTTTCTTCGTTAGGGTTTAGGTTTGTTCGGGTGGGGATTTAGGGTTTGAGGGGCACGGTTGAGGGTGAAGGGAGGGGTCGGGGGTCGTTTTGAGGTGGGAGAATGGGAGGGAGGGAGTGGTTTTGAGGGTGGGTGGAAGAAAGCGGTGGTTTTGAGGGTGGGGGAAAGCGAGGGGGCTGATTTCGTGGGGTGGGGGGTGGTTTCGTGGGTGGGGCTGGGATAGTCAAAACTAAGTCAAGGGTCTTTTTCCGGCCATAGGTTTAATGTGACAAAAATATTTTGGTTTAAGGTTTGTCTTGCAAAAAAAATTTTAAAAGGTTGTTTCTGACAAAAAGTGTTATAAAATGTTGTTTCTAACAAATTTTCCTAAATTATAAGCTAATCAAAGCATTCCAAGAATTATACCTTGTTTGCCGTCTTAACTCTTATACAGTCACTCTTAGAAAGAATAATTTGTACACTTGTATATCGAAGAGAAAAAGGGATGTATTTTTTGTTGAAACTTGAAAGAGAGAATGTGTTTGATATGGTGGGCGAAAAGGGGGTAGGAGGGAGAATTAAAATATTAGTGTGACCATTCCCAAAGTAGAATTATACAAACTATTATGGGAAGGTTGGAAAAAGGAAAGTGTTCAAACTCACCGGTGTGGAAGGAGTACATAGAATCTAGTTCATGGAAGTCTTTAATGGATTGAAGAAAGGTTCAAGATTGCAAATGTGGGGAAAAAGGCAAGAAACTAGACAGCAAAAGCAAAAAGCGTAGGCAAAAGATAAGCACACAGCATGCCTGCCAGTGAGACAGGACAGTAAGAAGCATGCCATAAAAATAAAAAAATAAAAACTAAAGTTCATAATGCTGTAGAACAGTAGAAGGTGCTCTACCGGCCAGTTTAAAAAATGTTACAAAGTGCAATAAGTACTACAGAGGACCTGAATTTAAGTAAGGAAATACTATAAACGACAGTTATTCATGGGATTCCATAACTTATTGCTAACCTGTAAAAATTTCAAAACACTTGTTTCCCAAAGATAAAATTCAGGAGCACCAATTCTCATCATTGTTACTCATGGGATTCACTAATTCTTTTCCTCTCATGATTTTGGTGTTTCAACTAAAAAGGAGGATGAAAACAAGAAGATGGTGAATACTCAAGGTGATCCTTTCAGTTGTGTCACGCACTTGAGTTTCTAATATGAAGTATAGTTTTTGAATGCCGCACATGAAAAAGATGGATCACCCAGGAACAGAAGGGCATCAAACTTAAACATAAAAATAAATGGCTGCGGGGAAGCTTGAGGAGAATAATGGGATAGACAAGTTGTAATAACAATTAGAGACGATTAATAGTTTGTCAGCAATAAAGCATACGAAAAATAAAGAAAACAAAACCGAAAACAATATTCAACAGACCTACAAGTCAAAAAATAGAATGCAAAATAAGCACTCTAAGACTAACGTAAAATGCAGCCAGATTTCATTGCAATGCTGCTAGTAAAACATTTCGTAGTAGCAGCTTGTTTCGCATTTTTTAGAAAATGAAAGAAAGGGAAAGGAAGGAAAGGGAAAAGAAAGGAAGGGAAGATAAGAAAAGGTAATTATTGTTTTTCCTTTGTTTAGTTTGGTGTTAACTCTCCGTTATTAATGAAATCCCGGTGTACCTCCAAACCTCCCATTATCAGTTTCTTTAGATGAGGAACTGATTTCAGTAAAAGAGCAAATACATAAATATACATAGAAAATAGAATCAAGAATTCTAGCAAATATTGGGACAAATATTGCATGCTAATTGTAACATACACACATTAGAAAGATACAGAGACTTGCACGCCTTAAAACCCCGTAATTCCTCTGCAATAGATTGGCCCCTTTTCAGTATCCTTAACTCACACCAGATAGCCCATATTTCAACAGCCTATGTGTCATTTATCAACAAGATATAATTAAAAAGCCTTACAATAAAAGTTTCTGATACCATGGATATGGATATGAGATTTTCTTACAAAGTTACACTAAAATTAATTACCATTACCAATATTTATTACCGCCTACCAAACAGGCAGTACATGTGTCTGGAAAACCTGAGATACAAAAGAGCTCAACACTAATTGTTTCTGTCAAGAAACTCTAACTAATGCTGAAGGGGATGCCAACTAAGGGTGCGTTCTCTTCAACTTATTGGACCTGAACTGAACTGAACTTATCTGAACTGAACTTATTGGACCTGAACTGAACTGATTGGAACTTATTAGACCTGATTGGACCTGATTCAACTTATTGGACCTGATTGAACCTGATTGGAACTTATTGGACCTGATTGAAACTTATTGACCTGATTGGAACTTATTAGACCTTATTGGCCCTGATTGAAACTTATTAGACCTTTTTGGACCTGATTGAAACTTATTAGACCTTGTTGGACCTAATTGGAACTTATTTGCCCTTATTAGACAAAAAAATTGATGAGTAATAACATAAATATTACCCCTAACGTAAATACTACCCCTCAAAATTTATTATGATGTAATAATTACTAAAATTCGCCCTTTAAAAAATAATAATTATTAATTATGTCTTATGATAAACAATTTAACAAAAAAAAATACTATTTATATACTTGCCTATACATAACTTTCACCACTAATATATCTAAGAAAGATACTTCGGTGATGATAATGAAGCAATCCATTGATAACATTTATATCTTTCATCGTTATTAGTTTCGAAAACATGTTCTCTAGTTATTTAAAGACGAATTGCAAAATATTGTAATTATGATGATTATTATTATTAACCTTATTTAACCATGATTATAATATTTTTTAATAATAATATGATCAGCTAATAGTAATATGAATAATAAAATAATAGACAATAATACAAGTATAATACGATATAATCGTTGTGGTACTTTAATTACAATTCTAATAATAACATAATCAGCTAATAGTGATATGAATAATAAAATAATGGACAATAATACAAATATTTATTGATCATTGACTATTGGAACTTATTGGACCTGATTAAACCTGATTGAAACTTATTGCACCTGATTAGAACTTATTGGACCTTATTAGACCTGATTGGAACTTATTGCTCCTGATTGGAACTTATTGGACCTTATTAGACCTGATTGGAACTTATTGCCCTGATTGGACCTGATTGAAACTTATCTGAACTGAACTGAACTTATCTGAACTGATCTCAACTTATTGGACCTGAAACTTAATTTTTTAAGGTGAAGAGAACGCACCTGAGAGGGTACGAGAGCTCCGATGGGTCTTGACGCCGGTAAACCTGCAAAGCACACTGAAAAACTACCCCGGGGGTTTTTCCGGGAACGCCCCTCCGACGCTCAAGTCAGTAATTGAGGTAGAGAGAGAAAGCAGTAATTGTAGAGAGAGATGCTCTAGCTTTTTAGGTGAGAATTGAATACCTTTTGACTGATGGGACAAGCACTATTTATAGTGGTTGTGAATTCCAATAAAATAGGGTATTTAGGTCAACTCCAGCTGGTGGAGGGTTGATGGCCTTAGGAGTAGGGGTATTTTGGTAATTTTGTCCACAGTGGGCTGGTCCTTGAAATGGGCCCAAACAATTAGCCCTACGCCGATTAATCGGAGTGGATAGCCGATTTTCTAGGGCGGTTGATCGGCGGAATAAAAATAACTGCAATTTCGTTGGGCTAGGCGGGGTTCGCAAACTGTTGGAGCGAGCTTGCTAGGCCACAAGGGGCCCTTATGAGCTGACCGAGGGCTGAGAGGGGAGCTTAGTCATCGACCGAGGCTCTCGTGAGCTGAAGCTGAGGCGCGCGTGTGCCGAGGCCGAGGCCTTCATGGGCTCTGAGGCACGAGCTTGTGCGAGTCTAGGGGCGTGCTGGGCCAAGGCCGAGGCACGTCCTGCTGGGCCGAGGCCGAGGCAATGCGGGGGCCGAGGCACTCATGGGCGCTGAGGCCGAGCGACTGAGGCACGAGCGTGCACGGGTCATGGGCGTGCTGGGCCAAGACGCTCACGCGAGCCGAGGAAGGGGCCCCCTCGACCTGGCCGAGGGGCTCCCCGACACGGTCGAGGGGCTGCTGGTGGCCGAGGCTTGGGCGAGCTGTTGGGGCGCGTTGGGACGAGGCTTGTGCGAGAGCCTCGCGCGAGAGCCGGGGCACGCACGGCCGATGCACGTACCAGCAGGGGTGCTTTGGCGTGATAAGGCCTTCATGTGCCGAGGAGCTCGCGTGCTGAGCCATGAGCTGGGCCGAGCCACGAGCTGGCCGACAAGGCGTGAATTTGTGACGTTCAGACTATTTTTCTAAGTATGGGACGCTCCTCATTAACTGAGGGAGGTTCCAGGTCGCCCTTCGAATGGGCCGATGAGCCCCTGCATCTAAGAGGTATGAAGTAGTGATACTTAGTTTATTCTTCTAAGTATAGGACGCTCCTCGTTTGGTTGAGGGAGGTCCAAGATCGCCCTTCGGAGGGGCTAATGAGCCCCTGCACCCGAGATGGCATGAGGTGGCGATACTTAGTTTATTTTTCTAAGTATAGGACGCTCCTCGTTTGGTTGAGGGAGGTCCAAGATCGCCCTTCGGAGGGGCTAATGAGCCCCTGCACCCGAGAAGGCATGAGGTGTTGATACTTAGTTTCTTTTTCTAAGTAGAGGACGCTCCTCATGCGGACGAGGGAGGTCCATGGTCACCCTTCGGAGGGGCTAATGACCCCCTGCATCAGAGAGGGTATAAGGTGTTGATACTTTAGTTTATTTTTCTAAGTATGGGACGCTCCTCATTTGGCTGAGGGAGGTCCATGGTCACCCTTCGGAGGGGCTAATGAGCCCCTGCATCCGAGAAGGTATAAGGTGTTGAAACTTAGTTTATTTTTCTAAGTATGGGACGCTCCTCATTTGGCTGAGGGAGGTCCATGGTCACCCTTCGGAGGGGCTAATGAGCCCCTGCATCCGAGAAGGTATAGGTTATGATACTTAGCTCATTTGCCTAAATATAGGACGCTCCTCATTGTCCGAGGGAGGCCCCCACTCCGCATGGCGCGATTTCAAGTCGATTGCCGAGCCGGTATGACTTTCACTATGCAACCAGGGCCCAATAAGTCTTTATTCATCAAATCTTCTTCAATAGTGTGGCCCAATTGGAGGTTTGTTCATGAAAGCCCATCCAAAGGGCAGGGTCCGAGGCTCTTCCATCCTTTTCTCTATATAATGGGAGGAGAATTCATTTTCTCATTCTCATTCCATTCACTCAAAGCATTTCTTGTCTCTATCTCTCTAGTTTATCTCACTAGATTTGGATTCAGCTTCTTCTTTCGATCGGTTTCTGCACTTAAGGTACGCCCGACTTCCCTTTCTTTGTCTTTTGTTTTTAATAAAGGCCGACGGCCGACCCCTTTTGTTAGTAAATAATGGGGTTTGAGTCGGAGTCGGGTACCCCTCCCGAGTCTCCTCCCATGTACAAATTATCGGAGGAAACTCGGGGGGTAGGAATAACATTGGTGACGACGACAACTCGTTGTCTCGATCCCTCGGCTGTTCCCGAGGCGGTCCTCCTTCTGAGTCCTTCTTGGTCCTATGAGGAAGAGACCGAGGAGGACGTGCCCTACCCCTGGGAAGTATCCGTGGTCTATCCTTATGCGCAACGTAGTTACTTAGATAATTTCCTTCATGATGGTGTAGTTATGGCCGACCGGGGTGATGCCATTGAGGACTCGGACCAACTAGAGTACCCTCCACTTGTTCCGGCGGGGGGGCTGATCAACTGCTACCCACATCCTACTTGAATGAATTTGATGATGAGGGATATGTCCTCCTTAGGGGTGAAGTGGTTCATTCGCGACCCTTACGCCTTGTACAGGCCAAGGGATACGAACACAGTGTTGACAACGCCCCCTGGGTGCGTTGTGGTTTATTGAGCATGCTTAGACTTTGGACTAAGATTCCCTGTCCATCCCTTCATTAGAGAGCTCATGGTCGCGTATAACTTTACGTTCACGCAACTAGTGCCCAACTCATGGTATACCATCTTGGGTTTTGTTATGGTTTGCCACTTGTTGGGGGTCACCCCCACCCTTCGATTGTGGAGGAACATGGTTAAGTTAGTGAAGGTCCCCGAATCCAAGGGAATCGGCGGTGGTTGGTGGGGTTTCCAATGCCGTAAGGGGTACAAGATAGTTCGAAAGATGCCTACGGCTCAGAAGAAGTTCCGACGTTAGTTTCGTTATGTTTATTATGGTGGTGATTGGAATTTGCCCACCACGTGGTCTCGAGAAGGGCCACAGAGTTGTGTGAACTTCGGAGTACCGGAGATGTCGAGGGATGAGGTCGTGGCCGCCTGCTATTTCCAGACTCACCGTGAGATGATCGACGGAGAAGGAGTCTTTGTCCCTACTAATTGGCTCCCCAAGCCAAAATATGCTCATGATGAACACTTCCTCTCGGCCTTTGGAGTGAGCCCGGCCTACCCCCAGGGTAATGGGTGGGGATTGTATTTTCATACTTGGTCTTTTATTGATGTATGCTAATGTTGCCTTGCTTTTGCCTTTGTATAGTTGTTTCTCGATCACGTTTGGACGACAAAATGGCAAAGAGAGTTGATGTCGCCGCTATCATGGCTCAGAGGCTCAGGAGAGAGCTTCAAGGCGGGGCGATCGGGGTACCCCCACCACCTTCGGTAAGTCTCGCCTTCTATTTCTAGTTTCTTTTGTTACTTATGTTTTTATGCTAACTTTTGATGCCTTTAGGATCCTGCCAAGCCACGGCGCAAGACGGGGCGCTCGAAAACTCAAGTGGAGCGCCCAGAGACAGGGGTTGCCTTGGAGTACCGGCGTTCTAGCACTGAGGGGAGGCCTTCCTCAAGTAGAGGACCATCCCTCCAGTCTGGGCTTGATGCCCAATTTGACGGAGGCGAATACGACCTTCCTCCTACTCCCACATACACTCCTTCTTCTCTCTCGCCGCCACCGAAGAGGGTGCGTGGTCCTATAGCTGGGGCCGACGTCCCTTTCGTTAGGTTGTCTACCGATGATAAGGGTCGGCAGCTAAGAAGGGTTTGCAGGGAGCTGGCCTCTTCCACGGATGCTGAGTATTTGGAGTCCGTTGGCGAGGGTGAGGTGGATGAGCCTCACCACGTCTGGATGGATGTAAGTATTGCGTATCATCTTTGTGTTTTACTATCTTGTATCCCTTTCTAACTTCCTTTCTTATATTTGTAGATGTCTATTCGGATGCTGTCCGCTAGGGGTAGCTGATCTGGAGGCCGCGGCCCAACATCATCAGACTACGGTGAAGGACTTGGAGGCGAAGCTTCACTACACTGAGTCCGAGCTGACTAGGGCGATGAGGGCCATCGCTAATGATCAGTCTGACTTCCTTGAGAAGTCAAACGAGTTCACTAGCCAGATTAGCCGTCTGACGAGTGATCTTGATGATGCTCTAAAGGGTCGTGTTGATGCTCTGAAGAAGGTGAGTCGCCTCTCAACAAAACTGAAAGAGTCCCAGACGAGTGTCTGGCGTACAACACTGAAGTTGGTGAGAGCTCTTTCCAGGCGGGCGAGGACGCCGCACTAGCTCGGATGCGGAAGGCTGTGAGCCAGGATTGCCCGTCATTCAATTGGGAGGCCTCGGCTCGGACCTACCAGTCCCTGCACCAAGCTGAGATGGCCGCCCTACATGCTCAGTTGGCGGCTACTAGCTTAGGCCATGAGGTTGACCCTAACACCCATCAGTTCTCGGCGGGCGATGAGGGTGCTGAGTATGATGAGGAGGGTGCTGAGTATGATGAGGAGGGTGGAGACTTCGGCAGCCCTTTTCATTAGTGCCTTTGTATGGACTTAGCTTGTATTTTTCTTGTAAGAGGTAGTCTTTTGTTTGTTCAAGGCTGCCTCCCTTGCGTTGTAGTCTTCAAAGAAGTGGCCTTTTGTTTGTTCAAGGCTGCTTCCCTTATGTTGTAATGTTACCTGTTAGAGAATGCGAACTTTTACCATTTGCTGATCTTTCTTTGTTGAGTATTGTGATTTTCAGTTTCTGCTTTTTGTTTGGCCGAGGTACTACCTGGCTCGCACTATTTCGGATGATGCGGTGCAACATGTATTTTATCAGAGTTAGGAAGTGCGTCGAAGCATATGCTTGGCCTCTTTTCATTCATTATTAATGTCTTTTACAAAAGCTGCGCCGAGGTCAAAAGCCTGGCCCATGTACATTGATGCCCCTAAATTATAATACTTAAACAAAAATACTTCTTTAGATTATCCGCATTCCATGGTCGAGCGAGAGGAACTCCTTCGGGTGATTCGAGCCGATAAGTTCCTGGCTTGATTACATGAGTGACCTTGTATGGTCCTTCCCAGTTGGGGCTGAGCTTGCCTTGCAGGTGCGAGTTCCCCGTTGCTTCTATCTTGCGAACGACCCAATCCCCTAACTGTATGGGCCTGTGCTTCACTCTCCAGTTGAAGTACCGAGTGACCCTCTGCTTGTATTGGATGGATCGGAGGAGAGAGTTACCCCTGATTTCTGGTAGAAGGTCAAGATTGATGGGTTTCTCTCGCTCATTTTCCACTTAGTCGTAAAATGTCATGCGGGGGGATGGTATGCCCACTTCCACGGGGAGGACATCCTCACTCCCATAGACGAGCTGAAAAGGTGAGTAGCCAGTAGCTTCCTTGACGGTTGTTCGCGCGGACCAAAGTATCCCTGGCAATTCATCGACCTATGCCCCCTTTGGCTCCGTCCAAGGACTTTTTAATTCCCTTGAGAACAACTTTGTTGGCCGCCTCAGCTTGGCCATTCGTCTCGGGCCTTGAGACGGCTGAAAATCTAGTGGTTATGCCTAAACGATCACAATAGTCTCGGGTCAGCCCGCTATTGAACTGCCTTCCGTTATCAGATACGAGGGTCTTGGGGACTCCGAACCTTGTGATGATATTCCTCCAGATAAACATTTGCACTTGCTTGTCCGTGATTGTGGCAAGGGGCTCAGCTTCTATCTACTTGGTGAAGTAATCTATTGCAACAATGAGGAATTTTCTTTGTCCTGAGGCGGGAGGGAACGGGCCGAGTAGGTCCATCCCTCACTTATCAAAGGGCAACACAGCTTGTATGGAGGTAAGGGGGTTTGCTGGTGTGCGTGGGAGATCTGATAACAATTGACACTTGGGGCATTTCCGCACCAGCTCCATTGCGTCTTCTTTCAGCGTCGGCCAGTAATATCCCGCTCGGAGTGCCTTGGCGGCGATGGTTCTACTTCCTTGATGACTTCCACATGCCCCTTCGTGTATCTCCCTTAATATGTAGTCTCCATCCTCAGGGGTGACACACTTTAGCAAGGGATGAGTGTAGGATTTCTTGTACAAGTTCCCGTCATGCCAGGTGAACCACTTAGCCCTTGCTTGAACCTTCTCAGCCTCCTTGTTGTCCAGGGGAAGCTCCTCATCTCTCAGATACTTAATCATCGTTTCCATCCATGTAGAGGTTCTGTCTAGGACGAGAGTTTGTTTGGCATTGATGCTAGGTTGATGGATGACTTCCCACATGATGGTCCTTGGGCTAAGTCCGTCAGCTGAACTCGCCATTCGAGCTAGGGCGTCAGCTTGTTGATTTTCTGACCGAGGCACATGCAAGATCTGAAATTCTTGTAGGCTAGTGACCACCTCTTTGGTTTTGGATCTGTACATCCTCATGTTATCTTCCTTGGCCTCAAATTCTCCCGATACTTGACCGACTATGAGCTGTGAATCAGACTTGGCTCGGACGGACTTGGCTCCTGAGGCGATGCATATTTGTAGTCCTAGAATCAGTGCCTCATACTCGGCTTCATTGTTGGAAGCTAAAAAATCAAACTTAATGGCATACTCCAACTTGTCACCAACAGGAGGTATTATGACTAGCCCCGCTCCGCTTCTCGTTTTAGTGGAAGAGCCGTCAACCTGAAGCCCCCATGTTGCTGATCCCTCTTCCTCAGTCGGTCCGAAAGTGCATTCCGAGATGAAGTCTGCCAGGGCTTGGGCTTTAATTGCCCTTCGAGGTTCATACTCGAGGCCGAAGTCGGCCAGTTGGTCAGCCCAATCTGTCATGCGACTGGAGTGATTGCGATTTTCAATGACTTTTCGAAGAGGTTGTCCGGTTAGGACCTTGATAGGATGTGCTTGAAAGTAGGGCTTCAACTTCCGACTCGCCATGACCAAGGCATACTGTACTTGCTTTCCGCCCCTCGAAAACCATGGCTGACGAAGTACACCGGATGTTGGCCATCCTCTCGATCAGCCACAAGCACTGCACTTAGTGCGTATTCGGACACCGCCAGATAGACATACAATGTTTCCCCTGAGAGGGGGGAGATGAGCTTGGGGAGGGTGGAAAGGTGTTGCTTGAGTTACTGAAACGCTTTCTCTGCCTCTTCATCCCAATCAAACTCTTTTCGCTTGAGTGCTCGAAAGAAGGTGAGGCTCTTGTCGGTTGACCGGGACAAGAAGCACCCGAGGGCAGCTAGGCAACCCGTGAGGCGTTGGACCTCTCGGACGTTCTTAGGAGATCTCATGTCCAACACTGCTTGCACCTTGTCTGGGTTGGCTTCAATCCCTCTTTCGTCGACCAGGAAGCCAAAACATTTCCCTCCCTTAACTCCAAAAACACACTTTTTGGGGTTAAGCATCATCCGATATCGACGGAGGGTAGACAAGGTTTCCCTCAAGTCAGGCGCGTGATCTGTTGCTTGCTTGCTTTTGACGATCATATCGTCAACATACACTTCAATGTTGCGGCCCAGTTGGCCTTGGAAGATCTTGTTCACTGTGCGCTGATAGGTGGCTCCCGCATTTTTTAGCCCGAAGGGCATCATCTTGTAGCAGTAGACCCCTTGGCTCGTAATGAAGGCGGTGTGTGGCCTATCCTTCTCAGCCATGGGTATTTGGTGGTACCCTGCATTGGCGTCCATGAAACTAAGAAGCGCATGCCCTGCTGTTGAGTCCACCAACCTGTCTATCTTGGGGAGGGGATGGTTGTCCTTCGGACATGCTTTGTTCAAGTCTGTGAAATCCACACACATCCGCCATGCTCCACTAGACTTCTTGACGAGCACCACATTGGCCAACCATTCCGTGTATTGACATTCTTCAATGAATCCTACTTCTAAGAGCTTCTTTACTTCTGCTGCTGCGGCCGCGTTTCTCTCCGGGCCTTGGTGCCTCAACTTCTGTTTAACTGGACGGTATCCCTCTTTGATGTTCAATTCATGGCACATGAAATTAGGGTCTAGCCCAGGCATGTCTGTTGCCTCATAGGCGAAAACGTCCTTGTACTCCCTCAATACCATGATGATCTCCTCCCTTAGTGCTTGATCTATTGTTTGACCTACCCTCACTCGGTGGCCAAGTTCTTTATCAAGGGTGACCTCCTCATCCTCTTCAACTGGTTGAGGACGGTCATAGCATTTCGGGTTCTCCGAGATGTAGATGCTGAGGCAGTCCAGGGGTGCCTCTTCTTCACTTCTCTTTCTCTTCTTGGGTGGTGTTCCTCCTTGAGATGAGGTGGTGCCATTTTTCAAGCTATTGACATAACATTCTCTGGCCGATTGCTGATCCCCATGGATTTTGCCAACTTCCCCCTCATCCGTCTCATATTGCATCAAGAGTTGATACACCGAGATCGCGGCTTTGACCTTGTTCAGCGTAGGACGACCCACGATTGCGTTGTATGGCAATGGGATGTCCACTACCAAGAAATCAACTGGTAGGCTTCTTCCTTTGCCTTTTTCACCGAGTCGCACTGGGAGCTTGATAGTGCCGACGGGATGAACTGAGCTGCCCCCGAAGCCTATCAGTGGCTGATGGATGGGAGTCGTATCCTTCTCTTGATACTTGAGTTTTTTGAGGCAGTCCAAGGTGATGATGTCGGCGGAGGATCCGCTATCAATTAGGATCCTCCTCACTCTTGAGTTAGCTATCTTCATCTCTATCACCAAGGGGTCATCATGGGGTGTTTGAATGCGCCGAGTCGCCTCTCCGAAGGTCATTACAGGGCAGCTTGCCTGGGTACTCTCAACCTTTAACACTTGGTGCTTCAGCTCTTGAAGGTGGGATTTGCGGGAACGGCCGGTTAGGCCTCCTGAGGCGAATCCACCCGATACGACACCGACGTACCCTTCAGTGTCATCGCTGTTAGCTCGATCTTCTTTCCTCTTGTCCTTGTCCTTAGGATGTTTGAGGTACCTGGTGAGCTTCCCTTGGTCGGCTAGATTGTCTAAGGCCTTCTTCAATTCTCGGCAATCACGGGTGGTGTGACCGCACACCTTGTGGTACTCACACCATAATCGTTTGTCCCGTCGAGTGTTGGAGGTTTTTATAGGGGGTGGCTTAGGTAACACCGACCTCTCCTTGAGGTCTAAATAAATCTCCCTTTGGTTTCTGTTGAATCGAGAATCCTCCCTACTAGCGGATTGCCGGTTAGGCTGGGAGTTGGATCGAGGAGCCTTGGTCTGATCTCGGCCGTTGCGGTGATCCGCAAGACCCTTGTCATCCTTCCTCTTCCTTGAGTTGTCATTGCTTGGCTTCCGTGAACGTAGTGACTTCGTTTTCCGCCAAGGACCAACGGAACTTGCCCGGCAAGAGCCCGGACATAAGCGCGGTGAATGCTACTCCATCTTGGAGATCTGACACCCTTAGTGACTCTTCATTGAACCTCCTGATGTAGTCGCTCAGGCTTTCATTGTTCTCTTGCCTGACCGACATCAAATGGATGCTAGTCTTCTTGTGTCTCCTTCCCGCAATGAAGTGTTGAAGGAAGAGTGCTTCTAGCACTTAGAAGTTAGTAATAATTCCGGGGGATAACTCTGAGAACCAGCTAAGCGCCAACCCTTTGAGTGTAGTTGGGAAGTAGCAACACCATGCCGCTTCGCACCCCGTCTGCACACTCATTTGCGCTTTGTATGACGCCATGTGGTCAGCCAGGTCCGTCGAACCCGCATATTGCTCGATGAGAGGCACTTTCACTTTGCCTGGGTTGGGGGTGTCCATGATTTCTTTGCTGATGGGGGTCATGAAGTTCAAGACACCTCTATTGACCATCTGGGGGTCCCCACGCTTGCATGGTTGAGATGAGGCCGAGTTCCATTCATCCTCCCGGCGTCTGGGCGAGCGAGGAGGGGATCTCTCTCGCTCCCGGCGAGGAGAGTGGGGCTGACCAGGCTCACGCTCGCGTCTTGAGGGGGCCGCCCTTGAAGCTTCCCTCCTATTCAGGATTTCCCGGGCATCCATCTGCCCCTTACAGAGTCGGTTCTCTTCAATTGTTTGACGGGCATCCCTCTGCCCACGTTCTGTCTGAGGCGGTCTCTGTTCCGACCGATGGGGTCTATGGGCCAACTGAGGGAGTCTCTGAGCTGACTGAGGGGGTCTTCGCTCTCTTGGTTGCTCATGCCTTTGGGCCGAGGGCTGAGGGGTCCCACGGCGTTTGATCTTTGCATTCGAGAGGCCCCTTCCCTTGCCTCCCCTTCAGGCTGAGGGTGGGGTAGTGGCTGCCTCCCATTTTGAAGGGTGGCCAACATGGCCCTTAGGTTCCGCTCAATGTTTTGGTTCAGCTGGTCTGCTATTCTCTGGAGCTCAGCAGGTAGAGGAGGTTGTGGATGAGGGGGTCCAGCTGGTCGAGGCTGAGGCCCATGCTCTGGTGGATTAGGTTCTGGCTGAGGAGCTTTACAGTTTCGACGAATCGGTGCCATTTCAGCTCTCGGTTGTGGCTTGAGATTGTTGTATCCCCACAGACGGCCCCGAGGATTTTTCCGGGAACGCCCCTTTTGACTATTGAAAGCAGTAATTGCAGAGAGAGATGCTCTAGCTTTTTAGGTGAGAATTGAATACCTTTTGACTGATGGGACAAGCACTATTTATAGTGGTTGTGAATTCCAATAAAATAGGGTATTTAGGTCAACTCCAGCTGGTGGAGGGTTGATGGCCCTAGGAGTAGGGGTATTTTGGTAATTTTGTCCACAGTGGGCTGGTCCTTGAAATGGGCCCAAACACTAATTAAGCCAAAAGTTCCTCTTATTGCCTCATTTCTTATTTTCAAAGAAATTATATCACCTTTCTCAAAAAATTACATTCCCCACCACCCAATTGAATGATAAATCATCCCAATTAGAGAGGAATTCGATAGTTTACATGTTACTTATTCATCCACTCTATCTCTCATAAATTTTCATATTTCATTCCATTCAATCACTTGAGAAGAGCCCTATAATTTCAGCGAGTTAAAGAAAGCAAATGACTGAAATTGCACAAGAAAAAGCCAAAACAGAAGCAACCATGATATAATCACCAAAATCGAAATATGAACTAAAATTCAGAATTGAAACGAATCTAAAACTTTAACCACGAAAAGTTGAAAAGAATTAGAAGGGCCTTAAAGAGAGAAGTGAAGAGAAAAGGAAACCTTACGATCTCGACCACCGCGAACCCCGCCTCTGGCATGATACATTTTAACCACTAACGATTAACGAGTAACGTCGTAGAAGGAAAGGGGTATTCTAATAGTTTGGTCAATACTAATATATTAAAAGTGCGCATAGTACAGGGTTGATTTTGGGAGTTCAAGTTTATATATTTCCTCCGTTCTGTTTTAAATGAAACGTTTGCTTTTTCACGCAACCCAACATGCTTCTTTAATCGTTAATATCTTTAATTGTGCACAAGTAAAAAATATAAAAAAGTTATAATTTAATAGTATGCATCGAGACGAATCTAACAAGATCACACTTGACTATATTTTTCTTTATATAATGGCGATTAATTGGAATCAAAATTGATCAATGAATAGTGTCATCTCACCCAATGTTTCATTTAAAACAGAACGGAGGAAGTACTAAAGTTTTAACCAATAGTGTAACACCCCGTCCTTCTACTACTAAGATACTAAACAATATCTATTTTAGATTGACTAAAAGACGTTAGCGGAAATAACATCAGGACGGGTATGCTACTCTAAAACAATAAATAAAGTCAACCTCAAACTAAAGTTTCATAGCTTCCAAAAGAAATATCTCAACACATTATAATTCTAATAAAAAGGAACATCCCAAATCATAATAGAACATAACATCATCCAAAACTACGAGACATGCAAGTCTCCCATAAAAACTCAAATAAAACTAAATGTCTTTGAGACCTAGCATAACATAGGACTCTCTATTGTCTGCATAGAACTCATCTACCAAAAAGACTACAAGAAGCTTCCTCTCATTACTGACCCACACTCTGCTAGCCCAAGCAGTCACAAGTCTAGCAGTTATTTCCATCTGCAAGGATATATTAAATAATTCCACAATCAGTGGGGAGTAATTAGTAGTTCTCCCAGAACCAAAGAAATCAAAGCATGATTCAGACGTAGATTAATAAGAAAGGAAAGCACATGATCAAGATAACTATAACATGCAATCCAAAACCTTAAAGCTTACAAGTGATATAAGTGAAGGTAAATATCAAGTAAATAAGATAAAATGAATAAATCATCTCCAGAGTACTCAAATAATAATAAAAGCAAAGGTACAACAAGTTATTAAGTTAGAAACCGAACGCCAGTGAATCGCAATTCACTTCCTAAGGTTTGTCAGATCGCAATCTCCAGGTCAGTCTATGGGCTTACGTTCCCCACTGCATGTGTCTAAGAATGGCCAAACTCCCGATGCAGGGTAGAACATGCAGAACTCCCTGACCTCTCGGATGACAACAATTAACCCAGGCGTACCCCTAGTTCGCAAACCAGCTGGTTGGCATGTTTTTCACCGGGGACTACATCTATCTCACCGGATGTTCTTATCTCAAAAATAAATAAAATCATAAAGTATCATCGAACTCAAATTCGTCAATAAAAAGAGAAGGAAGGGATGCCACCCGGCCTTATACCCAAGATTCATGAAAAATAATTTTTCAAAAATCCTCAAAGTAGTAACTTACAAACTTACAACAAATATCTCCAACCACAATACATTGAACATCACTAAGCATCAACAATGATAATAAAATAGTTTTTACAGCACTAACAGTATCAATCAGAAATGCATCACAACAAATAAGATCACCAACTACAAGTAGAACATACGTACAAGATCATACAAAAAATTAAACTACGACACAAACTTGTGCGCTAATAAAAACGATTAGTAAATTATCATATGACCATTATGACTCTACTGACATGGTACAAATTTTATTTCTAATTTTCGGACTCTCAAATTAATTTTAAACGTTGATTTACAAAATACTCAATAAAGCCAATATAATAATTAAAAATAGAAATAAATGCCCAAAAATTTCCAAAAATTCACATAACATGAATAGACCCACGGTAATACAGATTATACAAAGAAATAGATTTTCCGGCCTCCAAATATAATATTCACGATTTAAATACTAGCAAACATGGAAATGCAAAAATAGATAAATCAAATAAATAAACCCGTAAACAGTAGACAAAATTATTACAAGGCATGAAATACATACTACACACATAACATGCTTCACAAAAAATAATTTTAGCAATTATAAATTCGTTCAATAATTATTTTACATATAAGCTATAAACACATAAATTACCAAATAAATCAAATAAATAGTAAACTCAAATGAAAATTATTTTGCTGCACATAATATTCATACAACATACATCAAGAACATTCACATAAAATTTCATCAATAATTTCATTCAAAATGTATTTTAAACAATTCCTAGCGTAATAATCTAATACCGAATAATACCCTAATCACTATTGTTCTAAGATAACTACTAGTTACCTGGATCGTCGGAGGCGAGCTGAAAATTACTGACAAATCCCGTTATATGCGTGCACCCTTCTCCTTCTTCAAACCCCAAAGCACCACGTACAAGAAAAAGGCAAGTAAAACAAGTCACGAACAATTGATGAAGAAAAGAAATGGAAGAATTTGAGAGAGAATGATGAAGATGATGATGTCCGAAATTTTATGAGAATGGCAGCAATGAAGTTCTGATTTTAATCAGATTTTTGGAGTGCTTCAAAGAATAAATAAAATGGATTTATTAGGAGAAATGATGAGGGGGTTATGAAGGTTACAAAATACAAAGAGTCCCCAAAATAAAAATGAAAAATGAAAGAAGAAAACTTCTCCTTTTCCCTTCACATGGCCGGCTGACCCAAGCCCAACCACACCAAATAATTTCGGCCCAAATCATCAAAGATCCATATGTCAAAAGTCCGTTACGCGATAAATCGATAACTTCCTAAATCGCGCCTAAACTTTGAAAATACTTAATAATGAAAATAATTCTAATAAATTATATTATAAATATAAATATAATACACACATCAGCACTCCATATAATAAAAATAATAATTCGGTTCCCAATATTTATAAAAATAAAAATCATTGATTTAGAGAAAATAATAATTTTAGGGAAAACTTTTGCGAAAAGCTAGGAGCAAAATTATGGGTTGTTACAAATAGACCAAGTGATATTTAATATTATCATCTTAAAGTATAATATTAATAGTTTTTTTGTCCGAAACAACCTTTTAAAAGTGTCATTTTGTGAGAAACAACCTTATAATTTTTTTTTTGTGAGAAACAACCTTTAAACTCTATTTTCTTGTCAGATCAGACCTCTCAACCATTTTCTGGCATTGACTTGATTTTTCCAGCCTTGACTTTTTTTTTACCCCCTCTTCCCTCTCATTTTCCCTCCACTTTCTTTCTTATAAACCCACTCTATTTCAAACCTAAAAAAATCATTCTCTCTCTCCTCTCTTGCGCTCCTTTAGCATTGAAGAACAATATTGACGTCTCTCCTCCGACAGCAATCAATTATTGTCTACAACAAGTAAGAAATATTAAATCTCCTCTCCTTTTTCAGTAATTCATTTCTCTCTATTTTCGTACTGTTCATTTCGCTCTTCCACAACCTGGGTTCTCATGGGTCCATGCTGTCCTCGTTGCCACTGGAATTCCACAACCGCAATTCACCATATTGCTACAACAAAGAAAACCACAAATTAAGTTTGTAAGGATGCCCTAATAATTCAATTGAAAAGAGAAGTCCTAATTATTTTGAAGAAATTTTATGAACTGAGATGAAGAACCCTAAAACATAGCAGCAAAGAATATTTAGGAATCAAGAATCCTAAACTTACCAATTGAAGATCCTGATTGAGGGGATTTCTTTGGAAAAATTTGGATTTGGGGTGTGGGAAAGAGTGGTTAAGTGTGTAAGAGAGGGACAAAAAGGTAATATATGAGGAAATATGGAGGGAAATGAAACTCCAAAACAAATAAAAGCGAGAGAAGAGCGAGGGAGTAAAAAGTCAATGCCGGAATAACCCAGTCAATGCCGAAAAATGGTAGACAGGTTTGATCTGACAAGAAAATAGAGTTTAAAGGTTGTTTTTCGCAAAAAAAAAATTATAAGGTTGTTTCCCACAAAATGTCACTTTTTAAAGGTTGAATCTGACAAGAAAAACTCTATTAATAAAAGAAAATTTTCCTTATCCGGGAAATAGCTCGGGCCTAAAAACTAGTTAATTAATTAATAAAAGAGTCATACCACATCAACAATAGAAATCAGGACTAACAAATACATAACAATTTTGAACAAATAAAACTCAGAATTTGCAAAACCACGATTGTTATGTAGTAGATCTAACAATTCTGCATACCCTCTTCCACATCGTTGTTTGATACAACCTTCAACGAGGGGGTCTTTCGATATGTAGTAGTTTTGAAACAGAATTGAATCTGATACCATTGATTGTAATTTTAAATTTGAAATTTGCTTCGACACCACATAATTCTTGATCAATGATCCAAAATTATGATAATTCATCTAGAAACAAAGGAGTAAACTAAAGTATGTCCCAAGGAGAAGAGAATAAACCCTTTCTTTCAAGGGAGAAACGATCTTCTCGTTAAAGGAGGAAGTATTATTCAAACAAGAAAGAACACAAACAAAGCTAAACAACAATGAAAATTAAAATTAAGGCGGGGCTATCCGCCGATAAATTTGATAGAAGCCCCTTTGAAATTCACTAATAGAGGATAGGATTTAGGAGAAAAAGGAAGAGGAAGGGAGAGAAGGGAGATACCGTTTAACTAAGTACTTCCACAACGTTGGCTCTTTATCTTACTTAACTACAAATAAATAAATAGTTTTGGTATATAATGACAATGCTAGGGGAGAAGAAAAAAAACTCTTCTTATTTAGTATACTCTTTTTAAGAGTTAGTATTGGGTCACACTCGTGTGATCGCAACTTATGGTCAGAGGAGTACACATTTGAAAGTCTAATAGAAAACTTTGAATATATGATTTGAAACTTTTATTAACTAATATGGAAATTTTATTATCTAATATAATCCTTTGAATATCTGTCATAATTTTTGATTATCTGATCTGACCCACATAATTGAATATATGAAATAAGATATTAAATGTCTGATATCAGATATTCGATGTCTGATATCAGATATTCAATCTTTAATATCAGTTACACAAAGTATTGTATATAAGATATTCAATGTATTATATCAAATCTTCAAAATTTGAATATCTGATTTCAAATTTTAAATATATGATTCTAGACTTTGATTATCTAATATAAAAATTTCAAGATCTGATATAAAACATTAATTACAAGTAGATGTGATCAAAATGCGGGCCGAGTCGGGTTCGAGTTGGGCTGCCAATATTAAAAATCACCCTGCACAATGGGTAGGGCAAAAATCTCGGGCCGATTTTGGTTGCCCAAAGCCCGCTTTTTAAAGGAATATGTCCTTAGACATCCTGACAATTACTAATATTAATAGGAATTATATAATGAAGATAATAAAGTTAATTATTTTAGTTTCATATTTTCTTGCTAGAGAATAAATATGATTGATAGGACTATATTGATTGGGCCTATAATTAACTGAAATATATTAATCCTATGAAGTCACACATTGTAGCACATCTGGACAAAGCAATCCAAATCAATTAATATCAAATATCAATTATGCAAATTTTTTATGTTATGGACGAATTTTTTTTTTTAATTCACTCCAACATTTTCTGATTTTTATAAATATATTTGTTAGATTTAAAATTATTTATGTTTAATTTGATTAATCATTGAAATAATTTCTTAAAAATTAAAAGATTTGATTTTTAATTGTTAAATAAATCTAGTATTCATCACCCACATAGATCTAGAATAATATGATTGCTGAAAATAATTTGATTATTTTTCTCACTAATTTTTGAATTTTATCATATTATTAATGAATTTTGGTTAAATATTATGTTTAATTTAATTATTCATAAATTTTAAGGATAACAATTAAAATATTTGATTTTATTTGTTGTGATAATTCAGTAAATCACTCTAACAATTATTTTCAAATTTTTCGGAATTTAATTGTTAATTTTCTGAATTTTTTGGATATAATTTGATTTTTTCCCTAATTTTGAATTATTTTATAGATTTAATGTTTAATATAATTAAGTATTGAAAATCTAATCTTAACAAATCTAAAATTTTGCTTGAGTTTGCTAAGTGATTATAAAACCTAATTAAAATTTTTTGCCCCTAATTTTCGGATTATAAAACCTAATTAAATTCTTAATCTTTATATAATTTTTGAATAAAGATTAGTTTAATTATTATGTATTTGTTACAAAAATTTAAGAGAAAGCCAACCATGGCTGGGTGGCTACACCACTATCGGTGGAGCGACGGTGGCTGGCAGAGGTACCGGAATTAGGCGGAAAGGGGGCGACACAGGTGGGGAAGGGTGGGCGGCGCGTGCGACGTGCGCATCCCGTCCTTCCTCGCGCGAGCTGCTGGTGCGCATTGGTGAAGTTTGCTGCCGACGTGTGCTGGCGGCTGGGCTGGCCGGTGTTGTCTAGCGATGCTGCTGGAGACCCGTCAGCGGGTGGGTGTGTGCAGTGATGGCATTGCGTGAAGGCTGGTGGTTTTCCAGCGTTTTTGTTTTGCGTGGGTTGCTGTGTCTTGTGCTGCTAGTCAACAGTCAAGAAGTCAACATAAAAAAATATTTTTAGGAAAATTTGATTTTCCAAACTTGAGCATAAATCCAAAAGTTTCCTATTTTGCAATTTTATGAATAATATTGATTATTGCCATGTTTAAATAAGTGGTTGAATTAAAATAATAAAGTTTCCTAAAAAATTCCTAGCTTAAATTTGTTAAGTTTTATGATCATTATGGAAATTTTTATTTGCTTATTAATTGTTAACAAGTAAATAGTTTGTTTTAATTTATTATGATATTATAAATGCGTGGATGTTTAATGTAATATGTATGATATTATATTTTGCATATTATCACTAGTATGACCCAAATTAGGATAGTAAATACGATATGTGAATTGTTATATTTGAATGTAAATTGAAAACAATCTGCGAATCGTTTGTATTTTGTAACTTTAAATTTTCGTTATTTATTTAATTCAAATTATGTAATCAAGCATGGTGATCCATGGAGATTCAAAAGAAGATTCATGAAGATTAGTTTTTCCTAAGTTTAGGGGCCATACTAGATCATTTTAATTACTGCTTTTATTAATTTCTTGCATTTATTGCATTTAAATACTTGCTTCTAAGTTTTTTTTTTGAAGGGAAACGCGAGCACCGTTTTATTAAGCTAGATCAAGTTCCGCCAAAGCAGTAATGCTTTGGGGAAAAGAGTTTGTACATACAAATTCCGAATTAAACTGAACATTCCACCTAGCCATTAAGTGAGCAACGGTGTTCCCCGCACGCCTAACATGATTACAATTAAAAGCCATAAAAGAACTACTAAGAGATAACACATCTTGTATAAGCAGAAAGATGTGTGCATAACCCATTTGTGATTGTGAGATAGCAGTAGTGATGTTCGATGCATCATCCTCAAGGCACACCTTAGAGAATCCTAGCCTGTGAGCCAAGATGACCCCGAAGCGTGCTGCAACAGCTTCTGCCATCCTCGCCTCCCAAGCCACATCTAACCGGGTAGCTTCAGCAACAAGAAGCTTCCCATTCCAGTCCCGAATAACAACTCCAAGACCCACTCCTCGATTGACCATAACAAGAGCATCAAAATTCACCTTGACCCACTCAACCTCCGGTTTCTTCCATGCCACCTGTGAAGATATTCTAGGTGGGTGTAGTTTACCCCACTCTGTTAGAAAAAGTTCGCGTATCTTCCACGAGCCTCCAAAAACGCATAGCCAAGTACGTAGGTGAAGGAGGGGATGCATAAAAAATGGACTTGTTTCATGTCCAAGCTGCCCATAACAGTGTAGCAAACAGCAGCAAATCTTCTTTGTTCAACTTACCAACGAACCATATAAAGAGCATATCAAAAGAGGATCTAGGGGCATCTTGAAAGTAATCAATAAAACCACTATTTTTCCAAATCTCTTGGGCATGCTTGCTTCTAAGGTTATTTGTGGTTAATTGATTCATGTGTTCACTATTAATTGACCATATTAGTAAACTTAGGTCCCCAAAAGTAATATTGAGTTCTAATTGCTTTTCCAAACAACACTATAACGCCTTAGATAGTGAGTAATAGGTTCTGTCAAAGCAGGGTGTTGCTCATTTTATCCGGGGATAGTAGGGTAGGTTTTTGAAATTCACACGTTAATGTTTGGTTTAACTCAACAAAATCATCAAAAGACAAAGTTTTGGGTTTTGAAGCTAAGAGATAGGAATAAACAAGGAATTGTTAAGTTGTCTACCAAGAATTATAATTAGTTATAATTAGTAAAGTGTTTACTTACCTCAACTACTATAAATTGAAGGCAAGGTCAAAGTCCATTTGATTGTAGTAGGAGAGGATCTTGGTTATTTCTTTATTTAATGGGGACTTTCATTTTGAATAGGTAGTAGTTAATTAAAATTTGTTTAATTGCTGCTTTTGATAAACATTGATTGAATCTTGCTTTATTATTCTTTTGTTGTAGTTATCATGTCTGGTTCAAACAACAATAACACCCCCATTTTTAATTTGCGATATCTACTCGAAAAGGACAAACTGAATGCACATAACTTCCTAGAATGTGAAATGGCTGTGAGAATCGTTCTCAGAGCTGAAGGAAGGGAAAATATTCTTGACAATCCTCTACCTGAACCCCAGCCAGAAACTGCTACTGCAGTTGAAAATAGAATAAGGCAAACCCTAGAGGCTAATTCTATGCTAGTAACATGTTTGATGCTTGCTTGCATGGAACCAGATTTTCAAAAGCGTTTTAATGGTCTGGATGCCTACTGCATCCTCCAGCAGCTGAAAACTATGTTTCAGAGGAATGCTAGATTGGAGAGGTTTGAAGCTCATTGTAAGTTGTTGGAGTGCAAGTTGGTCCACATGTGTTCAATATGATTGGACATTTTCAGATCATGGAAAAATTGGGGTTTCCTTACCCTCCAGAACTGGCAACTGATATTGTGATCAACTTGGGAAGAGAATTAAGGCATTGCGATTCGATCGTGGTGGTGAATATTTATCTTAAAATTTTGTTGATCATTTGAAAGATTGTGGCATTCTTTCACAATGGACTCCACCAGGAACACCACGGTTAAATGGCGTTTCTGAAAGAAGGAATGGAACTTTACTTGATATGGTTCGATCCATGATGAGTCTTGTTGATCTTTCTATTTCATTATGGGGATTTACGCTTGAAACAAAGACATTCACACTTAACTGAGCACCATCCAAAGTAGTGGAAAAGACACCATATGAAATGTGGACTGGACACATTCTAAAATTGTCTTTTCTAAGGATATGGGGTTCTGAAGCCTATGTAAAACATTTACTCTCTGATAAGCTTTCACCCAAATACGATAAATGTCTCTTTGTGGTTCATCCAAAAGAGACTAAGGGATACTACTTCTACCACCAAAGCGGAAACAAAGTGTTTGTTGCACGTAGTGGTGTCTATCTGGAAAAGGAGTTTATTTCCAGAAAAACAAGTGGGAGTAATGTATATCTCGAAGAAATTCGAGATGAGCAACAAATGGATGAGGCTAACACCTTATTAGAGGCGCCCCGACATGAAAATGCTTAGGAGGCGGTGCATTCAATTCACGTACCTCCTACCGTCCCACTTGGAGATACTCCATGCGAAGTCACTCGACCTTATGAGGTGGAAACTTCTTCTGTTGTTCCCCAACATAGGTTTAGTGGGACCATTATTCCGTCAAAAATATATATTGATTTCCTTTTGACTAAAAGTTCTGAAATAACGATTTTAGGATCAGAAGAATCTACTAGCTACAAAGATGCTTTGGATAGTCAAGACTCCAAAAGATGGCTTGAAGCCATGAAATTTGAAATAAATTCCATGTCTTAAAATTAAGTGTGGGACTTGGTTGATTTGCCTGATGGGGTAAAACCCATTGGATGCAAATGGATTTTCAAGTTGAAAACAGACAAGGATGAAAACATTAGTGTTTTCAAAGCAAGGTTGGTGGCCAAGGGTTTCAAACAAATTCATGGTATTGACTATGATGAAACATTCTCACCAGTAGGCTTGCTGAAGTCATTAGGATAATCCTTGCGATTGGTCCCTTTCATGACTATGAAAAATGGCATATAGATGTCAAAACGGCTTTCTTGAATGGGTTCTTGAAAGAGGATGTGTACATGACACAACCTCAAGGTTTTGAAGATCCAGAAAATCCTGGGAGGGTATGCAAGCTTAAGAAGTCCATTTACGGACTAAAGCAAGCATCAAGGAGTTGGAACCTCAAATTTGATCAAGCAGTCAAGAAATTTGTCTTTCTCAGAAATTAAGAGGAATCTTGTGTATACAAGAAGTTAAGTGGGAGTAGTATTACTTTTCTGGTCTTGTATGTGGATGACATACTTCTCATAGGAAATGATAAAACCATGCTTGAGTCAGTTAAGGAATGGCTTAAAAATTGTTTCTCTATGAAAGATCTAGGAGAGGCAGAATACATATTGGGAATAAAGATCTATAGAGACAAATCGAAAAGGCTGATTGGACTTAGTCAAGAGACTTATATTGATAAGGTTCTTGAAAGGTTCAAGCTGGAAAACTCCAAAAGAGGTTTCATTCCCATGCAACATGGCATAACACTTGGCAAGACTCAATGTCCTTCGAGTCCTGATGAGGTCAAGCGTGTGAGTAATGTTCTCTATGCTTATGCAGTAGGATCCATTATGTATGCCATGATGTGCACTCGATCAGATGTTGCATATGCTTTGAGTAGATGCATCAGATACCAATCAAATCCAGGAGATGCGTTGTAATACCCCTCATGATTGCTTTAAAGGGAGTTAGCAGGCTACTCATTCCAACAAGATGCATCTTTATTTTAGAAAGCTCTTTTCCTTAGTTACTCCACAGTTAAGTGTGCTTGGCCGGGAGTAGTCCAGGGATGGGTGACCTCTTGGGAACTTTCTCAGGGTGCGCATGAGTGAGGACAAAATGCGCCGGAAGAACTTGTGTTGGTTATTGAGGACAATTGTTGGCCATGGATGCGCATTGGTGATGATAGACTCGACTCCGGATGGGTCGGGTGTTACAAATGGTATCAGAGCCGTATGCCGAATATGTGGAGTCCTCAGGCGCAACGAGGGCGTTGCTGTTCTAAAATGGGGGTGTATGTAATACCCCTCATGATTGCTTTAAAGGGATTTAGCAGACTACTCATTCCAACAAGATGCATCTTTGTTTTAGAGAGCTCATTTCCTTTGTTATTCCACAATAAAGCGTGCTTGGATGGGAGTAGTCTAGGGATGGGTGACCTCCTGGGAAGTTTCTCGGGGTACGCATGAGTGAGGACAAAATATGTCGGAAGAACTTGTGTTAGTTATTGCCCTGGATGCGCATTGGTGACGATAGACTCGACTCTGGAAGAGTCGGGGTGTTACATGTGCACTGGATTGCAGCAAAAAACATCCTTAAGTACTTGTTACTGGATACACCGATGCAAGCTTCCAAAGTGACAAAGATGATTTTCGATTCCAATCTGGTCTCATATTTTGTCTCAATGGAGGAGCTATGAGCTGGAAGAGCTCTAAGCAGAGTACCATCGCAGATTCTACAACAGAGGCTGAGTATATTGCAGTAGTTGATGCAACAAAGGAAGCTGTTTGGATCAAAAAGTTCATTAGTGAGCTTGGTGTAGTTCCTAGCATTGAGAATGTCATTGAGTTGTATTGTGACAACAATTGTGCCACTGCTCAGTCTAAGGAACCCAGATCGCATCAAAGGTCTATATATGTGCTCAGGAAATTCCATCTTATTCGAGAGATCGTTGGAAGAGAGGATGTGAATGTAAGCAAGGTTCATATTGAGGATAATATAACAGATTCTCTTATTAAACAGCTTGCTCAAACTAAGCATGAGTGTCATACTAGGTCTATGGGGCTTAAGCATATGGGAGAATGGTTTCAGGTTGTTTACTTCATGTTTACAATTGTAAAAACATTTATAATACTTTGAATGTTTATCAATAAAAAAAATTCATTTCTTACTTAATTGTTTGGTTTAGTATTAAATAAAATAACCAAATAATTTGTGTTTTCAAATAGGATTATAAAAAACGTTTTGATAATGGAACCTTATAAAGTGAACTGAAATCACAATTTATTTAAAGTCCCTAGTCTAAATCACTAAATTGGACATAAGTGATTTATTTAAAATACTAGTATATATAATTAGTTGATAGTGCATTTCCACGGACTATGGAGACATAGAGTTGTCTAACTGATTATATAAATGTATATTTGATACATTAAGACTTGACCTAATTAGATTCTAAAAGTAGAATCAAACTACTATATTTAGTGGATTCCTTAGACGTGAGTATGTCTTAATAACCACAATATAATTAGTTTAACTTTGACACTGTTAAACACCGCACCGTAAAAGGAGGTTAATTATAAAGGCAGTGATCAGGTGGGCTAAGAATTGAGTGGGAGTTATGGTCATACTAGAGTGGATAAGTCCTATTAAATAGGAATGGTGTCTGGCCCTCTTTGTGAGCGAGAAATGGAAATTTATGGCCATGCGGAATAGGATTAAAGAGTTAATCCTTATTTGAGTAGTTCGAACTCAGTGATAGATCAAGGAACATAAATTTGAGAATAACATGGTGTTATCAAATTTGTCATTAAGTAACTTAAGAAATTTAACGTTGCGCTCTTGTCTTCGGACAAGTGGGAGATTGAAGGAATATGTCCTTATAAATCTCGGCAATTACTAAATATTAATAGGAATTATATTAAGAAGATATTAAAGTTAATTTTTCTAGTAATCGTATTTTCTTGCTAGAAAATAAATATGATTAATAGGACAATATTGATTGGGCCAATAACTAAAATATATTAATCCTATGAGGTCACACATTGTAGCACAAGCTGGACAAAGCAATCAAAATCCATTTAGGATTTGGGTTGGGCCAGTTCTCCTAACTGGCGTATAACTCTTCTATTTCATTAGGGGAATAAGAGGAGAATCAGTTCTCCTAACTAGCGTATAACTCTTCTATTATATATAGGATATAATATTAGGGTTTAGGTGATCAATTCGTTAATCAGTTTCTTTTCACAAGAAAGAGAGAAAGTGAAATCCTAAACTATTCCCTCTAACAGGCGCTTATACCACCTAAAAACAAGAGATTTCTTCTCTTCCGTTCTAGCAGACGTTGGTGTTCAATTAGTACTCGTGGACTGAATAGGAGGAGCAACACTTGAGGCTCTCAGATCTTCAAAACTTGCATACAATAGGGAATTCATGCTACAAAGGTTTGATATTTAATCCCTATTGAATGATTCATGTGTTTAATTATGTTTGCGATCCTACAATATATGTTAGGAAATTTTTTCCAGAAATTCCGCTATAGACGTTGGTGTTGAATTGGTGCTCATGGACTGATTAGAGGAGCAACACTTGGGGTTCTCGGATCATCAAAGCTTGCATACAACAGGGAAATCACGCTACAAAGACTTGATATTTAATCCCTATTGAATGATTCATGTGTTTGATTATGTTTACGATCCTACGATAGACGTTAGGAAATTGTTTCCATGATGATCGTGGCCATGCTGTGTTTTGAAATAATATTCTAAAGCCCAATTAATTATCCATGATGATTAATTGTAAATTAAGCCTGTAAAACGTTTTAAGTCCATTTCAAGAGCCCAATGAAATATTTATTATTTTAATAAATATTGTCATAAATGCTTTTATTATCTTTAATAAATACTTTGAGCATAAATCAGATTTTGCATCCCGTAAAATTCAACCCCAGATTTAAGAGATAAAAAAGTATCTTCAAAGCACGCGTTTAATCAGAAAATTCGAATATGCTGGAATATGCACTGGACACGGCGGCCACACTCAGCGTGCAACGTGCGTCCAGCATATCGTCCAGAACGCGGCAGGCGCGCCAATGAGCGCCTGACACGTGGACTTGTGACTCACACAGAGTCCTGCGCCTGACGCTTCTCGTTGCCTATAAATACGAGCTAATTTCCCGAATCAAAGACGGCTTTTCATTATTATTTTTACGAGCATAAAATACTTACGAATCCTATTACGAACCTCCAAATACTTAAACACTTTCAAATCAATTTTCAGTTCCTGATCATACTACGTTCCTGGTTCCACGATTGCTCCGCCTGAAGGTCGTTACGCTTTTCGATCTAAACCGCATAGGTATAATCCTGAGGATCCTTGGATAATCAATTATATTTAGTGTATTCAAGTTACTAACAGTTTTTGTCATGATGTAGATCTCTAGTTGATAATCGTGATGATTTTTAAATTCTAACCCTTTATTATTATTCTTGTATATAATAATTCTGATTGCTTTATTTGTCCTATGCATGATTTTATCACCCACATGTTATTATTGCTAAACAAGACCTAAGGAACTGTTCTAACTAATTCAGATAAATTGGACAGCCTATTAGGAACCTTGTAATATGATTGCATAATAAATTGTCACTAAAAATATAGTCTTTTTATGTGTTTCCTGAACTAATCTAGACTAAATATTTTTAGGGTGCTTAAAACGTTATATGATTATTCTTTTGCATAAAATCTGTAATGAATTGATATTTAGTAGAGGCCAGCAATGGGTAACATGGTTCCTGACTGTGTTGTACCCTCACCCCTGAACTCAATTTTTGGTTCCTGGCCATCTATGGGGTCTAAATGGGGAAATCTACATTGGATAAGTCCCTAAGATGTCCCGACCGTTTCAATATCCAATTAGGTTTATGATTCTTCCTTTAAAGAATTGTTGGCAACTTCAAAACATATTTCAAATAAAACCTTAACAATGGGGTAGTCAAATAAACACGCTCACACCGCGTGTAGGTTTAAAGGAAAAAATCCACGCATGCACATACCTATAGCTTACTCGGTCCCTCCGCACACCAAATCCATATCTAAAGGCAAAGTTATTATATAAATTATATGCTTCATCATCATTTGCAACTTGTTTTTGCAACAATTCCGAAACGCCAACCTCCTGGAATTGTACAAAAAAATTTACATAATATTATGTTATTACAACTTACCAACTTTTATTGAAACAAATAATTTGATTATGACAACATATTCTACGTATATACAGAAACCGTATTCAACACACTATTAATGTTCATTACATTCGCATTCGTGTTCATTGTATTCTTATACATGTTCAAATGAATATAAATAGTATTCAACACCTTACCATTTTAAAAGATCTTGTCAAATGAAAAATCCATTTCAAATGATACCTATCCAAATAATATCTTAATAAAGAAAAATTGATACCGATAACTTTTGATGAGCAGCCTTCAAAATCTTCCAAATTCTGACAAATATTTTCATCAATCATCCCTGAGCTACCCAAATTCCCACAAATATTATCATCACACAATGCTGAATTATCCATTATAATAGAGCAAAAATATAATTTTGTTGCAAATAAAAATATTTTTTTTGGACACAATAATAAATGCAATATGTATCAGGAGTATAATAGATTATGAGAGACAAAACTCCTTTGTCAACCAAACCTAGGTATATAAATCAGCAGAGGAGAGAGACATCACACTGATGATATTAACAACAGAGGAGAGAGATAATTTTAAACTTAAAGCGAATCCTGCCACAAAATTTTCGCCAACTCCTCTAATGCTAAACGACATCAATTCCCTTTGTGAGGATATTGCGCTACATACGGACGTGTGTACCTACAAATTTGGGGAATTGGGGTGGTTCCTTTCAATTTTGTCCTCTAATTTTTCATGGAGGTAAAGAATTAAGCTTAGCCGCCAATCGTTAATGATGTTTGGATTAATATTATTTTTTCTAACTTTTGTTAGCCTACAACAAATGTTTCAAAGCTAATTAATTTAAGGGAAACTCTAAAGTGGTACCTATTTGAAGTTTTTAATGTTAGTATTTAAAAAGTTTTACCTTTTTTAAAAATCCTCGTCTTACTGTTTCAGAAGTGTTACTTATTATAAAGTTCATAATGTTACAATTTTAGAAGTGTTACTATAAAATGTTACATTTTATAAAAGTGTTACCTTAAATGTTACCTTAAATGTTACAAATAGACCAAGTGTTATAAAAGTGTTACTTACATATATAGAAAATCTACAGCTTAAAAAGTGTTACCTAAATGTGTTACTTAAGGTCAATTATGTCAGGTTCGTCGGTGAGAGAGGAAAAGAGGAGGAATGAGGAGTTCACGGGTGGTGGTTGGTGTTCGTGGGCAGTGGTTGGTGTTTAAAAGGAGTGAGCGGAGAGAATGAAACCGTAACGTGGATGAGGATTGAGTGAGGAGAGGATGGACCGCTGTTTAAAAGGCCTAAAAAGGTTAATTGATCTAGTCATCTTGGCCTACCGGATCAGTTGACCTTAACAGATCCGTTTTTCATTGGGACCCATTGGAGCAGATATGAAGAATCAATTAGCCTTTTTTCTACTAGTGAGGTGACGGTCAAGTCACAAGGGGATTCTATGACATGCCTGGTTGGGGCTAGTGTTTAGAGAAGAGTACGCTTAAACATGACTCATTTTGTACCTATCATGCTAATTGTATATGTATCTTGCCGGACCATAGTTGATGCTTTCATTATATATTGACTTTCCATATGTATTGAAGGTGTAAGCTTGAAAAGTTGTGGGCAAGATATGTGATTCGAAGGTTCACTAAGGTTTGATGTTGACCTATGTGTTTATCTTATTGTTGCTAGATTTGCTTGGGTTAGTGGCTGTATTTGCATTATCATCTTTTTACTTGATTGTGTACCAAATGAATTCATATAATGAACTCCTAAATGACAACTTAAAGGAGGAAGCATCTTTATAACTCCTCTGAGACTTGGAATTACCCTGTTAGGTTTCATTGGTGAGTAGACTTGATTAGTTTGTGTGTGGTAAAATGGATGATACCACTTATATTGTTATTAGTTGTGTGTCAATGCACTAGTTTGACTCTTGGTTTATCATGGTTGTAACTATTTGTGTGATATTGATCTAACTGACATTGATGGTGATCATGTGTCTATTCAATTGTTTCTTCTTTTGATTGCATGTTTTGACGCGCTTAATGTTTGATGCCACCCTTTAGGATAAAATTCTATTTTCTCCCCTATGATCAATAATATCATGTAGAATTATGATAGATTTTAGTTCCTTTATTTTCTCCTTTTTTGGGATCATTTTTCAATCACTAGTAGAATTAATGCTTATTGCTGCGGTGATATTGCTGCGGTTTTACCCATACGCAGCAATATATAACGACAAAAAAAAAGGTAAATTATAAAATAATTATATTGCTGCGGTTTTTATTAAAAACCGCAGCAATATGGTTGCAACAGTAAGCTTTGGCCAAATAGTTGACCTTTTGACCATATATATTGCTGCGTTTTCTAGAGAAAACAACAGCAATATATATCCAACGGATTTTTTCAAAAAAGTGTAACATTTTATTCCTGAAATATATTGCTGCGGTCTCTTTCAGAAACCGCAGCAATATATTAAAATAATATTAAAAAAATATTATTTTAATATATTGCTGCGGTCTCTGTCAGAAACCGCAGCAATATCCCCGTACTCTGGATCTAAAACACGAGTTTTTTTTTTTTTGGCTTCACTGTTTCTCTACTTTCTCTCTCTCTATTCGCACTCTCTCACTCTCTCTCTTTCTCTCTACTCTCACACTCTCTCACCATCTTCAAATTTCCGGCGATAAGGTTTCATTTTCCGGCAACAAGGTTTCGGTTTCCGGCGACAAGGGTACCTAACTCGTTTTTCCGGTGGTTTTCGGCCTTTTTGGAGCGGTTTTCGGCCGTGTTTTCGCCCCTCTTTGGTGCGGTTTTCGGCCTTCTTTTGTGCGGTTTTTGGCCTTCTTTTGGTGCGGTTTTCGGCCGGTTTTGCGCTCCTCTACTCCGTTCACAGCCGCTAGGGCCACCTTCCCCTTGTCATACGGTTAGTTTTTCATTAATTCTTATTAATTTTCAATTGTCTTTTTTCATTTATAAAAAAATTGGCTTAAATTGTAGTTAAAAATGCTCAATATAATATATATATATGATTACTTGTGAGATTTAAGGATTAAAAACTAAATTTGTGATGATTTTGCTTAAGTTTTTGTATGCCCTAGAATGTTATACGGGATTGTTTTTGCATAAGTGTGGTGAATTGTTTGAAGTGATATATATAATGGGGTTATTTTTGCAATGCCTTCATATTAATAGACTCACCAATGGGAGAGGAAGGGAAATCTAAGGAATGGTTTGGTATTTGTTGTTTGGTTATGACTTGAAATCGCTTAAATGCGATTGTTTGTATGTATAATGCGATTGTTTTTTTTGCAATGCCTTCATATTTATAGACTCACCAATGGGAGAGGAAGGGAAATCTAAGGAATGGTTTGGTATTTGTTGTTTGGTGATGACTTGGAATCGCTTGAATGCGATTTTTTTATGTACATCATAATGCCTAGATACCCGTTCAAGATTTACTCATTAGGAGTAAGTCTTGAATAGTCCCCGTTTTGGGACTGTTCTTAAACGTCACATCTCACTTAGGTAGTGAATGTGTGTTGATTCTTTGATTCTAAGTGAAATACGGTTAATCATTTCCCTAATTTGTTCTCCGGGTGCATATAAGATAAGCAATTATCTTCATCGTGTACTTGGAGAACCGAAGGGAAATGCTTGCCGAATTTTACTTAGAATCAAAGATGATACATGCATTCACTAGTGGGATTGGACGTTTAAGAATGGGTTAGGTTGGAGTGATAAGGACCCAATGGAAGCATGCATTGAATATTAGTTTGTTGTGTTATATTTATGTGAATTTTTTAATTGATAATAAGTTTTAGTGGATGTATATATGTGTGGGGGTTTTTAGAAATGAATCGAAGTTGGATGTATGGAAAGCGGAATACGTTGGAGTTCGTACAAGGTGTGAATGAGTTTTGTAAACGTGCTGTAGAGCATCAACAACTTACTTGCGAGGATGAGATATATTGTCCATGTGTTGATTGCTACAATGTGAATACGATTTCTGATATTAGGTTAATAAGAGATCATATTATTCGTCGAGGATTTAGAGCTGAGTATTATATTTGGTTATGGCATGGTGAGAAGGGAAAGTATACTCAGAATAGGGTTATTGTTGATGATGGCACTAGTAACTCATTAGAGATTGATATGTCGAATGATGGGGCAGAGAATGAATTTGTGATTGAAGATCATCATGTTAGGATAGAAGGTGATGATGTTGGAGGTAATGAAAATGATCACGGAGATAATAGTGACACTGAGGATGAAGAGTTTGGTGATGATCGATTAGGTGAGATGTTGGAAGGGGCACGTGACCATTTTAAAGAGCGGTCACGAGTGTTTGACAGTTTGTCTGAAACTGCTGGGAAACCCCTTTATCCAGGGTGTACAAAATACACTCAATTGAGTGGGGTTTTAACCCTTTTCAACATCAAAGCGAAACATAATTTGACTGATGTAGGCTTCACAGAACTCTTAGAAGCTTTACAAGATATGTTTCCTGAGGGTAATTTATTACCAAAATCCACCTACTATGCAAAAAAAGTAATGTGTCATTTGGGTTTAGAATATGAGCGGATTGATGCATGTCCGAATGATTGCGTGTTGTATCGAAATGAGAATGCAGACCTTTATGAATGTCCGAGGTGTGGTAAGTCCCGCTATAAATTGCCGGATGGGGTTAAGCCTGGGCCGGGCAATACGGGTCCTTCTGCGAAAGTGTTGTGGTATCTTCCAATTGTGCCAAGGTTTAGGAGGCTATTTTCTATCAAAGAAGATGCAAAGAACCTAAGATGGCATGCTGATCGGAGAAAGAAAGATGGGATGCTTAGGCATCCAACAGATTCTCCTCAATGGAAGGCTATAGATTCCAGATATCGGGAATTTGGTCAGGAAGTTAGGAACTTGAGACTTGCATTGTGTACGGACGGAATGAACCCATACGGTACTTTGAGTAGTCAACATAGTACTTGGCCTGTTCTGTTAGTGATATACAATCTTCCTCCATGGTTGTGCATGAAGCGGAAGTATATTATGTTGTCTCTCTTAATTTCTGGGCCTAAACAGCCGGGAAATGATATAGACATATATCTTGCACCTCTCATCGAAGATCTCAAAAAGATGTGGGACGAAGGTGTTATGGTATTTGATGCGTATTCCAATGAAGATTTCAGGCTTCGTGCTATGCTATTCTGTACTATAAATGATTATCCTGCTTATGGCATTATTTGACTGTTGTGAACTCCAGATGGAGGGATTTCAAGAGCAAATTGGTATCTGGTTGGATCACCATGACCAGAGCCAGATCAAAGAAGGAGAAGCTAGGTGATACTCCGCCAGATGTATACAAGCACATCAAGACGGAGGATTGGCTTACCTTCAAGCAGGCTATGACGTCAGATGAGGCTGTAGTAAGTTAAATTATATTCTAATAACTTAATGTGTTTTATTAAATTAAATTATATTCTACTAACTTAATGTGTTTTTTATTGCAGAAAAAGCGAGAAAAGGCGCTCGAGTGCAAAAAGGAATACACATCATCACCACTTAGGGCAAAGGAACTATGGGGATGCTAGAGAGTTGTGGAAGCAGGAGAACTTTTCTCCACCTAGTTTTGATTCTGTAGGATCGTCATCTAGTACACCATCCTCCTCGGTGTCCTCTCATGTTACTCGGGGTGATGACTGGTGGTGCGCGATGCATAAGAAGGATCCAGTCACCAAACAACGATTTATTCCAAACTGAGGAAACAAAGATTGCAGTGACAAATGCGTATGTATATCACTATATATAACTTTTAGTTTGACATGTATACGTTTTTTATTTATTAAATACATTTTTGTTATTTGGAACTTGTTTTTTGGCAGTTGGAGTACAAGGAGAAGCAAGCCAAGGGTGAGTTCCCTCCGGTACGTAACAAAGACACCCTGTTTATGGCTCTTGGAGAGAAGCCAGATCACTCTGGTCGTTGTTATGGTTTTAGAGGCTACAATGTTGGCTATAGGAAGGCTTTTGGTCTTCCACCTCCTAGGAACTATTGGAGCTCGAGTCAGGAACAAGAGGAAGCATTCATGCGAGAAAATGGCGTAAAGGTGGAGAACCGACATTGCCACATATATGCGAGAATGTGGCGCTTTCACAACCCACTCAGCCTACCTACTCCACCATTTGTTCCACCATTTGTTCCATCATTGCTTCACCATCTACTGGGCCAGCTGCTTTTCAGCCCACTCGCCTACCTTTTCCGCCATTTGTTCCATCACCCGCTTCAGCATCTTCCGGGCACTGCTTTTCAGCCCACTCGCCTACCTTTTCCTCCATTTGTTCCATCACCGCCTTCAACATCTTCTCGGTCCAGCCTACTTTTCAGCCTACTCGGCTACCTTTTCCTCCATTTGTTCCATCATTTGCTTCACCGCGTTGTTCCATCACCGCTTCACCATCTGCTGGGCCATCTACTTCACAGCCCACTCGCCTACGTACTCCACTATCCGGATTTGGAGACACTCATTCTCCTCATTCGAAGGTACATATATTTATCATATATACATGTGCTTTATACAAATAAGGATCATATATACATGGTGCTTTATACAAATAAGGATCATATATACATGTGCTTTATACAAATAAATATCATAATTATTCATGCTTTAATTTATACAAATAATTATCATATATACATGTGATTTATACAAATAATTATCTTATATATTAAGAACTTTATGTTATTGTTAGGACGAGACTCCCTGTCGATTGTATTTGATAGATCCAACTAGTGGAAAGACTTGTCTAGTGGCAGATGCACATTCTTATGCTTTTGATGAGACCACTACAGTTCATGGGTCTAGAATGATGAATGATCACCTTCGAGTGAAAATTCATCGTTTTGTAGAGAAGTATGGTCATTTGCCACTACCTGTCCCCGTCCCTGCATATGAAATCGACACTACGGAAACTGCTTTGCGTACGTGGGTGCAATGGCCAAAAAATTTAGTGCAAATATTAGGTGATGAGGTAATTGTTCAAATTTTATCCATTTTTGTTCAAATAATAGGATTAAATGTAAAAATTAAATAATCTTATGCGCGTTCTCAAAAATTATTATTAGGTTACACCGACACCTAAAAAACAAAAGGGGATTTCGGGGGAGGCTGTTAGATGTCCTAGCCAGCAGCTTTCAACCGGTTCGGCTACTCGTTATAGTCCAGTAGTTGATGATGTATCGTTCTTGGAATCACTCACTGAAGACTGTAAGGAGTTAGCAGATACGCTTGCCCTTGCCGTCGCAGACGATGATACTGTTGGTGTAACCTTGCCGAGCTCATTATTCCATTATACAGAAGATGCCACCGCTTATCTGACCAAGGAGGATATTGCTCAGTTCTTGAAAGGGGAGATGCTTAATATTTCTATTATCCAAGTGTACATGAGGTAACAATAATCAAAGTTATGATTTTTTTTTACATTTCATTGTATGATAGTTGTATTTTCCACATAAAATTTATGTTTTTTGTAGGGCAATACAGTCTGACTTGGATGGATTTGGGGATGCTGTTCGAGTTTGTTGGATGTGCCCGGAGAGTACCGCGGATGTGCATTCTTTGGAGAATCTAACGACTTACATTGAGTGTGCTTTGGCTGGATCCGTCGTTGCTAGTGCTAGTATCATCTTCGCGCCAATCTTTCAAGAGTAATATTCTATCTTAATAGTTTTACAAATATTGATTTTTGCATGACATGTGAATTTTTTAAGTAATTATTATTATTCAATCTTGCAATAGCCGTCATTGGATGCTCCTGGTCATACGTCCCATGCTCGGGATTATTTACGTCTTTGATTCCGCTAGCTATCACAAGGAGCGGAAGTTAAAGATTAAACCTCCTATGATAGCGTAAGTTGATCGCTTTGATATATTTTAAATGAATTTAAATTATAATATAAAGCAAATAAAGTGTAATTGATCATTTGATTTTGTTTTATGTAGTGCTTTTAGGAGGTTTCGGATGAGCTGCAACGAAGTTCATCACAACAAGCTTAGTTGGAAATGTGTTAAGGTATAGTAGCCTTATTTTATTCAATTAAAAGCATATGTTATGTATTCTCATTATACGATAAATTTACTCATTTTCTTAAAACTTTCGTTAAAGTGCCCACAACAACAAGGAGGCACGGAGTGCGGTTATTTTGTCATGCGCAACATTTTTGACGCACTCATTTTATATTCTAGTTCGGAGGATTTCGATGAAGTAAGTTTTTTGTTCACTTCATTTCATATTTTATATATATAACTATTGAAATCTAACTTTGGTGAATTATTTTCAGGTTGCTTGTACTACCTTTACCTGCGATCCTTATACTGAAGATCAAATCAATGAGGTGAAAAATAAGTGGGCAAGATACTTTATTGATTATTGCATTGCATAGGTTAGGTTAGTTTATATATATAACTATTGAAAGCTAACTTTGGTTAATCGTATTATTGACTTAATTGATTGGATTTCATGATATATAAATATATATGTTGGATCATATGATATCTATGTTTTATTGAATCTTATATATTTCTATTGTTAAACTTGGAATTTGGATTGTGCGTGGAAGTTGGATGTTGGATGAATTTGTGGATTAGGTGTTGTTTGTTGGATGATTTGTGGATGATGGATGGATGTTGGGATGAATTTTGGATGATGAATTGTGGATGATGGATGGTTGTTGCATATAATATTGTACAGGTTAATTCCCAATTATGGGTTTATCCAATTTACAAACGGAGCTCTGTCGAAATTTATGCAGAAATTTGCTGCATCCTGCTTGCTGCATTCTGCTTACTGTGCTGCATTCTGCTTGCTGCATAATGTAAATTATATAAAAAAAAAAAAATTGAGATATATTGCTGCGGTTTCTCTGACAAACCGCAGCAATATCATTTTTTAATAATAAAATATACAAAATATTGCTGCGGTTTCTCTGACAAACCGCAAGAATATCCTTTTTAATAATAAAAAATATATCATATTGCTTGCGGTTTGTCGGGAGAAACCGCAGCAATATTATGTATATTTTATTATTAAAAAATGATATTGCTGCGGTTTGTCAGAGAAACCGCAGCAATATATCTCATTTTTATAATAAAAATATCCATATTGCTGCTGTTTGTCTCAGAAACAGCAGCAATATGTTTGTTTTAAAGAATAATAAACAGGAAATATTGCTGCGGTTTCTTCTCAAAACCGCAGCAATATGTTTTAATATTGCTGCGGTTTAAAACCGCAGCAACAGATTAATTACCTATTGCTGCGCCGTTAATTGCTGCGCGGTCAAAACCGCCGCAATAGGCCACTTAAAGACCGCAGCAATAAGCATTTATTCTACTAGTGAATTTCAAAAACTATCCATCTTTTGTCACGAGATCAATCTCAATTTATCTCATATCTTTTTTCAAAATTTAACTATTATCTTTCGAAAACTATATCTCCTATCTCTTTTGAAATATTCTATAAATCTCCATCCATTTTTATCTTTTATCTTTTAAAAATTTCATCCCATCTTTTTCGAAAATTCATCTTCTACCCACTTTTTGAAATTCCATCGTTTTCCATGTATATCATTTAGAATATATTACCTTTTTCGTGCATATCATTTAAGATTTTTCTTCCTGAAATTTCATTTTATCATCTCATGTAATTTAGATTTTTTTAACCTCATCTCATCACTTATGATATATATATATATTTTTATTTTCTTATCCCATCCATTTCAGGTTTGTAACTTCATTAGAGGTCCATCTAGTCCAAGATGTCTAGCTTAACCTAGTTTCACTCCATCTAGAATTCTTAAACTCATATAACTCCATCCATATTAGGAGTCTTAACTTTATCAAAGTTCATTCAACTAAGGAGTTTAGAGCCACTAGAATACCTATCTTCTTATGAGTATAGAATCCATGGAAATCCATGCATAATAGGAGACTAGGTTCATTAGAATTTCTACCATCTTAAGAGTCTAGAATTCATATAAATTCATGCATAATAGGAGTCTAAGTCTATTATAATTCCTACCATCTTAGGAGTCTAGATTCTGTAGAAGGCCATGCATATTAGGCGTCTAGGTCCATTAGAATTCCATCCATTCTTGAGGACTATGTTAGGATCTAGGTCCATTAGATTTCTATCCAATCTTGAGGACTATGTTAGGAGTCTAGGTCCATTAGATTTCTATCCACTCTAGAAGTCTGCGTCCACTAGAGTCTCATGCATATTAGGAATCTAGCTTCCTTAGAAGTACATTAAGTCTAGAATTCTAAAGTTGTTGGAAGTCCATCAACTTTTGTACTCTATAAGTCCATAGAATTTCATGTTTCTTAGGATTGCATTCACAATTGGGTCCTTTTTACATTGCATAGTCCATCATTCAAGAGCATTTAGGAGTCTCATTCCATACAAACTCCTCATTTCAAGCATACATTTCGAATTTAGCAGTTCTTGAATGGCAAGTGATATGATTCCCGCTTTTGGGAATGTAGGTAGCCTTTATAGGTTTGAACACATAGATAATGTGTCATGCATCAAGTCTAGTTGATTTAATTTTTAAAAAAATAAAAAAAATTATGCATGCATACTAGGAGTCTAAAGTCTGTAGAGTCCCATTTTCTCCTAACTTCATAATTTTTACGCTTTTGACCTCTTTCCTTGTATCTCATCTTGTTTTCGGTAAAAACTGTTGGTCTTTCATGTTGGATATTTGGTTCTTGTTGATTTTGGAGCTGTATTGCGGCAAAGATTAACAATTCTATGTCCATTTGTTTTAATTATGCTTATCTTTTTTGTAGTATGATCGACCTCCATTACAAGAACTTCATACATGCTCTGATAAAGTTTCAGGGAAATTGCATAACTTAAGCTTGAATTTTTGGAGATGTTGCAGGGTTCATTTTTAATCTCTTCTTAGGTAGCATATTGGAGAATGTTAATTGTAGTTTATTTAATGGAAAAGTTCGCAGAGGGAAAGAAAACTTATGATGAACTCTCGGAAGTATGATTCAGTATTCGAATTGATAATAATCCCTAGTTTAGTAAAATATTTGTTAATATATGCGTAAATGTCGTCAATTAATTGTCAATGTGAAAAAAGAATGGTCTTTTCAAGGAAAATATATCATAATTTCGTTGATATTTGACAAAGATTAGGCTTTGTTTTCAATTTGAAGGCCGAACTATTATTTTTGGGTATATTTCCGATATTGTCACTTTTGGGTACTACAAAATTTCTTGGAAAAATTAATATGATCAGTCCCAATTATAGGGGTTCCGCCATTTTCAGTCCCAACTAATGATTATTTCTAAACAGTCCCAACTATGCATCATTTTTCATAAAATTGGTCACAGCAGGATAATTACCTGCTACAACAGGTAAAACGAATTTTCTTATATTTTTTCCCCTACCTAATCATTTTCTCTCTCCACTGGGTTATTGGCCACAATTTCTCCCTTAGCATCCCCTCTCCTCCCCTGCCTCCCCTGCCACCCCTTCCCGACCTTAAACTTGTTACCCCTCCCATCCCCTACCACCCCCTTCCCAACCCTATACTTGCCACCCTTCCCTCCTCCCCCCGCCACCCATTCCCATTCCCATTCCCATTCCCATTCCCCTTCCCTTCCCTTCCCCAAACCTGCCACCCCTCCACTACCACCCCCTTTAGAACCCCTCATCCCCTTCAAACAATTATGCAGATAATCCACAAAAGTATCAAACAATGTTCTAGAAAAGAAGCCTAAACATCAGGTAAGCTAGAATATAGGCATGCCCATCAAAAAGAAAAATCCCTAGTTCAAAAGAAAAAAAGCAAAAAATCAAACAAAGAAAGATTGAAGTAATTGATGCAAAAAATAAGAGACAAGAAAGTCCCCAAATCAATTAATGCAAAAAATAATGATGCAGTGAAAAACGATGGCCATCAGGTGGTGGATTTAGATGATGCTGTGCCGAAACAGGATTAAATCCCAAACAATTGAAATGCGGAGTAAGGAATAATTTCCCATGGAAAGTAGCCACGAAGAAAGAGAAACAAGAGGGGGTTTGATGGGTTTTGTTTCCCATAAATAAGGACGAAGAAAATTAGAAAGCAGAGGTGAGAGAAAAATGAGGCACCAAGCACATAGGAGGGGAAGAGGAGGGGGTGTTAGGGATCCTAGTTTTCGGTTTGATTTTGGTGGGGAAAGAGGAGGGGTGGCAGGGGTGGGAGAAGAGTACGGGTGGGATGATCGAAAGTCGCGGCGCCGACAAGGAAAGAGTGATTCAGAAGGGGGGTGGTAGGGATGAAAGTTTAGAGGTGGTGGAAGTGGTGTGTGCCGTGGGTGTGGAAGATTTTCTTGTGACTCCATTTTCAAAAGTTGCATTGACTACAATAATTGACTGTTGAGAAGGAAAAAAAGAGAGGAATACAATGTTGCAGTCATGAATTTGGAGGGTGGTAGTGTGGTAGAGGAGGAAGACTGGTGCCAGGGGGAGGGGAAGGTAAGGGAGGGGAAGGCAGAGGAGTGGCAAGGGAGGGAGTAGGGAGGAGGGAGGAGAGAAAAAAAATGAGAAAGAAGGAAAAAAATATATTAACCTATTGAATAGGTAACCAGTCAACTAGGACTGTTTTCATAAACCATACCCCAAAGTTGGGACTACTCAGAAATAATCGTTAGTTGGGACTAAAATTGGCGGAACGCCCGTAGTTAGGACTGTTCCTATCAATTTTTCCAAATTTCTTTAACTTTATGAACTTTAACTTCCTTCGAGAAGTGTTCTGCATTTGTGGATATGGAACCTCTTATGCTAGTATATGCTTGATAAGTGATCAAAATTTTGATTTTGGTTTCTGTGATGTTCAGAGTATAATTCTTAAGGTTTATATAGGAATCGTTTGCATACTTTACAGAAAAGAGCAACAATACCACCACTAAACATACAATTAATGTATTTCATTATAAGTAGTAGTGTAATCCATAAGTGTGATATGGACACGTGAAGTTTCAATTTTCAAACCATCCAGGTCTTAAGAACTTGATTAGGATGAGAACTTTGCAAACCAAACTTTTCGCATACTCTCCTAAAGTTTAAGTTCCTATGACAACAATTAAGCAAACAAGACCTTAGTAGTAAGTTTTATGTTCTTTTTATCGTAGATTGTTCATACCCAGTTCTACATGATTTCAGTGCAGTATGAAATCAATGATTTGCATCAGACTTGGGACCCCATTTGCGTAGGACATCGCTCCGACACCACAGGTCTCGACGCAAATTTAGGAGACATGATCTGCATGGGATTAAGACACGATGCATATTTTGATCTATTTGCATCGGATATAACGCAATGTCCGATGCACATGATGCCTCGCCAGCACCAGCGAGCACCCTAGATTAATCATCTGCGTCGGATGCAAGGCTATGTGCGACGCCGATGACTTGCCATTTGCGTCGCACATTGTTCCGCATTCGATGCAAATGGCCTCGTCAGGCCCATGCATAAGCAGCCTGGCAAGCTTACACACCACGGCATATGCGTCGCACATAGTGCAACATGCGATGCAAATGATAGCCATCCGCGTCGCAGGTCTCACTATGTGCGACGCAAATGATAGACCTTTGGTGTTTTTTTTTGCCAGTTTTTTTTAAACGTCAAACATCAAATTTAAACGAACATATATTAATAAGTATGAGCAGAAATTTCAGCAGAGTCTACTTTGTATTTTCGAAAACCCAAGAAATCGTTGGTAAAATTTTCATAAATAACCAAAAGCTGTTCCAGTACATCTCAATCAAGCAACATATTGCAACCAAGCAACCAACCAAGGTTTAATCAACAAAATATTGTTCAACCTTCAAATACATATTCTAACTAACTAGTTCTTTTGACGACCCGTACAAAGCATTGCGCACAAAGTTCTTTAAGTTCGATGATCTCCTCTAAGGAGTATGGCTTGGTACTTGGTGGAAAATCCTATAAATATATAAATTAGTTAATATACTAAAAAATTCTATAAGTATGAAACTTTATTACAAATAACGAATTTACAACATATATATACCTCTTGTAATCTGAATAATAGTAGAAGCGGATGATCCCAAGCATGTATCTCATCACGAAATAGCCACATTCAGTTGCTTTGCGATTGTTGAGCACACTACACCAGATTTAATATATATATATTAGAATCGGAAATAAAATCCTAAATATAGTTATAAAATGTGTATCAACTACAAAACCATAAGAGTTATACCAGCATAGTTCTCCAAGACAATTTAGTTCCACTATTGGATCCTTGAACGCGCTTGAAACTTGTATATGCACTAAGGATAGAAATTTTGTAACAATTAATTACTATATACGTTTATAGTTTATTTAAAATATCATAAAATGCATGTAAAATAATTAACATGTATAATAATTATGAACTTACGTATTCACCGGTATCTTGATAGCTAAGGATCTATCTCTCTGGAGCGAATCAAATTTATATACCTCTTTCTTAGATAGACAAATGACAAGAAGAATCTAATGTTCCCTAAGGCACGAAGCAAAATGTGATGTTCATATAACCACAAGTTCATAAAGATTAAACAAAGTAGAGATTAGTTTAACAAACATACTTCTCAATATACGGACATAGGATGTAACGCATATATTGATTCGCTTTCATTGAGCTTGCCATGTAGTTGATCACAACATCTGGTTGATTGCGTATCATGGTCGCCGAAATTATACTTGGACACATGAAACCAATTTTACCATCTCCATGCTCCTCAGACGATTCTTGCAATTACCTACACTCCAAATACTTAGAAGAAATAATAAAAATAAATATCAATGTTATTTAGTTTAGAGTTTGAGAAATCTCACATCATAAATAATTGCAAAATGGATACATTAAATCATCCTCCCTTGAGAAGCTGAAAAACATCTTGTCGCGAGATAATAATCATCTAATCACTATCATAGTCGAAGATGGTACCCTTCATAACTTGTATACTAAAAGGCTGATCTGAGGGTCGGTTGCAAAATAATCGGTGTATATCCTTGCAATGATCATTCAAACCCTCCAGTGACAAGTCAATAAAAGGATATATGTGCCTATGTGTAGACTCATATAGCGGTGCAAGGATCACTACTAACTGTTTTTTTCTTCTTCTTCTTCTTCTTCTTCTTCTTCTTCTTCTTCTTCTTCTTCTTCTTCTTCATCGCACCTTCCTTAGGCATATGTTCCTAATTCAATTTGACTTGATCTTTTTAATTCATATTATATATGTATATAGATTATTTCGTATATAATCAAGATTACTTAGTATATAAATCAAGGTTACTTAGTATATAAATCAAAATATTAAACATAAATTACCTGATTATTTTAGACTAAAAATACCAACTCTTTCGGCCATTGTATGAATGCATCATGAGCTTAACTGAGTTTCGTGATAAATGGAGTAGGTAGTGGAACTAGAGCATCTGCGTAATCCGGAAAATAATTATCAACACTCACTTTCACGACCTTAGGATGTGCTGATTACTCCATTTGTGGATGAACGGCACCCTTAGCTACAATAATCGGCCCCGAGCCATCCGCTAATGCCAAACACCATGAAACTGGACTCTTAACATCCAATGAGAACACAATGTCATTAATTAAGTGTTTTAGAATCATAATATCATAATCCTAGAAGATATAAAATATATATATACCTGCAAGTTCACAAATGGATCATTCCCCCCGAGTGACAGCTACTAGGATCAACTGGAGTGTGAGGACTTCGGACCAACGCATCTTCCCTTGTTTGATTTGGCAGTTGAAGACCTAATTGCGCTGCAAACGCCATGAACTTTTCTTGAACTAATGCATCTATCTTCGAGTTCATCTCTTCCATTGTCTGTTCTCTAACTTCTTGGCTCACTCTAGCCTCGAACTCCTGCATCTCCTGATCATCCATGCCCTACTCTTTTGAGCAGTACTACTCCGATCAGGATCTCCCAAAACCGATTTAATACCAATGCTACGTATACGCCCAACTGTTAACACGCGCCTAGGACGGTCTTTCCTCTTTAGAGCACGTGATAGAGCATCATCCATCCGACTTGGTACAGACTCTCCTTCCTTTTCTTTCATTTTCCCCTCATCTTGTGTCCAATTAAAAAAATCCATATTATTAGTAGAATACGAGTAATTAGGCAAGAAAATACCCTAAAGTTTGTAGAATGCTTACAATGGATTCTTTTATCTTTTGTGTTTCGTCATTAGGCAAGAAAAGCTTTCCTTGCTTATCTTTTTTCGATCTCGCGAGAAGCCATGGCAAAGTTCATTCTGGCAAGGAGGAAACTACTGATGATGCAGAGGAGTCAACATATGATGATGTAGAGGATGAGGGGATACCCTTCCCTTTTCCAAAAGGGAATCATCTCCGCATATGACTTCTAACTCGAAAAATGAGGATGCTTGTTGCAAGTCTGACACTTTCTTCCTCTTTCACTTTTAGCCTTATATGAAAACAAGTAAGTAGTCAATATTCACAAAAAGAAAAAGGAAAATATAATTGTTGAACCCTAGTTTTGATGATGACAAAGGAACAAAGATACAAACTAAGTATTGAACTAACAAGTTGTTAAGTGAATGGATTTTACAAGGTATCAATGAAAGGAGCAAAGAGAATAATAAGTCAAAGAAGAAATCAAGTTGGATTTTGAAGACTAAGTGAAGATGCTCAAGGATTTGGTACTGGAGAAGCATTGGAGCAAGAAGACTAAAGAGAGGCTTTTTGTTTCTAGTTCCAATGTAAAGGAACGAGTAAGAATGGTAAGGAACTGTGGCAATTTAAAATGAGAATGAGCGTATGTTCCTTTGTGAGGAACATATGAACTGGCACTGTCATATTAAGTTAAAGGAACTAACAATTAAAAGGAACTTAGACTTAGGATGAAGCAGTACAACAGTTAATAATGTAGCTTGAGTGATTTATGCCTAGATTATAGGAAACCTTTTTACTTAAGTAAAAATCTGATTTTAAGAAAAATCTTTTAAGGAAAAGATTTTTTTTATAAGATAATAAATATCCTTTTCGGTTTTTAGGAAATTATTTTTAAAGATAATATTTTGGTAAAAGGATTTAATTTTGGTTTTATTAATTAAAATACTTTTGAATTAAAAAAGATTTTTAATTTACTGCCCAAGTGGTTGCTAAATTTAAGGAAGCAGTAAAATATCCATAGCTCACGTTTAACATAGATCATGGAGATCATGGGTGTCAAAAAGGAACGTGTTCCTCTAGCTGAGGAACATCATGGGAAAATGATTTTACCACTAACTCATGTTAATCCCACGTTCTAAGTTATCACTGCTATAAATACTAATGTCTGATTAAGTTCCAATTTGTGACTGACCAAGTAAATTAGTGAGTTTAATTAAGTAAAGTGTCAGTGCCTTCATTCTCTTATAAAAGCCATTTGTTCTTTGTCTTCTTACTCTATTCCACTAAGCTATTATTGATCATTGTAATTTTGATTTTGGGGTAAGGGGACTTTGAGTGAAGTTCTGTAAGAGATAAGCTTTGAGTGAAGCGAGTTATAGTGAGAAAAATTCAAATGAAGTTGAGAGGAACAACTCTTAAGGGAACAGTTGTTCAGGAACTTAAGTTTATGAACTCAAGGTGTAGCCAGTGAGTAGAATTAGGTTGTAATAAAGGTGTTTGGCCTAATTAGTGTTGAGTTTAAAATCCCTAGTGGTCGAGGTTGTTTCTTCTTGTTGGACCCAATAAGTTTTTCCTCGTAAAAATCCCTTGTGTTCCTTTAGCTTGTTTCTTTGTTTAAGTTTTATAATTTCGCAAAAAGTTACGTTTATTTCTACAAATACAATTCACCCCCCTCTTGTATTGTTCCTAGTGAAATGACAATTGGTATCAGAGCTAGAACTCACGAAAAATAGGAAAACCTATTGAGAAAAAAATCCAAGGAATAATGAATACCACCGAGAAACTTGAGGAAGGTTACTCCACACAAAGGGAAGTTCTATTCCTACTGGAAGAACAAAATGGAGATTTTCATCAAAGCCGAAAACTACTAGGTATGGAGAGTCATTAAAGATGGTGATTTTGAGGTCACAACTTATATTACTGACAAAAATGAGGTAATTCCTAAACCCTTTTCTGAATATGACAAAGCTGATTTTGTAAAAATGAAAGTGAATGCTATGGCTGTTAAACTATTGCATTGTGGACTTGACCCCATGAACACAATAGGAACATGGGATGCAAATCCGCAAAGCAAATATGAGATTTACTTGAAGTAACCCATGAAGGAACTAATGAAGTCAAAAGATCTAAAATTGATTTACTAATGAGTCAATATGAGCTGTTCTCCATGAAGGCTAAGGAAAGCATACAAGAGATGTTTACTCATTTTACTAACATTATGAATGAGTTAGATTCTCTTGGTAAGTTTATTTCATCAGAGGAACAGGTTCAAAAAATACTTAGGAGTCTTCCTAAGGATAGATGGATGGCTAAGGTCACTACTTTACAAGAAACAAAAGACTTCACTAAGTTCAACTTGGAACAACTTGCTGGATCACTTATGACTCATGAGCTTCACCTTGATACTGATTATGGTGAAAGCTCTAAGTCAAAATCCATAGCCCTAAAAGCAGATGATGAAGATGACTCCGACTCAGAAGAAGAGGAAGCAGCACTCATGGTCCAAAAATTTCGAAAGATGTATAGGAACATGAAAAATGGGAACTTCAAAGGTAGAACTAAAAAGTTTTCTAAAAAAGCTGCTTGTCATAAATGTGGTAGTACAAATCACTTCATCAAGGAATGTCCACTTTGGAAAAATGACAAGACCAAAGAAAGGAACAAGGAACACTTCGCTGAAAGGAACAAGGAAGCTAATGCACCTTTCTCTAAAGCAAACGTTCGTAAGGCTATGATAACAGGTTGGGGAGATTCAGAGACTGAAGAGGACGAGGAACAACAACTGAAGAAACTGTAAATCTTTGCCTCATGGCAAACACTGACATAAAAGAAGATGTAGAAAATGTTGAGGTACACCAACATATACTTGAATCAGACTTAGATGAAAAAACTAAGACTGAAATTTATGATCTTCTTTATGATGCAATTCTTGAATGTAGAGATGAACGTGAAAAACGTGAACAAACTGAACAAGCTGTTAAAGTTTGTAAAGAACATATAGAATGGCTTAATAAAATGAGAACGGATGTTGAAAGTAGGTTCTTTAATTTATTCGATAAGAACTTAAAAATCAAGGAACTTTATGAGAGTGTGAAAAATGAAAATTATCTAATCAATTTAGAAATCTCACACCTAAAGGAATATGTGCTTGTTCTAAGTTCCTTTGATATAAGATCAACTCCTTTGAAAGGTTACAGATCTGAGATCAAAAATTTGAATAAAGAAAAAATTGTTTAAAGGGAACAGATCTGTAATCTCAAGAAGGAACTTGTTGTTGCAAGGAACAGGGGCAAAGTGATGGTTGTTTATAAGTGGATTGCAAGACCACAGACTAAAAGAAAAGAAGGTCTCGAGTTTGAAAATCACAAGAAGAGGAACAAGCCTAAAAAGTATGTTGACCTACCTAGTGAAAAAATTTGTTTGTACTATGGAAAGATAAGTCATTACATAACTCAATGTCAACTAAGAACTGGAATGATTGTCAAGAATGTAAAATTGAGCAACATGAAATGAGTTGCTAAAACAAATACTAGTCAAGAACCGGAACCCATGAAACAAGGGGTTCGATTTTTGCAGGTTGGAGTGAGAGGGAACAACACTTGGTATCTTGATAGTGGTTGTTCTAAGCATATGACAGGAGACAAATATAAGTTTATCTCACTCTCAACCTATGAAGGTGGAAGTGTGACTTTTGGTGACAATAAGAAAGATAACATTGTTGCCATGGGTTAAGTCGGTAAGTCACCATCACACTCCATTGAAAATGATTTTCTAGTTGAAGGATTAAAGCATAATCCCTTAAGTATTTCCCAATTTTTTGACAAGGGAAATATTGTTAAATTTAACAGTGAAAAATGCTTAATCGTTAACATTAACTCTAAGAATGTCATCTTGGAATGAACAAGGAAAGGGAACACATATATTGTGGATCTTGATCTTGTTCCTAAAAACAATTTGACATATCTTACTGTTATTGAAAATGATCCACTCTTATGGCATAAGCGTCTAGGACATCTAGCTTTTCATTACTTGACAAACTTCAATCAAGAGATCTTGTTTTGGGATTACCATTTATAAAATTTCATATCGATCAAGTTTGTGATGCATGTGCCAAAGGGAAGCATATTAGATCCTCTTTCAAATCTAAAACTGTTGTGAGCACCACAAAGCCATCAGAACTAATTCACATGGATTTGTGTGGCCCCATGAGAATTCAATGCAGAAGTGGTAAGAGGTACGTGCTAGTTACTGTAACACTTGGGTTATTTTTTCTCTAGCAAGGATGAGACTTATGATGAGTTCCTTGTCTTTGCTAAGAGAGTTCAAAATTTGAGTGGTCACAAATTGATGCATATTAGATCCGATCATGGTAAAGAATTTGAAAATTATAAATTTGATGACTTTAACAGAGACCATGGCCTAGATCATAATTTTTCTGCCCATAGGACACCACAACAAAATGGTGTTGTAGCAAGGAAAAATAGGACTTTGTAGGAAATGGCTAGGACTATGCTAATTGCTAGTGAACTTCCAAGGAACTTGTAGGCTGAGGCCGTTAAAACTGCTTGTCACATAATAAATCGTGCCATGATGAGACCTATCATAAACAAAACTCCTTATAGGCTTTATTTTGGTAAGAAACCCAATATTACACATTTTAGAACATTTGCTTGTAAATGTTTTGTTCATAATAATGGGAAAGATAATCTTGGAAAATTTGATGCAAGGAGTGATGAAGCAATATTTCTAGGGTATTTGTCACATAGTAAGGCTTATAGAGTTTACAATAAAAGAACTATGTGTGTGGAAGAAAGTGTACATATAATCTTTGATGAATCTGACAACTTTAATTCAAGCAAGCAGGTTGATGACTTTGAAATAGGCTTGGTTCATTCAAATGAAAAAGGTGCAGTTTCAATTGAAGAAGAAGGAATAAAATAGGAAAGGAACGAAGAAGATGAAAACATTAATAACAATGTTGTTCCTGTTCCTCAAGCTGGTGGAGCTGTTCCTGTTCCTACTAAGAATGAAAATATTAAAGGAACTGATTCAACAATTGCTGGAAAAGGAACAAATGAACAAGGCTCCTCATCCTCTCATGAAACTCAAGAGGAACAACCTGTTCCTTTAAGTGAGTTTCAACCTAAACCTTGGAGAAACAAAAATCACATCCAGTGGAACTCATAATAATTGACATATCTAAAGGTACGCAAACTAGATCTCAGTTAAGGAATTTTTGTGCATTTCATGCGTTCCTATTAATGATGGAACCAAGAAATCATGAAGAAGCCCTAACTGATTCTGATTGGATCACTGCTATGCAAGATGAGTTAAATGAGTTTGAAAGAAATAAGGTATGGCATCTAGCTCCCTCTTTTAAACAACAAAAAGTGATTGGCTTAAAATGGGTGTTTAGAAACAAACTAGATGAGTATGGAACTATTTTAAGGAACAAAGCTAGACTTGTAGTAAAAGGTTATAATTAACAAGAAGAAATTGACTATGAAGAAACCTTTGCTCTTGTAGCTAGACTTGAGGCCATTAGAATACTAATCGCATTTGCTGCATATATGGGATTTAAACTATATCAAATGGATGTCAAGTGTGCGTTTCTTAATGGCTATTTAGATGAAGATGTATATGTTGAACAACCCCCTGGATTTGAAAGTAATGATTTCCCAAACCATGTCTACAAGCTTCGACAAGGCTCTTCATGGGTTAAAGCAAGTGCCTAGGTCATGGTATGAGAGATTATCTAAGTTCCTTTCAGCAAACAATTTTAAATGAGGAAAAGTTGATAAAACTTTGTTTCTAAAATCGAAAGGAACTGATATATTTCTGGTTCAAATATATGTTGGTGACATTATCTTTGGTGCAACTAACGAGTCATTATGTAAAGAATTCTCGAACCTTATGAGTAATGAATTTGAAATGAGTATGATGGGTAAGTTAGATTTCTTTCTTGGGTTACAAATTAAGCATACTGAAAAAGAGATAATTAGTCACCAACAAAAATACATAAAGGAATTGTTAAAGAAATATGTCCTCGAAAATTCAAAGATAAATCACACTCCTATGGGAACTTCAACTAGATTAGATGAAGATTCCATAGGAACAAGTGTTTATCAAACAAAATATAGAGGCATGATTGGTTCTCTTTTGTATCTAACTGCTAGTCGTCCAGACATAAGTTTTAGTGTTGGTTTGTGTGCTAGATTTCAAGCAAAGCCCAAGGAGTCTCATCTAACAGCAGTAAAGAATTCTTAGATATCTCAAAGGAACTGATGATCTTGGACTCTTCTATCCACGAAGTGACACATTTGAGTTAAGAGGATATGCTGATGCCGACTATGCTAGAGATCTTGTAAATAGGAAAAGCATGTCAAGTATGGTTCAATTTATTAGTCATAGTTTACTTTCTTGGAGCACCAAGAAACAAAACACAGTTGCTTTATCCATTGTTGAAGCATAATATGTAGCTGCTGCTACATGTTGCTCTCAAATGCTCTGGATAAAACAACAACTATGTGACTATGGAATAATCTTTAATTGTGTTCCTATTTATTGTGATAATACAAGTGCCATTAGTATTTCAAAAGATCCAGTGCATCATTCAAGAGTTAAGCATATACATATCAGACATCACTTTCTAAAAGAAAATGTGGGAAAATGTTTTATTAAACTTGAGTTTTGTCAAACTAAAAATCAGATTGCTGATATACTAACCAAGCCTATACAAAGAGATAGATATGAAAAATTAAGGCTTGAGTTAGGTTTAATAAAACTTAAGTAATTGTTCCTATTCCAATCCCTCATGTCTGAATTGATTTGTCTTACTCTATGTGATATTAAGTGACTATGATTAATTGCCTAAGACCATTGCAAGTTAAGATGTTAAAAACATAAACATGGATTTGAAAAAATGAAGCCACTCACAAATGTCACAATAATACTCCCCTTATTGTTCCTAAGTGATAGAAACATGCATGATTTGAAGAATGTTGACATTTAGCATAAGTTGTTCTTACAACATAGGTTCCTTAATCTTCTTTTTCTTTCCTTAAATTAAATAGTCCATAAAAATCAAAAAATCCAAAAATCCCAAAAATATAGAAATTAGATTTATCAAGTCAAGATTCAATTTTTTTATCTTTTCTTTTTTTTTTTTTTTATTTTTTTTTTTATTCTTTTAATTTTTCGCTTGTAACTCTTCGGTTGGTGTTACATGCATCCTCCTTCTTTTCTTTCTTCCTTCCAAAACCGTGTTCCTTTAATCGATTCATCTTCACCATTAATCATCTCCTTCCCACCTCTTCGCACCACATAAGACCTTGATTTCTTTTCTCAAAATAGCAAAAACCTCTCTCAATTCACCTTTTCCAAAAGCAAAAACTCCCACAAACTGTAGAATGGAAAACCCCTCTTCTCCCCCCATAACCGTAAAAATAAAAAATTCTCAAGAAACAACCATGGAGGTAGAAAGAGCAAAAATTGGAGTCACCAAGGAGAAGTGTGAGAAGAAGAAAACTGATTGGGGAAGATGATGAAGAAGAAACCCCAGAATCAGTTGAGGGGGAAGAAAAAGCTACGCATGTTCCTTCCTTCCAAAGGAACTGCTGCCTCTTACTCCAAGAAGAGAGTGGAACGAAGTGATTCGAGGTATGTTTTAGGATTTTATGTTGATCTAGAATGGGCCAAGAAATTAATATTCACTGAGTTAACTAACATACTAAAGGAACAAAGTATGGAATACCTGTTTGAAACTGCAATTAATAATGCCTTTAGCCATGGATTAGTTTTGTGCAAACTTCATCAACACTGATGGAGTATGTACTACTGAAGTTGGGGGGAAGAAAATTAAATTTTCCCAAGAAACCTTAGGAAAAATATGGGAAGTTCCTTGCAAAGGAATTGATCTATATTTTAAGAGGAAATGAACTGCCACCTTTCCTAATTTCTCCCAGGATGACATTGTTGAACCCTTTGGGGGAACTGCTGGCCAAACAAAAATTAACCACAATCTCCTCTCTCCTCCAGAAAATTTTGTTTAACCTTGTTTGGAGAGCACTTATTCCTCGAAATGAAAAGAGGAATGAGGTGGGTCTCCTAGATATGTGTTACATGTTTTGCCTTGACCACCACATCCAAATAAACTTCCCCTCTCTGTTTATCCAACACCTTACTCATTGCATAGAAAACCGATGTGTTGTTGGCTATGGTGCTTTGATCACCTTTCTTCTTTCTCACTTCAAAGTCAAGACCACTGGTTGTCCTACCTTGTGAATTAAACAAGGTAATATATTAAACGAAAATACTTTGTATGGATTAGACCTCTTTGTCAAAGATGGGATTTTAACACAAGGGATGATTGCTTCTAGTTCCTCTCAAAAGAGAAAACTGCACAAGGCAGTAGAAGAGGAACTAGTGGAAGTAATTATGGAGGAATAAGTTCCTGCCCCTACTGAACGAAAGGAACAACCACCCAAGAGACGCAAAACTGTTGCCAAAAAGCCTACCCCTACTGTTCCAAAGAGAGTTACACAAAGTTCTAGGTTGCGAATTACCAAAACTGCACCTGTTCCTTCAAATGAGGACTCACCTTTAGTCCTATCTGATGAAGAGGAACTGCCTACCAACTCAATTAAGAAACCAACTCCTCCATACTCACCAAAAATACCAATTACCCTCACTACAATTCCTTCCATCTCTCCCTCTTCCTTCTCTGTTCCTTCCAGTTATGAACAGATGAAGGTTGAAATGAATGAATCAAATCCTTTCTCCTCTACATCCACTAACCTTCCACCATAGCCTCCATTTCTTCCTTCACTTTACACTACCACTTCACCTTTGGTTCCTCTCACAGGAACAGCAGGTTCATCCCAAGAAAACACCCCAATTCCTCCACCTAAACCCCCTACTAACTTTGGTTCTAAGGGAAAGGAACAAGTTCTACAATCACCTTCACTGGACTTTGGATGACAAAACAGATAAGATGATGGGTCTAATGAAAGTCCTTAGTGATACAGTGATAGAACAACAAAAGAACATGGAGATGATAGCCCAAGCAATCAACACTTTGAAGAAGCAACTTGATGGGCATCATGAGGAGGTGATGAAGAAGTTGGAGGAGGTGGTTGAAGAAGAAGTAGTAAAGGCACACAAATCCCCTTCCCTTCCTAATGTCTAGTTCCTGTTTCTCTTAAAGGTACAGGAACACTTATCTTTTGTTTTTCTTTCTTTTCTTTTCTTCCTTTTTATCTTTTGTACTTTTCTGGAACAAGTGCTATATATAGAATGACTTTTGCTATACTTATCTTTATTTGTGATTTGATTGCATAATTTCTTACTTGTAATGGCTAGTATTATGTGATTGATGTTTGAGCAAGTCTAACCTCTGAACTTCCTAACTTAACCAGTTTTTTTGGTGCTTGTTAATGGTCTAAAGGTCTTGTAAATAGTCTTCCCAAAATCACCAAAAGTTTGATCTTTTTGAGGATGACAAAGGTGGAAAAGATACTAGGAACAAACTACAAACTAAGTTGTAAAATTGAAAAATATTAATTCTGTCTATCATTTCCTTAAGTTATTTGTTATTTTATTTTCCTTAGTTTGTAATTTTGTTGTCATCATCAAAAAGTGAAAAATTGTTGAACCCTAGTTTTGATAATGACAAAGGAACAAAGATACAAACTATGTATTGAACTAATAAGTTGTTAAGTGAATGGATTTTACAAGGTATCAATGAAAGGAGCAAAAATAATACTAAGTCAAAGAAGAAATCAAGTTGGATTTTGAAGACTAAGTGAAGATGCTCAAGGATTTGGTAATAGAGAAGCATTGGAGCAAGAAGACTAAAGAGAGGCTTTTTGTTTCTAGTTCCAATGTAAAAGAATGAGTAAGAATGGTAAGCAACTGTGGCAATTTAGAATGAGAAGGAACAGACGAACTGGCACTGTCATATTAAGTTAAAGGAACTAACTATTAAAAGGAACTTAGACTTAGGATGAAGCAGTACAACGGTTAATAATGTCGCTTGAGTGATTTATGCCTAGATTCTAGGAAACCGTTTTACTTAAGTAAAAATCTGATTTTAAGGAAAATCTTTTTAAGGAAAAAATTTTATTTTTATAAGATAATAAATATCCTTTTTGGTTTTTAGGAAATTATTTTTAAATATAATATTTTGGTTGTAGACACATAACCGTGTCTCCCCATTTAGTATCCTATGATGACCAATACCCCGCTCCAATTGGTCCGGATCGAGGAAAGAATAAAGAACGAGTCTAAATAAAATGTTTTAAGCCCAAAATTATTTCCTAACTATTTTTATTAACTCATTTCTGAAAACCTTTTTTATAAATTGTTTTACTAAATCCACTTTCTAAAACGTTTTAAAATACCTTTTTAAAGGCCCATCTTCGAAAATGTTTTAAAAATAGTTTTATGAAAGCTCATTTTATAAAACCTCTATCTAGCCCAATTTTAAAAATAGAATTAATTTTATTGATTAGTTTTATTAAAAAAAAAATATCTTTTATAAAAATAATCTTTTCCTAAAGTGTTTTTAAATATCTCTTTTCTAAAATCTTTTTAATAAGTAAATCTTTTAGAAACCTTTTATCTTTTAGAAACCTATTACAACTTAACTACCTAAACCTACATACACTATATAATACACTCATCTCACATTAATCTGACCACGGTTTTCATTCTCATCTCACTGCAGATACCATAAACCTCCTAACAAATCTCTCGACAAACTCGTCTCCTCACCTTCATAATTCATGGCACCCTTCACAAATATTAAACCATCTCACACAACTGAAAAACACGCACCAGCTACAACAACAATACATCAACAAGTCAACAACAATCCACCTCCACTCGACACCTAAATCCCTTACTACCCACCTACTATCCTACGCGCATATTACTCCTCATCAGCCTTCATCTCACGCAGATCATCATCACACCAAAATCGCCACCGCCTATCATTCATCCTAATCATCAAACTATCATCACCGCATCATCATCATATCAATTAAAAGCAAGGACAAAGCAAATAACTTTTTCTGTTGTTACCTTCAACGCATCATATTTCAAACAACACAACAAATAGTGTTAAGACTCGTTCAATAATTTAATTTTCTGAGATTCGTACAAATCAACGACCCCGGATGGTGGTATAGTTTCTAAGGGTCAACAAAATTAACCATTTTTATTTTATTTCTTTATTTATTTTTATTACTTTATTGAAGTTACTAACATTCTATTCATGATGTAGATTGTTAACTCGTCCCTGCGACTGTAAGTATTGTATATATTATACTAACTCCCTGCATTATTTTCTTTTCTTATTTTCTATTTATTATTCATATTATATGATTGTTCTGTAAGATTTTTATCACCTACATCTTATTTTTGTTAATCAAGACCTAAAGAATTGTTCTAACTAATTCAGATAAATTGGACAACCTGTTAGGAACCTTGTAATATGTTTGCATAATAACTTGTCACTAAATAATTAGTCCTTTTGTGTGTTTCATGAACCAACCTAGATTAATTATTTTTAGGGTGCTTAAAACGTTATTTGATTATTCTTTTGCATAACATCTGTTGTGAATCCGTATTTAGTAGAGGCCAGCAATGGGCAATATAGTTCTTGACTATATTGTACCCTCACCCCCAAACTCAATTTTTGGTTCCTGACCATTTATGGAGTCATGACGGGGAAATCTACATTGGATAAGTCCCTAAGATGTCATTTCCATTTCAATATCCAATTAGATTTATGATTCTTCCTTTCAAGAAACGTGGGCGACTTCAAAACATATCTTTAATAAAACCTTAACAATGGGGTAGTCAAAGAGACGCGCTCACACCGCGTGTAGGCATTAAAGGAATAAAAAATCCACGCCTACAATTTGGCGACTTCACTTGGGGGGATTTTTAAAAAAACTTAATTTTTTTTAAATGAGTTGGTGAAACATGAAAAATACGATTCCTTCTTATTTATATGCCTTAGAATAATATACTGCTTTGCATGTGCATGTCTATTGTTCAGCCACCATAAAGACAATCTACATTACCTCATTAGCACATGTTTTATGTGCGAGGTCACCTCAGGGGTTTTGCGCTTTATCCTTCCAAAAAGCTTCCTTAGCGATAGTGTTGGATCTTAGTCATAAGCAAACCTACCCAACCATGACATTGTTTCCTTGTTCCTGACTTGAGAACTGGACTGCGTCTTACACGTGGCCACCTTTTTAAGCAAAGATACGAAGCGTGGGATCAATCTCTTAGTCATGGACCCTTTTCAGCCCTAACCTAAACATGACCAATAGTTGAACATAGAACTGGACTTTAGGTTGCGAACTTTGCATGTTATTATCTTACTTGTGCATATTTGTGTGTGCGTGCCATTAATTGTCTCATATTATCGATTTTTCGAGTCTAAACTATCGAACGAGTTTACGGGATTAAAGAGTGAAAAAAGCATGCTTTTCTGATTGTACGCACCGTGCGCCATTCCGCGTCTGGCGCATAGAACCATGCGTGTAGCGCTATACGTCGTGTCGCGTGCTGTGCTATCTGCGTCCCTCACGACGCCCTGCTGTCCGCGCAGCTAGTCCTGCGTCTTGCGCAACTAGTCCTGCGTCGTGCGCAGCTCTCCGCTATTCTTTCTTACGTTTTGCGTTTAATCGTGTGTGCGTTGAATTTGAGTGTCTTTAATTCCATTTAGTATTCTCTTGCTATTATCCACATATTTTACCAAACAATATCTCCTACTCTTTTTTGAAATAAATATCTCATATTTTTTTAAATCCATCTCTATTTTTAAAAATTGTATCACGTATCTTTTTTTTCGAAAATCAAATCCTATCTACTTCAAAAATTCTATCTCCACCTTTATTTTTCAAAAAAAAAATCCTCCATCTTTTTTTTTTCCTATCACACTTCTTTTTTCAAAAACTCATCCTTTTTCTTTATCCTATCTTTTCTATGTATATTATCCATCATTTTTGTACATCGTCTAGGATTCCCTTTAGTGTCCATCTTGTTGTAAAAGTCTCATCCGCTTAGGAATTCTAACTGCACTAGAAGTCCGTCTGACCCAAATGTCTAGATTCATCCAGTTTCACTCCATTTAGAGTTCTTAACCCCGTCTATCTCTATCCTTGTTAGGAGTCTTAATTCGCTTGAGTCCCATCCATCTTAGAAGTCTATGATCCATAGAAAGTCCATGCATGATAGGAGTCTAAAATCATTAGAGTTCTGTCCATCTTAGGAGTCTAAATCCTTTAGAAGTCCGTTCATCTTAGGAGTCTCGAATCCATTAGAATTTCGCCCATATTAGAAGTCTAAATCCATCAAAATTCCGTCCATTTTAGGAGTCTAGGTCCACTAGAGTTTCATGCATAATAGGAGTCTAGCATCATTGAAAGCTCGTCGAATCTAGAATTCTAACGTCATTAGAAGTCTATCAAGTTTAGGATTCTGAAGTCATTAGAATTGCATATCAGTTAGGACAACATTCATACTAGAGTGCTCTGCATTGCATAGTCCATCATTCATACACTCCATGCATAACTAGCGTTAATAAGCATTTAGGAGTCTCATTGCATCCATACTCTTCATTTCATGCATTCCGCATTTAGTAAACCTGAACTACAAGCGATCTGATTCACTATTTTGGGATATGTAGGCAGTCTTTACTGGTTCGAACGCATATATTGAGGTCTAAGTGCATCCAAAAAATCATGCATATACACATTAGGGTCATCCAAAAGAGTCGTGCATACATACATTAGGTCTAGGTGCATCCAAAAAAAATCCAAAAAAAAAAATTGTCATTCATTTAGGAAATGCTATTTTGTTCCTAGAAGCTCAACTTTTTAAAACAAACATATATTCTCCCATTCCATTCCTTTCTCTCTATCATCACTCCATCTCTAATATCTTGCTGGATGATCCATGGTAGGAAATGCGCAACATGTCAAGAATACTTCAAGAGCAGATTGATGAGTTGACAAGTATACTAGTAGATCTTGTAGCACGTGTCGCCGGACTAGAGGCACACTACCCTCTTATTCAAGAGAATCGTAGTGCAAATTACAAGACACCAAAACCACCTTTTAAGAAGAAGTCCAAAAAGTGGAATCCAAATCCATATTGCAAGTATCATCAAGGTAAAGGACATTTAAAGTCTAAATGTTGGGTCCTCAAGAACCTCATACAAGACATGATCGATGATGGGGGAATCTCTCGTACTACGAAAATGCCCCAGATTTAAGGTCGCTTGTCACGCGCAACGTGGGAGTCTAGACTTAGGATTTTGTTTTCTGTTTCATCTCTCTTATTTTACTCAGTCTAACATAGGATTTTCCCTCTTATTGCATGTACTCATAATTTTCAATTAATCAATGAGTATTTCTTTTCTAACCTTGCACTAATGAGCATCAACAGAAAACATGGTTGTCGCCTTAAAAGAAAGGAAATTATAATTTTCATGACTATTCTAATAAAGGCAATGAACGAATTGGCATAAAAGAGGCATTCCTCCCTTCATTACAACTATTCCTCCATTTCAACCTAAATGCGTAACATCCATCCCCTTTAACCTACCTCATGGGAAGTACTTTGGACAACAATTCAATGTGAAGGGCAAGCAAAAAAATAAAGAGAGCAACATAAAAAAAATCAAATAAAAAAAGTAAATAATAATAATAATAATAATAATAAAAGCGAAAAAGCAAGAGCAAAAATGATAAAAAAAAGGAAAAAAGAAGTGTTGCAAATAAGCCCAACAATAGCTTTGTCAAAAGTACTTTCTTTTCAAAACCTTAAACCTTCTATTCTAGACCTCCAACTTCAAATCTTCTGTGATAAACCTTCTCAACTGAAAACCAACCACATTGCATTCCAAAAAGCCATAAAAGACAAACCCAAGGCCGCTAGGTCGAAAACCCATAAGGGCGACTTAGGCAATAGTTAGAGCATCTTCTCATTCATCAGCCTGAACTACGAACGGTCTGATTCTGCCAAAGATACGTAGGAAACCTCACCCTGAGGTCCGACCGCTTCAAACCAAACCAACCTACATCATTATCTACCCTTGCCAAAGACCTCTTTCTAATCAATGCCTAATTAATTGCAAAAGGCTCCAAAGCAAAATGCTCGGCCACCAATTAAAACACTAAGAGCTACGACTGGCCTGATTCCATCATGGATACGTAGGCAACCTCTTTTGAGGCCCGAACATTTTAATTCAAAACATATTTTTTAAGGCTCGCCTAAGCCCATGTGAAAAGCGCGATCTCCCAAAAATCATGAATTTTCAATGCTCATCCCTACCCTTTAGAACTAGACTGAGATTTGAACCTGCATCGTTAGCCTACCTCATTGCGTGAGTCGATTCATTATGACTCTGCCTTTTCTTATTCTAATCACTTCCTTTTTCTAAGCCGCACTATCGCTTCTAAGCCAGCCTTAGCATAACCTTTCAACACTCAGCGCTATGCCCGCGCCTCATCTTTCGAGTGTTCCTTTCTTTGGCCTTTCTTATCTTCTCATCTTAGGAACCCTATATGGAATCCTTGGTCGAAACTTCCACTAAGCGTGATGAGATATCTTCAAAATCAAGCAATCAAACTAAATACTTCATCGACTCCATCTCACAGGGGGTTTCGTCACCGATCCACAGAGAAAATCATAGGCTCCAAGTTTAAGTCTATCGTAATAAGGACTTCATTATGAGTCCATATATGGCATCTTGGGTTTTAAAAAAACTCACATGGATACAACATCACATTTATTTATGGGATCACTTAGGCCCTTGCCATACAAAACTCGAAGCATATATAACTCAAGTGTTACAAAAGCTCGTGCTACAATGCATTTCAAATCCAACAGATCATCCTTGGGGGGCTTCCCATCTCTCCTTTTTCATTGGCTCCATGTGTACCTTGACAAGGACTTCATTACGAGTCCATACAAAATATTGTGGCCTCCAGACCCATACGAGATTATAACTATTTTATGGGCTCACTTAGGCCCGTAACAACTACAACACAATTCGAATCAAACATAACCTACGTGGATCATCCTTGGGGGCTTCCCATTTCTCCACTTTGAAAACAATTTTCTGAACGAAAATTTGGGCTTCTAATGTGATGATTAAATCATATCATCTGCATTAGTGTCATATCATCTACATTAGTGTCATATCTCTGCATTAGTGTCACATCTCTGCATTTGCATTACATATCTGCATCGTCCCAAACATTGTGTCAAGCATTGCATCCTTCGTCCTTAGCCATAGGATTCTAGCGTCAATCATGGAGTCACACATACACACACACGTATGCACACATGGTAGCACCTTTAAGTCTAGAGTACTAGAGATCACCCCTTATAGGTCAAGTCTTTTCCTATCCATACACTAGCACCCACATCACGGGACACGTGCATGTCCCCTATTTGTTTGTCGGTATATCTGTGTGTTATATGTATTCACAGGCACCCAACATTAAACGACTCTATACGAGTTATACTCTGCCAAGGTCTGCGGACCATTACAATTTAACAACAGAAGACAAGCGCTATATACATGGTGCATCCAGCGCACTGACAACGTTGTGCCACATACATCAAGTTGCGTCCAGTGCAGCATACCACGCCAAGCGTAGGCCTATGCATCTGGCGCCCGGTCCTGTACAACGCGCTTGGGGGCCTCTTAGCCATATGGGCCACATGCTCAATTCCTAATGCACTGCGTCCAGCGCAGAATCCAGCGCCAAGCGCAGACCTGTGCGTTTGGCGCATAGTCCTATACAACACGCTTGGGGGCTTCTTAGCCAACTGGAACCCACACGCTTAATTCCAGCTTAACGACAGTCCTGTAAGTGTACAGTCCTGTTCGTTACAACATTACGTGCGACAACTCAACGAACTTTCAAAAGCTTACAAAAATACAATCGTGCCACTCAATAAATTGTCAACATAAATTACTCGGGAGACAACCAATACTCAGGAAAACAAATAACGAGGCACAAACCGTTAGGTCTAAGAACCCTTGTCAACCGCAACAATTGCCTTGGAACAGCCCAAACACTCCGCAACAATTGCCTTGGAACAGGCTAAACACTCCGCAACAATTGCTTTGGAACAGGCCAAACAGTACTCCGCACCGATTGCCTTGGAACAGGCCAAACACTCCGCACGCACCGATTGCCTTGGAACAGGCCAAACACTCCGCAACAATTGCCTTGAAATAGGCTAAACACCCCGCACCAATTGCCTTGGAACAGGCCAAGCACTCCGCACCGATTGCCTTGGAACAGGCCAAACACTCCGCAACCATTGCCTTGGAACAGGCCAAACACTCTGCAACCATTGCCTTGGAACAGGCCAAACACTCCACACCAATTGCCTTGGAACAAGCCAAACACTCCGCACGGATTGCCTTGGAACACGCCAAACACTCGGCACCGATTGCCTTGGAACAGCCCAAACACTCCGCACCAATTGCCTTGGAACAGGCCAAACACTCCGCACCGATTGCCTTGGAACAGGCCAAACACTCCGCAACCATTGCCTTGGAACAGGCCAAACACTCTGCAACCATTGCCTTGGAACAGGCCAAACACTCCACACCAATTGCCTTGGAACAAGCCAAACACTCCGCACCGATTGCCATGGAACACGCCAAACACTCCGCACCGATTGCCTTGGAACAGGCCAAACACTCGGCACCGATTGCCTTGGAACAGCCCAAACACTCCGCACCAATTGCCTTGGAACAGGCCAAACACTCCGCACCAATTGCCTTGGAGCAGGCCAAACACTCCGTATCAATTGTCCTTAAAAGAGGCCAAACACTCCGTATCAATTGGCTTGGAACAGGCCAAACAGTACTCCGCACCGATTGCCTTGGAACAGGCCAATCACTCCGCACGCACCGATTGCCTTGGAACAGGCCAAACACAAAACACCCCGCACCAATTGCCTTGGAACAGGCTAAACACTCCGTAACAATTGCCTTGGAACAGGCTAAACACTCCGCAACAATTGCCTTGGAACAGGCCAAACAGTATTCCGCACCGATTGCCTTGGAACAGGCCAAACACTCCGCACGCACCGATTGCCTTGGAATAGGCCAAACACTCCGCAACAATTGCCTTGAAATAGGCTAAACACCCCGCACCAATTGCCTTGGAACAGGCCAAACACTCCGCACCGATTGCCTTGGAACAGGCCAAACACTCCGCAACCATTGCCTTGGAACAGGCCAAACACTCTGCAACCATTGCCTTGGAACAGGCCAAACACTCCACACCAATTGCCTTGGAACAAGGCAAACACTCCGCACAGATTGCCTTGGAACACGCCAAACACTCCGCACCGATTGCCTTGGAACACGCCAAACACTCGGCACTGATTGCCTTGGAACAGCCCAAACACTCCGTACCAATTGCCTTGGAACAGGCCAATCACTCCGCACCGATTGCCTTGGAACAGGCCAAACACTCCGTAACCATTGCCTTGGAACAGGCCAAACACTCTGCAACCATTGCCTTGGAACAGGCCAAACACTCGACACCAATTGCCTTGGAACAAGGCAAACACTCCGCACCGATTGCCTTGGAACACGCCAAACACTCCGCACCGATTGCCTTGGAACAGGCCAAACACTCGGCACCGATTGCCTTGGAACAGCCCAAACACTCCGCACCAATTGCCTTGGAACAGGCCAAACACTCCGCACCAATTGCCTTGGAGCAGGCCAAACACTCCGTATCAATTGTCCTGAAAAGAGGCCAAACACTCCGTATCAATTGGCTTGGAACAGGCCAAACACTTCGACCAATTGCCTTGGAACAGGCCAAACACTCCGCATTAATTGCCTTGGAACAGGCCAAACACTCCGCACCATTTGCCTTAGAACAGGCCAAATGCACATATTGCCAAAAGCTCTATCCCGACATGAGCCGGACCATAATAGCTCATGATTCCTTTTTCCACCGATCAATTCATTTTTTCGCAAATGTACAATTATTTTGCAAATATGTTTTACACATGTCTGTTCCTGAAACTTTTGCTTGTTTTGCAGGTTCAGGTGTAAAAGAGTGATTTTGGATTGCAGAGCATCTAGAATCATTCTCCGTCCCGACACGTATTCTTTAACTTTTGGTTTTACAAACCTCAATCAAAGTGGGGGCTTCTATAGACACATAAGTGTGTCTCCCTAATTAGTACCCTATGATGACCAATACCCCGCTCCAATTGGTCTGGATCAAGGAAAGAATAGAGAACGAGTCTAAATAAAGTGTTTTAAGCCCAAAACCATTTCCTAACTATTTTTATTAACTTATTTCTGAAAACGTTTTTTATAAATAGTTTTACCAAACCCACTTTCTAAAACGTTTTAAATAAATTTATAAAGGCCCATCTTCGAAAATGTTTTAAAAATAGGTTTATGAAAGCTCATTTTACAAAATTCCTTTTCTAGCCCAATTTAAATAATAGAATTAATTAATTTTATTGATTAGTTTTATTAATAAAAAAATATCTTTTATAAAAATAATCTTTTCCCAAAGTGTTTTTAAATATCTCTTTTCTAAAATCTTTTTAACAAGTAAATCTTTTAGAAACCTTTTATCTTTCGTAAACCTATTGCAACTTAACTACCTAAACCTACCTACACTATATAATACACTCATCTTACATTAATCTGACCACGTTTTCATTCTCATCTCACGGCAGATACTCATAAACCTCCTAACAAATCTCTCGACAAACTCGTCTCCTCACCTTCATAAATAATTAAACCATCTGATACAACTCAAAAACACGCACCAGCTACAACAACAAAACATCAACAAGTCAACAACAATCCACCTCCACTCGACACCTAAATCCCCTACTACCCACCTACTATCCTACACGCCTATTACTCCGCATTAGCCTTCATCTCACGCAGATCATCATCACACCAAATTCGCCACCGCCTATTATTCATCCTAATCATGAAACTATCATCACCGCATCATCATCATCATATCAATTAAAAGCAAGGAAGGATAAAGCAAATAACTTTTTCTGTTGTTACTTTCAACGCAACATATTTCAAACAACACAACAAATTGTTTTAAGACTCGTTCAATAATTCTATTTTCTAAGATCTGTACAAATCAACGACCCCGGATGGTAGTATAATTTCTGAGGGTCAACTAAATTAACCATCTTTATTTTATTTCTTTTATTTATTTTTATTACTTTATTGAAGTTACTAACATTCTATTCATGATGTAGATTGTTAACTCGTCCCTGCGACTGTAAGTATTGTATATATTATACTAACTCGCTGCATTATTTTCTTTTCTTATTTTCTATTTATTATTCATATTATATGAGTGTCCTGCATTATTTTTATCACCCACATGTTATTTTTGTTAATCAAGACCTAAAGAATTGTTCTAACTAATTCAGATAAATTGGACAACCTGTTAGGAACCTTGTAATATGTTTGCATAATAACTTGTCACTAAATAATTAGTCTTTTTGTGTGTTTCTTTAACCAACCTAGATTAATTATTTTTAGGTTACTTAAAACGTTATTTGATTATTCTTTTGCATAAAATCCGTTGTGAATCGGTATTTAGTAGTGGCTAGCAATGGGCAATATAGTTCTTGACTATTGTACCCTTACCCCCAAACTCAATTTTTGGTTCCTGACCATCTATGGAGTCATGACGGGGAAATCTATATTGGATAAGTCCCTAAGATGTCCCTTCCGTTCCAATATCTAATTAGGTTTATGATTCTTCCTTTAAAAAATTGTTAGCGACTTCAAAACATATTTTTAATAAAACCTTAACAATGGGTTAGTCAAATAAACGTGCTCACACTGCGTGTAGGCATTAAATGAATAAAAAATCCACGCCTACATTGTTAAAAGGATGTAATTTTGGTTTTATTAATTAAAATACTTTTTAATTAAATCATATTTTTGGTTTACTACCCAAGTGGTTGCTAAATTTAAGGAAGCAGTAAAAGATCCATAACTCATGTTTAACATAGATCATGGAGATCATGGGTGTCAAAAAGGAACGTGTTCCTCTAGTTGAGGAACATCATGGGAAAATGGTTTTACCACTAACTCTTGTTAATCCCACGTTCTAAGTTATCACTGCTATAAATACTTATATCTTATTAAGTTCCAATTTGTGACTGACCAAGTAAATTAGTGAGTTTAACTAAGTAAAGTGTCAGTGCCTTCATTCTCTCATAAAAGTCATTTGCTCTTTGTCTTCTTACTCTATTCCACTAAGCTATTACTAATCATTGTAATTTTGGTTTTGGGGTAAGGGGACTTTGAGTGAAATTCTGTAAGAGAGAAGCTTTGAGTGAAGCGAGTTATAGTGAGAAAACTTCAAGTGAAGTCGAGAGGAACAACTTTTGAGGGAACAGTTGTTTAGGAACTTGAGTTTAGGAACTCAAGGTGTGGCCCGTGTATAAAATTAGGTTGTAACAAAGGTGTGTGTCCTAATTAGTGAAAGTGTTGAGTTTAAAATCCCTAGTGGTCGAGGTTGTTTCTTCTTGTTGGGCCCATAAAGTTTTTCCTCGTAAAAATCCCTTGTGTTCCTTTAGCTTGTTTCTTTGTTTAAGTTTTATAATTCTGCAAAAAGCTATGTTTATTTCTAAAAATACATGTCACTCCCTCTCTTGTATTGTTCCTAGTAAAATAACAATAATTACATATGATTGTAACGTACATATTACATACCTTAAACTCCTTTGAGCTACACTTTGTCACAAATTGGTTCCAGATCTCTTCAGTGATGAAAGGATAGATCTCGTATGGTTTCCTTGAATTGTTAGGCCCCTTCCTCGTTTTTGTGATCCATCGACTCACCAATTTTTTCTTGAAATCTCTCCACCGCCTATCACAAGTAGTTAGGACCTCTCGTTTCTTCCTCGCAACTTCTTGTATTCCAAACTCTCTCTTCAATATACAAAATGTACCAATAATATATGATTAGTATAATAAACATGATCCCAACTATATTAAAGGGAAATTCTCTCTGGTAGCCCCTTATTTTTATTTTCTCTCTTTGGTAGCTTTTCTTATGGGTTTATCTCTCTAGTAGCCCCAGATTACATAACTTATTAAAAAGGTGGGATTATTTAATGAAAAATGTTTAATATCTGTTAAAAGCGTTAATTAGTGGTTTAACTTAGGTTAGATTAACTAAATCTAAGTAAACTTGGCCGACCCTAATTTTTTACACGAAGCCAAAACCAAACTCCTTCCCATTACATCTCTTGGTCTTCCTTCTTTGTTTATAGATCATCATTTAATTTGCTTGAACCCATAAACCTAAAAAAAACTTATCTACCCAGATTGGTGGTACGATCGCACAGTGGCGGCGGTGGCGGAGGAGAGAGGCCTGATGTGAGAGGAAATAGAGAGAGTGGGGGTGAGTTTTAGGGCTTTTCTTGAAAGTCAAGCTAATGTTGCCATTGTTGTGGAGCTAAAAGAGAAGAGAGAGAAGGGGGGGTTGGTGCTGAGTGCTGAGTGCTGAGTGCTGAGTGCTGAGCTTAAATATATAGTGGAGATCGGGAGACTACTTTGATCTGGAGTAGTGGAGATGTGTGTCTGCTGCGGTGTTGGAAGGAGGAGCCAAGTGAAGCTTTGAAGTTGAGGTGAGGTCACTCTTTAGTGATTACTCTAGCCGTCAAAGAGATGAGTTCATGGTGTCTGAATGAGAAAAGAAGAGAAGGAGAAAAGAAGAGAATATGGAGTTTAGGGTTCGTGGTGTCTGAAAGATAGAAGAAGTGAAGGAAGGTAGAAGACAACAGGGGGTGGGAGGGAGTTTTATTTTGTAACGGGTTAAACTACTTAGCTGGGGTCAAAATTCATTAGATTTAGTTAATCTGACTTAGGTTAAACCACTAACTAACGCTTTTAACAGATATTAAACGTTTTTCACTAGATAATCGTACGCTTTCAATAAGTTGATTAATCTTGGGCTACCAGAGAGATAATCCCATAAGAAAAGCTACCAAAGAGAGAAAATAAAAGTAAGGGGCTACCAGAGAGAATTTCCCTATATTGAAATATTAGCTTTCAAAGTACATAAGTTACGTACTTTAATATCTTCTCATAAAGTCTTTTTAATGCCTTCTGGAACATCATCGCAACTCTCGCACAAGATAGACACTTTGCTTCTACTGATTTCGCCGCAATGTGTCTTTTACTCACCAGTATGATCCCCAATCATTAATCGTGCAAAATATCATGGCTCGTAAGGTAAAGTCAGTTTTAGCATACGCATCAAATATCGAAACACCTTCATCCCATAACAATTTCAGATCTTGAAGGAGTGGGTCAAGATACAAATCTATATCGTTTATGGGTTGCTTAGGACCCGAAATAAGAAGCGATAGCTGAATAAATTTACGCTTCATGCATAATCATATGGGCGGATTATAAATGGTTAGTAGAACCGGCCAACTGCTATGTTGGGTACCTAGTGCGCCAAATGGGTTCATCCGATCTATACAAAGTCCAAGCCTAATATTTCGAGGTTCTTTGCCAAAACCGGGAAACTTTAGGTCGATATTTCTCCATTACGGAGAATTCAGCCTGATGTCTAAGCATCCCATCTTTCTTCCTCTTATCCGCATGCCACCTTAATAATACGTATAAGGACGATCGGTTCGTTCATCCTCCAAATTGTGCAACATCTCATCTACCCTATCATTCTCATCATCTACCTTATCATTCTCATTATCATCCTTTCTTTTTTCGATATCAACCTCGACCTCATCATCAATGGGATCAACATGCAAATCATCGCAGAAGCTAGTGGAGCTCATACCATGATCATAAAACTCTACATGCCATGTCCACCTAGTATAATTATTCTTAAACCCACGACGAATCAAATGATCCTTAATATAATCCACATCACGATACCCCTAGAGTTATTGCAATCACAACAAGGACACAAGACTAACTTTAACCCATTCTGCGATTGATGTTCTAACGCAACCCTGATAAATTCATCAACCCCTTGTAGAAATGTCACCGATATTCATACACTAGAGACACCAAACAAGAACACAATCGATCAAATTATTCAAATTCCCCTATCAAATGCAGTCGTGAACATTTGGGTCCTTATCACTCCAACCTAGCCCATACTTGAGTTTCTCATCTCACAAGTGAATGAATGTTTGCTTTTAAATTCTAAGAAAAATCCGACCGCACTTCCTTACAGAAAACAATTATCCACCCAGATTGGTGGTACGATTGCATAGTGGCGGCGGTGACGGAGGAGAGGGGCCTGATGTTAGAGGAAATAGAGAGAGAGGGGGTGTGTTTTAGGGCTTTTCTTGAGAGTTCAGCTAATGTTGCCATTGTTGTGGAGCTAAAAGAGGAGAGAGAGAAGGGGAGGTTGGTGCTGAGTGCTGAGTGCTGAGCTTAATTGTATAGTGGAGATCGGGAAACTACTTGGATCTGGAGTAGTGGAGATGTGTGTGTGCTGCGGTGTTGGAAGGAGGAGCCAAGTGAAGCTTTGAAGTTGAGGTGAGGTCACTTTTTAGTGATTACTCTAGACGTCAAAGAGATGAGTTCATGGTGTCTGAATGAGAAAAGAAGAGAAGGAGAAAAGAAGAGAATATGGAGTTTAGGGTTTGTGCTGTCTGAAAGAGAGAAGAAGTGAAGGAAGGTAGAAGACAGCAGGGGGTGGGAGGGAGTTTTATTTTGTAACGAGTCAAACTACTTAGCTGGGGTCAACATTCGTTAAATTTAGTTAATCTAACTTAGGTTAAACCACTAACTAACGCTTTTAACAGATATTAAACGTTTTTCACTAGATAATCCTACGTTTCAATAAGTTGATTAATATGGGGCTACCAGAGAGATAAACCCATAAGAAAAGCTACATCAATGAAAGTAAGGGGCTACCAGAGAGAATTCCCTATATTGAAAGCATAGCTTTTAAAATACATAAGTTACGTTCTTTAGTATCTTCCCATAAAGTCTTTTTTATGCCTTCTAGAACATCATCCCAACTCGCGCACAAGATAGACACTTTGCTTCTACTGATTTCGCCGCAATGTGTCTTTTACTCACCAGCATGATCCCCACTCAGACGTATCAAATCATCCCACTAAAGTACTTTTTGGACCCGGGTTTAAAACATATCCCTTTTGAAGGACCTCTTGGCTTGCTCACTTTTTTCTTCCTAGTAGCTCCATCAGTAATCGGGCTCAAAATGTGGCTGCTGATTATTATCGAATGCATCATGCATTATCTCATCCTCTATCACTACTCCTAAAATAAACCTAATACAAATACCTACCAAAAACATGTTAGATTCATAAATGAAGTACTACAAAAAATTTTTAACAAAGCATGAAGTATATAATTGAAGATTATAAATAATAGTAGTTGTAATAATGTTACATAAGTTACCTATTAATCATTTTTTTCTTTGATAACGTAAAATCCCTCATTATGTTCTCGACGATTGTAATTTTTGTCCAAATCTTCCCCTAATGTACTTGGAATGACTACTAACGAAGCAATGACTTCATTGAATTGTGTATTCTATTCTTATTCAGCGTGTACATCATCAATTCCAATTATTCTCCTTTTTCCTTCAATGACATCAGACCATTTTGAATCGGCATGGTCAACCATGCAGAAAACTTATTTTGCTTGTGATGCCAATATGAAATTATCTTCATAATGCCCTAACTTGCTGAAATTGACTGCTATAATATAAAAAAGCCATGTTCATCCTTCTTTACACCACGACGAATATCAACCCACTTCCATTCGAAGAGCGGAATCTCGAAGTCAACATAATCAAGTTCTAATATCTACTCAATGAACTTGTAGTAAGACTTCATTGTCTCAACAATGTATCTATTACTTCCACTTTTATACTCTAATGACAAAGCCCCCAATGAAACACCACTGTTTTACATCGTGGATTTGTCATTTTGCCGCTTAGTGTAAAATGAATAACCATTGATGTCATACAATTCCTACGATACAACTTGCATCTTTGACCCATATGCCAACCATCTCAATGTATCTGATACATCATTAGGAGTGTCAGATAATTGGGTCGTAACTCATTCTTTAAACCAATCAACGAACGACCAATTATGCTCAATCATCAACTCACGTTCATTCTTGAATAGATATTAAACACTATGAACAATTATGTGCTCATCTAAGTAAGGATGAACTTGTGTCAGATTTTCTAACACAAACAATTATGCTTTTCTGTTCAACTCACCATCAAGGCAAAATCTTTTTCTCCCAATGGTACTATAACCATCAAGCCTTCCTTTATGTCTAGATTTTGGGAATCCAATTGCTTGTGCACGTGCTAAATACTGACTTACATATTCAGATACTTCCTCCGCAACTGTTCTTTGGACAGTACTTGCTTTGACCTGGCTGGATTCATCACTTTGCCCTTTAGAGTACCCATATGTCTTTCGAAAGGCCATATATACCTCATACAAACGGGCCCACAAAGTTTAATTTCTCGGACAAGATGAATTATCAAATGAGGCATGATGTGAAAGAACGATGGTTGAAAGTATATTTCAAATCGACATGTCATCTCTATTACATCGGCTTGCAAGTTATCTAGAGTGTTAGGATCAATCACCTTGCTAGAGATGGTTTTGAAGAAAAAACACATTTTTGTAATCATGTATCTTACTTGGGAAGGAAAAATTCCTCGGATTGCAACATGTAACAAATGATGCATCAAGATATGACAATAATAAGATTTCAAACCAACGAGTTTCAAGTCCTTCAGTTAGACAAGGTTTCAATAATTTGACGAGTATCCAGCAAGGATCTTTAACCTATGCAAAGGCTCACAAAAACTTGTTTTCTCCTTCTTAGACAAAGTGTAGCAAGCTAGTGGAAGATAATAGCGTTGTCCCCGCTCCTAAGGTGCTAGTTCTGGTCTGCCAAATTCAGCCATGTCTTTCCTAGCTTTAACTCCATCCTTTGTCTTTCCGGGCATATTCAATAATGTTCCGACAATGGCATCACAAACATTTTTTTCAATATGCATGACATCAAGACAATGTCTGACTTCTAAACATTTCAAATATGGGTGGTCCTAGAACTTAGACCTTTTCTTGTGTAAGATCTTTGAGACACTTTTAAAGGGCTTACCAAACACTGCTTCAATATCCTTTACCCGCTTATAAACCTCTTTTCCACGTAAGGGTACAAAGGCTTCTTTCATCTCCGCTTTCACGTTGAACAACTTTTTCTTCTTACGAAATGGATGATCTAAAGAAAGTCATATAAGATAATGCATGTATAAATTCTTCCTACAATGATGTAACCGCTCATAAATCATATCCTCATCACAAGTAGGGCATGCCTTTGCTCCTTTAACTGTATATTCTGACAAATTCCCATAAGCCGGGAAATCATTAATCATGCAAAATATCATCGCACGTAATGTGAAGTAAGTTTTCGCATACGCATCGAATATCGAAACACCTTCATCCCGTAACAATTTCAGATCTTGAAGGAGTGGGTCAAGATACACATCTATGTCGTTTCTGGGTTGCTTAGGACCCGAAATAAGAAGCGATAGCAAAAATAAATTTACACTTCATGCATAATCATTGGGGAAGATTATAAATGGTCAGTAGAACCGGCCAACTGCTATGTTGGGTACCTAGTGTACCAAATGGGTTCATCCCATATGTACAAAGTCCAAGCCAAATATTTCGAGGTTCTTTACCAAAATCGGGAAACTTTCGGTCGATATTTCTCCATTACGGAGAATTCGGCCTGATGTCTAAGCATCCCATCTTTCTTCCTCTTATCTGCATGCCACCTTAATAATACATATGAAAACGACAGGTTCTTTCATCCTCCAAATTGTGCAACATCATTCTCATCATCTACCTTATCATTCTCATTATCATCATTTCCTTTTTCGATATCATCCTCGACCTCATCATCAATGGGATCAACATACAAATCATCGCAGAAGCTAGATGAGGTCATACCTTGATCATAAAACTCTACACGCCATGTCCACCTAGTATAATTACTCTAAACCCACGACGAATCAAATGATCCTTAATTTAATCAACATCACGATACCCCTAGAGTTATTGCAATCACAACAAGGACACAAGACTAACTTTAACCCATTCTGCGATTGATGTTCTAACGCATCCGTAATAAATTCATCAACCCCTTGTAGACATATCAGCAAAATTCGATTACAATACATCCAGTTTCGATCCATATTCATACACTAGACACAGTAAACAAGAACACAATCGATCACATTATTCAAAGTCTCCTATCAAATGTAGTCGTGAACATTTGGGTTCTTGTCACTCCAACCTAACCCATCCTTGAGTTTCTCATCTCACAAGTGAATGAATGTTTGCTTTTCAATTCTAAGAAAAATCTGGCAGCACTTCCCTACAGTTCTCCAAGTACAAGATGAAGAAAGTAAGTAAACTATCAACATATGTACCCAGAGAACGCTTAGGGAAATGAGCTAGATCTTTCTTAGAATCAAAACTAAACATTCATTCACATCTTTAGTGAGATAAGAAACTCAAAGACCGTCCCAAACTAGGGACTATTCAAGACTTACTCCTAATGAGTAAGCCTCAAATGGGTATCTAGGCCAATGATGCACATTGCAATTAAATAGCACAAACCAATCCATTCATTAGATTTCCCTCGCCACCCCATTAAGGTAGGTCCATATGTAAATTGAGAAACTAATTAACAAAACAATCCACAAATTCATAATTCATATATAACAAGACAATAATTTCATAAAAAATCCATCAATTCATATACTTTTCCAATCACATAACCAAACAATTCCTTAGATTTCCCGACCTCCTCATATTGGCTTCATCATAATCCAACATTATAGGGACAAATATAACAAATCCACATAAAGCAAAAGGTATAATATATACCTCTGCTATGAAGGAGTAGCGAAGACAAGCACAACGAGGTGAGCTTGGAGCACCGGCAAGCGGACTAGTAGAGGACGAAATGTGGCAACTACAGTTGGGCATTAACCAACCCAAAAATTAAATAGTGATTAAAAGTCATAACTCATAAGATTAAAGTAGATTAAAAGTTTATATAAGCTAAGATCAAGTTCCATAATTGTGCAAAATCTTATCCTTTATTACTCATTCTTAGAGCTAGCTATTTTACGAAGGTGACAAAAATCTAATTCAAACTTAACTGACAAACAATATTAATCTAACTCGATGTATTGTTCATAAGTAGTTAAGAAACATCATAGTTAAAGCATTAAAAAACTATTTGTTATTTAAACATAATTTGAGCTCCATTTCGAGTCAGAAAATTTAAAGTAACATTATAAACGATACATTAAACAAAATTGTAACACAACCTACATGAAACTAATTTTAATCTCAAATTTGATACAAACAAATTTAATTTGGAGAAAAAAAATTACTAAAAAAAACAAGACTTACATTGCCGGAGAGAGAGAGAGAGAGCACCGCGAGTGGAGTGCTCCGGCAGCCGCGATGACTGGTAGGGGCGACGAGCAGTACGTGGGTGCGGCGCGACGCGGCAAGAAGAGGTCATGGGTGAGAGAAGGCGCGACACGGGAAAGAGGAGGTTGTTCGCCTACGTGACTAAGAAGACACCGGTGGAAGTCCTTCGGCGGTGAGCAGCAAAAATCGAGAGTGAGAATGAGAGTGACGAGCGAAATTCGAGAGAGAAAGAGTGAGAGTGAGCAGCGAAAATCGAAAGAGACGGGTTAAGAGTGATTCGCCGAGGAGAGGGGATTCGCCGGAGAAGCGACTGTCGCCAGCGAGAGTTGCCGGCAAAGGTGAGGGTTTGCAATCGCAGGAGAGAGAGAGAGAGAGTGAGAGTGCGAGTTTGAGAGTGAGTATGTTTTGGGCTTCGAATAAGTGTGCCGTTTGAAAAAAAAAAACAATCCGCTAGATCATTTGCGTCGTACGTGCCCCAAAGTCCGACGCAGATAGAGGGTGCATGCGCATTAGCTGACGTGATGTGCATCACATCTCAGCAATGTGCGACGCATAGGGGGTGCTTAAGATGCGCATTAACTAAAGTAATGTGCGTCACATCTCCTTAGCACGCGACGCAAATCATGGGATCCAACCATTTGCGTCGCACAGCAGCAACATCAAACGCAAATCGTATTCGTCCTTTGCGTTGCTTTTACATTATCATGCGATGCAAATTATCCTACCACTCATCTGTTGTGATTGTTTGCTTCGCATGTTGTCTGATGTCCAATGCAAATCGTCTCTTCCTGAGCATTTGCTTCAATTCTTCAAGCATTCGACGCAAATTATCATTTTTCTACTAGTGGTGCTTGTTTGCCATAATTTGAACCCCCAAGTACTTATTATCGGAGTTTTCTTTCCATACTATAATTTCTTCCACCGACAATTGGAGCTTTATAGTACTAGATATATCTTCTAGCCAATAATATCTTCTATCCCCTGGCCAATAATATATTCTATCCTTGGTTACAAACCCAGAGAGAAGCAAGTTCTTTATTATATAAGTTTTTAATTTCAGATTATATGTACTTGATGATTTAGCTCGAGTTTTGTGTGGCAGTGAACTAAGAAAATGGGATCTAAATTTAGTACTTCATTTGTCAAACGTGGTATAGGAGTTCATTGTTGATGAGCATTTGCCTGTCTCTCTATATTTTTTGCCTCCCCCTCTCTAGCTCTCTCTTGTTGGCTTTCATTTGGCTCTAGAAGAATTTCAAGCAATATACTATTATTTAAAAGTAGACACTTCTCTATATTTATATTTCGTGATATTATTTTGAATTCCTAATATATTTACTTTCTTTGCTTATGATTAGATAATATTATTGTTGAAGATTTCATCTATTATTTTTTATTATAGGATTAAGAGAAATAAAATGACGAATTGGAGTACCAACTCATGATATCGAGACCGCTAAGAAAATGCATGCATATGCGAGATGAATGAAGATGGAGAAGAGATATACGACTATTAGGTCTAGTTATAGATTATCATATGAAATGTTGTTTGCTGGATATATGATTTTGATTATATATTGAGCATAATGGTGTTTCTTATTAGTTTATCTACGGAAATAGCATAATATCTATACAAAATTACACCTATTTTAGTACAATTGCCAATTTATATACCAATTTCGTATAATAGCCTCATTTGTATCTCACACACACACACACACACAAACAAACACACACACACACACACACACACACACACACACACACACACACACACACACACACAGACACATGCCTAATAAAGAAAGGTGTTACTTACCCACAAGGTGTTAGACACATGCCTAAAATAAAAGTGTTACTTACCCACAAGGTGTTACAGGATGTGACAAAAAGTGTTACCTAATAATGTATTAAATGCTACATGAGATAGCAAAAAGTGATATGTAATGTTGAGTAAAGTGTTATTCTAGGTATAGACACAAAATCGTGTCGCCCCATTGAGTACCCAATAATGAAATATACCGGCGCAATTATTCTGGTCTAAAGAAAGAGCAATACAGCAACCGAAGCCCAAACGGTTTTAAGAAACATATAGTTCATTTATTAAATATAAACCCAATTTTAAAAGCCCAATTAATTGTTCCTGATAGTTAATTGTATTTTTATAATCCTTATTAATTTTTTTTATACTCCCTCCATTCTCTTTTGTTTTTCCTGTATTCCCCATTGAGAAATTCCAAAAAGTTCTTCCTACATTGAATCTTTCCATTTGAGGAGTACTTTTTGGACGAAATTACCCTTAGTAAAATTTTACATGACAACTTTGTCCCTCTTTTGTGCCCTAGTATTCCCCACTACATTTATTGCCCAAACCTCAAAATCCAATCACAATTTTTCTATCATTTATACCCCATTTACTCTTCACTTCTATCGGTACTCTATACTTGAGTATTTCTCTCTCTTCCATTATGTTCATCCTGTTTCACTCATCTTCATGACAAACCTTAGTTTAATAAATATAAAACTCATCCCCTCTCTCTTCTCAAATCCGGTAAATATTTCCTTAGTTTAGGCAAAATTACAACTTCAACAACACAGGTGACTAGGAACACTAGCAGAGCAGACGGGGCAGCGAACAAGGTAACACTCGACAAACATGGCAGGAGTTTGTCGAAAATCGAAGGACAACAACATGCCGTAGAAAAAAGAAAAAGATTAGAAGAAGAAGACGGCGACAAAGTAGAGGATAGGAGCAACATTTGCACTGACAAGAAGGACGGGTACCGTTGACAATTGTCGTATCCCATTAGGAGGGAGAAGAACACCATTGTTGGGCTTCTTCGAAGCAAATTGAGGAAATTGAAAAATCAAGGTTTTTTTTTTGCATGTATAATTGCGCGGAAATAAAAGAAAATAAAGGGTTCTTCAAAGCAAAATCAAGGATATAGAAAAATCAGTTTGAAGAATTTATATATTATTTTCAGGAATTTAAATTTGAAATATCGTTTCGCAATAGCAAAATCACTTGGAGACAAAGGTATTATTCATGAGGGTCAATTCCAATTTAATTCATTTGTTACTAACAAGCTATTTGTTATGATGGATCATTAAAGAAATTAAAGCTTTTTTTGTACATTCTTCCTGAAATCTCTCTTTTTTATATTTCATTTATATTATACTATTCATAATCATATGCATGCTTATATGTTTAATGCTTTCTTCACCTACATGCTTATTTTTGTTAATCAAGAGCTAAACAAATGTTCCAATGCTAAATTTAGAGAATTTTGACAATAACCACTACTACAAAATAGGTTCATAGTAATTTGATTGCATAATAACATGTCACCAAAAATATAATTAGTCTTTTACGTATTTAAAGTCCGACATAGATTAAATTTTACATTGCATTAACATATTATGTAACACTTCGTCCATATACATAAAAGGAATAAGAAATGGACATCCAATAATGATAAAAGTAGACGATATCGGAAATATCGCCGAGACGGAAATATCACTCTAAAGTTCAACTAAATCATTATTATAAAGCAAAAGTCTTAAAAATAAGTTTAGCCATCCATAGAAAAACAACATCTAATAATCCCAAAACATAAACATAATACCAAAATCCAATCGTGGCAAAACAATCACAAAAAACAAACCACTACTTAACACCTATAAGGCTAAAAGACTTCCTATAGCCCTCATAAATGTCATCTGCTAACACAAATATAATATACTTAGTAAATCTCCCAAAACGCCATTCCCGTGACAAAACTGCTATTAGTCTAGCCTTAAAGCCATCTGCAATTATAAAGAACACAACAGATATTCCAAAATCAGTGGGGAGTAACTAGCAGTTCCTCAGAACAACTAGAATAAAGATAGCATTAGAAATAAGCTTTAATAATTAAAAAAGTCATCACAACAATTACACAACACAATTCACTTAACAAATCATTTGGAAACTGATCTACACTTCTTACTCATGTGTAAACATAAATTTTAAGCATGAGTTTCATAAATAAACATAGAGTAATCACCAACATGTTATTTCACTCACAATTCTCGATGACAATCGAGTATAATATAAAAGAGTCTATGAGCAAAAGAGCAGAACACTAGTGGATCGCAACCCACTTTTTAAGGTTTGTCAGATCACAACCTCCATACAACTATGGGCTTACGTTCCCTACTTCCTGTGTGTCCAAGAATGGCCAAAATCTCGATGCAGGATAGTACCCAGCTCAGTACCTCCTAACCTCTCGTACGACAACAATTAATCCAGGTAATAACCACTAGATCGCAACCTAGGTGGTTGACATGTTCTTCATTGAGGACTACATCTATCCCTTCGGATATCTTACATCTCATAAGAAAATAATAAATAAACTCAAGTCAAAGTTCTCCATTATCAACAACTATATAAATCAATAGGGATGCCCAAACGACCTTACACCCAGATCCAAAGAAGGCAACCTAAACTCTTTGGATCATCCTTTTATTCGGTTCCTTGAAGATTCCTCCAAACGGTCGAGATCTCAGGATGTTTGCTCTCCATGTCATTCTATGTGGAGCTAATTGTTTGGGGCCCAGAATCAATTAAGTGGGTCGCACCAAAAAGTCAACCTAGCCCACTAGGGATCAGCCCATGCACTCAACGGGCACAAAAGTCTTCTTACCTGAAAAGGGATGGGGGTGCATTCTCCTAAAGGATGGGATGTTCCTCTATTAGGGTTACTTGTCTGGGAATCCCAAAAAATAGTATAAAAAGTACTAGTCCCATCAATGAACATGTAATCAATTATCGCCTAACAAAACTAGAACTTCTCTCTCTATAATTACTGCTTCTCTCTCTACCTCAATCACAGCTGACTTAAGCGTCACAGGGGAGTTCTTGGGAACACACCCAGGACCAGCTTATCGGTTTTTGTGCAGGATTATCAGAGTTCACACCTTGGTGCTCAAGATCTTCTCGGATTACAAGATCGCGCTCAACATTAACCTTATTTGACCGGTTTCTAGTCAGAAATAATAAGTGCTTGAGAAGAGTGAGGAATTTAAAAACAAGATAGAGAGAGAGATGATTTAAGGTTTATTTCATTTTAAAAAAGACAATAATTATTCTTGTTGTAAAATACTTAACAACATTAGTCATTCCGTCGGTTTTATTGAGAAAATATAATTTTAGGGTTATCCACGATAGGGGGTGAAAATACTATTTTGATAGTTGGACTATTATGCTACCAAATTAAAGTAATTAAACTTATAACCTTCTTTTGTATTTAAAATTTACATTTAGGTTATGAATTTGTTTATGTCTAAATGCACTTCTAATCTTGTAAGTTTGATTTGCATATTGAGACTTAGTATGATTAATAAATCAAGTTGATTGAACGAAGTTAAATAAACCTAATGATAGAAAGTTCACTCCGCTTTACAAAATAATCACTATTATTACACCTTGATTAAATGAAGGGTGCTTTTGATTGATGAAATTACAGATTGTTATGTATTAATGATGTAAGTTCGAACTATCAAGTTGGAACATACAAGGTTCAAGTGAAGATAAAACAAGTTAAGTGTTGTTTGAATGAAAAACACTAAGTTGGGCGTGCAATCTAAAAACCTAGAGATATAGATACACACTCTAAATGATTAGAGTTTCCTAAGATCACAAATTTGCTTGCCACGGCTAATTAAGCAAAGGACAAGTTCACTCAAATTCCAATCCAAGAATTAAGTTAACTCAAGTTCAATTTCACACAAAGTGTTGGTCATAAACTTCAATGCATTTCATTTCATTTCATTCGACTTAAATACATCAAGTAAATGTCCAAATTTTCTAATTTACAATAAATTAAATAAATTAAGAAAATAAATAACTAATGAGATCATAGAGTGATGGCTGGTGATGATGGAAGCACAACTCCACTTTCAGCTGATCATGGGACAAACAAGAGCATGGATGTTGTGGTTGATGCTTGTACGAAGGCATGGTGCGCACATGCCCTTGAAATGTGGAACCACTCCCTCTTTGCACGCCTTGCTCTTCAAGCTAGCAACGACACTTTTGAGTTGGTCCTCAAACAAGCACAAACAAAGGAGGATCTCCTACTTTGTAGCTATAAGCTCCCTTACTGCGTGCAACAATATGTTTGTGGCTCCTCTGGACACGCACATTTCGAGCATCCACTACCAAGACTCTTACAAGACTTAGAATCAATCTAGGACTCTTATAATCGTACGCACACTAAGAAGCATGCTCATACTAGGACTCTAGTACTTAGTGTCATAACAACACTATGACTCTTAGTTTTAGGGAATTAAAATACAACTCGATCAAAACAGAAAATGAAACTAACACACTTGACTCATTCTATGAATTAAAATGCAACTAATGGATATTTGATAAAATGACTAAGTAACCAAGTTCAGAACTTGATCATTAGGAACATAAGTCAAAGGCATGAAGTTAAGAACTTCATCAATGGTAGCAGCCACCAAGTTAATGAGCTTGGTGTCCTTGACCAAGGAAAGAGGGGTAGAAGGTGTAGAGGGTCCTCCATCAATTAATAACCAGTTACATGCTCACTTGTTTATAACTTAAATATATTGATTATAAAATAATACTACTTAAGTACACTTGGATTATTAGTATGATGACAACAAGCTTATTCTAATTAATGAGAAATATATATAACTTAACATTAATAAGTTCTATTAGTAATTTCAACTAATGTAAATGGAAAAATGTAATGAGTACTTGAAAATGAAACTCATGTCTTAACTAATTGAATAGTTGAAAACATTATTTAAATACATAGGAGCCTAATAATTATTAGATGATAATTTTAGTACTAAAAGCCTAGTTAAAATATGAAAGTTCTATAATCACACCTTCAAGTCATTAAACATGAATTTTCATAAACCTTATAACTACTGGTTCTTACTAAATACTGTTGCTTACAGGGGCGGACCTATTAAGGGTCTTGGGTGGCCCAAGCCCTACCAAAAAAAATCTGCTTCTTTTTTATTTAGTAGCGTCAAGCAGAATTTAAGGTTAAAAGCAATATCTGCGTTTTATTTTATGCTATGCAAACTTGCCTCAGTGGTCAACTCTCTAACTTCCTACATGCTACTACTTTGCGCGGGTTCGACTTATAGGTAACAATTCCAAGATTTTTTGGTTTTCTTTCTTTTCTGCTGGATGGCATTGTTTTTTTTTCTTTTTCTTTTTCTTTTTAACTTTTGACTTCTTTGTATTTTCTATTTTAACATTTTTTTTTCTTTTCTACTTTGGATCTTCATTTTATTATTTATCCATCTCTCTTAATTTTAGCTCTAATGCTCCTTCCGTTTTCAAATAAATGCAACAATTTGACTCTTTACCCTATTGATATATTAACTATGACCATGATTTATATACGAATACTTAAATACAAATTTTATTCTGTAAAAAATTTGGATTTGTCTCTATCTAATACATATACGAAATTTATATCAGCTTATTATAAACTTGAGTAACAGATAATTGAAGATGTTAAAGGTAAAAATTGCGTGTTGATGAGTGTAAAAGTCAATATTTTGAATTTACTAACAATGGAGACAGTATTGAAATATCGGTATGATGAAGGTATCTCTAATAAATGACTCGAATAATATAAAGTTTGATTTGTTATTGTCAAAACTGAACTTCTCATTTGTGTATTATGATCATTGTCAATTTGTTTGGTTTAGTTAGGACCCCCCCAATTTTGAAATCCTAGATCCGCCCCTAGTTGCTTATGTTGGATTTGGAACTCATAATTGTGTCATCTATTATAAAAGGACCCTCTTATCCAATCTAGTAAAGTCATGAATTATAGTTTGAAAGTGATAATGAGATTCCATAACTATTAGCTAAAGAAACTATAATAATTCATATTAAAGTATTATTTCCTATAATGGGCACACGTTGGAAATGGATCGTAGAGCTTCAAATCTAGAATAAAATATTAATAAGTCGTCCTTTTTTAATTCTTGAATGAATTAGAAAGGGAAAACGATATCACAAGCCTTCCCTGATTATCAAGTGTAATAATCGCAACTCGAGGTAATGTCTACTGCTAACACCTGCACTCCCCTTCCAACTATGTTTTATGACGCTTTTTGTATAATGTTTTGATGAGATGCATTTATAGATTGCATGATATGAAATATTTTGTTAAATGATGTTTATGATGATGCTATGATCATAATAAATTGGTTTTCATGATGGTTAAGAGATGTTTTATACACTTAAAACTAACAAAACATGATAAATGAAAGTGAAAAATAGTTCTTGGCAGTACTTTATGGGCACTGCATGTGTCACCTTTGTTGTGGCCTTTCGGATATGGACACCGCAAGTGTCACCTTTGTTGTGACCGCCTTTCGGATATATGATATGGGCACCAAAAGTGTCACCTTTGTTGTGACCGCCTCCCGGATTAATGTTATGGGCACCGCAAGTGTCACCTTTGTTAGGGCCGCCTTTCCATTTAACTATTATGATGTTATGATGTTGTACACGCCAAGCTACCGTTAAGAAATGATGTAAGAATATAAAAATGATAATATCTCATAAATGGTTGGAAAGCTATTCTGAAAATTATATGTTCACGAAATGTTGTTTGCTATTTTCTCGTCTCCTTGTTTTAAAAAAAAAATGAGTTAAAATGAATCTACGTTGTTAGAGAAGTATGTTACTGGGCCTCGGCTCATCAAGTTTGGTTTTTCTATTTTAGGTACCGATGGGGATGACAGAATGGCTTAGCAGTGAGAAAATGTTATTAAAATGACTTAAATATTTATAGTTTTTATAGCCTAAGAAAATAGTTAGTTTCGTTAACAATCACTTTGTTTTATTTCGATTTACATAATCTAATATGTTTAAGTTTCCATGTTTTTATTTTTTATATGTAAGTATGCTGCCTTGTATTTTCCTAACAGAAAGTACGACAGCAGTGCACCGACGAAAAATAAGGTCTTTCGCTGCTGATAATCAAGATTAATAAACCTAATAAAGATGCTTAGAGGTTGGGGCGTTACGAGGAGACCAACTCGGGGCCCAGTACTTCCCAATATTTGATACTTAGCTTTTTCAGCTAAGTGGAGGGTGATTGCCCCTGAACACGAGGGGGTATCACAGCTTAGACTTGACTCGGGGTGGGGTTAATGAGACCCAAGCTGACCGAGAAGGTATCTTGTAAGAAGGAGATAAATTTTGGGTCGAGTTCTTCTCAATGTTTCATACTTAGCTTTCTTATCTAAGAGGAGGGTGATGCCTCTGATCACACGGGGGTATAACGCCTCAAACTTGACTCTGGGTGGGGCTAATGAGCCACATGTTGACCGAGGAGGTATCTTGTAAGAAGGAGACCGACTCGGGGTCGAGTGCTTATCAATGTTGGATACTTAGCTTTTTCAGCTAAGAGGAAGATGTCCCTAATACCACCGAGTTGGTTGCCCTGGGTCTGTTTGTCAGCTGAGCCTTAGTCTAATGTTGAGTTGGTATTCAGTCAACTTTTCAATTGGGCCGTTCTTTTCACAAGGGCCCAACTGTGACTTTTCACCTTCTTACATGCACTATACTCTGAATTTGGCCTAGGCCTGCTTGATTGTGGGTGTTAACAGGCCCATGAAGGTGAGCGAGGAGGTTGTCGTTGGAGGAGAGAAAGAAGATGCCGTATATGAGGGTTGGAGTTTGTCATTTTCTCCATACAACAAAACAATTAACTTTCTCTCTCTAGACCTTTCATTTTCTCTCTATAAGATTCCTCTATTGCCTTACCTGCGTTTGAAGCCTGAGTTAGAAGACACTCCCGAGAAGATACGCTCTTTCTTCCTTTTGATTTTCCTTTTCTTTTCTCAATAAGGGTTAAACACCTACTACCTTTTGTGATGGGTTTCTAGTATGAGTCGAGTGCCTCTCCTGCCTCACCTCCTCAGCATAAATTTTCCGAAGAGGTTTATGGGGTAGATGGCCTCTTAATAAGTACCCAACTTCCCTGTCTAGAACCTTCAGTATTCCCCGAGGTGGTCCCTCTTTCTAGTCCTTCGAGTACATTCGAGGAAGAGGATGAGGGAGTAATCCACAGTTCATGGGATGTGTTGGTCGCCTTTCCTCCTTCTAAGTGCTATTACTTAGAGCGTTACCTTAATGATGGTGTAGTGATGGTGACCGAGGAAGGCACCAGCAATCAACCGAGCACCTGGCCAGGTCGAGTATCCACCTCTAAAAGGGACCTGGAAACTTCTTCATTTCTTCTGAGTTCATGAAGGTTCTCGAGAGAGAGATTGCCCATATTGGGACTAAGTACTGGATAAAGGGCCCCTCATAACACACCGAATTGGTCCAACTGACATGATACTGACAGCTCCCTTGGGATGCATTCCGGTATAACCGAGCCAGCTTGACCATGAGGCTTCAGTTTCCTCTCCATCCATTAAATAAGGAGATGATTTTGGCCTATAGTTTAACTATGGGCTAAATTATGCCCAAGAGTTGGTTTTCTATAACTAGGTTCCTTAAAGTCTGCGATACACTCCGCGTTTAGCCGAGCTTTCGTTTATGGCGCAATATGTTCACCTAGTTGGTTCCATTTTCAATGTCGAGTGGGTTATAACGTTGTCACCATACCCCTGATAAAACAAAAGTGACTTCATCGGGAATTTTTCTTTGTTTACTTCAGGGTGATTGGGGAATCACCCTCAAGCCCTCCTTCGAGGGTACTTGCATAGGGTTGAACCAGATAGTTCCTGTGATGTCTCTGGATGAAGATGTTTTGGGTGTCTACAATTCAACCATCCCGAAGACCATACAGGGGTTTCTAGCTCTTGTTCCCATATTTTGGCTTCCTCATCATCTTAACATTAAGGATGCAATGTTTCTGGCCGCTATCTAATTAAGGCGAAGTTGTGACAAGGGAAATGAGGCCGAGGACGTTTCTTTTAGAATTCGACGTGTTTCTTGTATTTTTCTAACTTTTTCTATATTGATGTAGTGGTAGCTCGTGCCCGACTTGATTCAGGTATGGTGGGGAAGATCAATGAAAACGTTACCCTGGCGATAAAACTTAAGCAGGAGTTGCAATCTGGGTCCATGAAAAATCTGGTGCCCCTTATGGCATGCCGTATTATTTTTGAGTTTGCTCAATCTTTTGTATTTCAATATCAAACACCTTCCTAGTAGGATTCGGCCAATTATTTGGAGAAGAAGAAGAAGACCCATCACTCGGTCGAAGAAGAGATAATGAGATACCGGGGTGGCCAACGAGCCTGAGAAGATATCCCCTAAGATCCCCGAGAGAGCCTCATAGGGAGTCTCTACTAGGGATAAGAATCCGAGGGACTCCGTCCCAGTCCCAGTGGTGGACTCAACTTAACCATCTAGCAAAGTCCTTATCCTCGCTGTTGGGCACAGTCTCATATCCCCTTTGTGGATTTAGGGGACATTGATAAGAACCGTCGCATCCGATGCTTTGGAAGGGTTTGCGCACAAGGGCCAACTTCAAATTGCCATAACTTTTATCAGACAAAATATTTTTGAGAGATTCAAGTTGAAGATGAAAGTGCGGCTCAATAGCTTTCCAATGAGTGGTCACAAGCTCAATTTCAATGAAAAAAGAGTGAGACATGGCCGTTTGAAAATGAACTGATGAAACTGAAAAATGACCCGATCGCTCAGGTCAACTGACCCGCTTGGGTAGATCTTAGTGACCATATGAAGGATCGAGAGATGAAGTTAAGGGGTTGCCTCAAATCGATTATTAGGCTTGAACGACCGTAATAATAGGGACTACCTAGCCTAGGGGACTTCGTTTGCTTGTTTATGTTCATCATGTTAATGGATATGCTTGGTTGAATAGCTTAGCCATGAGAATAGGTCTTCGGTAAGATACTGATACGCTCAAGTTATACGTAGTATTTACGTTACATTGGGTGCACTTTGCTAAGGGTTTGATTGTAAATGTTAACATTCGTGTTTTATTTAACTCTTAGCGAAAGTTCGGAGTGATTGCGAAATAATTTGTGTTAATGTCATGTAATCCGAGCTTCCAAGGTGAAGTGCATTTGAGCCGAGCAAAGCCCAAGCATCACCGCAAGCATCAAACTCCACCGCAAGCCCAAGCATCATCGCCAAGCCAGCAAAAGCATCGCAAGCTCGCGAAGCCTGCCCAGCATCATCGCCAAGCCAGCACAAGCATCGCAAGCTCGCGAAGCCTGCCCAGCAGCCTCGCCCATCCAGCCACATCGCACGCAAGCCATGCTCGCACCTCGCAGCCCAGTGCTCGCCCATCAGCCTCGCCCAAGCTGCCCAGCCCAGCGCTCCAGCATCGTAAGCCTCGCCAGCCCAGCGCTCGCCCAGCTCAGCCCAGCGCTCGCCCAGCGCTCAGCAGTAGGCACGCCCAGCAGCTCGCACCTCGCGAGCATGGTTGCACCTCGCGACCTCCTGCTCGCACCTCGCGAGCTTTCTCGCACGGTGCGACCTGCTTGGTTTGGCCCAGCTCTTCAGCTCGTTGCGAAGGCAGTAGATCATCCCACGGTGCGACCTGTACCGCACCTCGCGACCCCTAGGTCGGTCTAAATGTCGGCTGACTTTTGAGCCTTAGTATAAATACTAAACTTTGTTTTTGGATGAAAAAACACACACACTTGAGGAGAGAGAATATCCAACACTCCATTCTTCTCTTCTTATCTTCTCTTTTTAGTTTTTATTTTCTAGTTTAGTTTTCGTAGATTTCAATTATGGAATTGGCTATTGCTATGCCGATTGTAGCTTGAACCGTTCTTGAACGAGATTAATATGAAGCTTCAAGCATTATTGTGAGATCTTTCCTCTCTATTTATTTCCTTTGATTATGGTTTAATTTCTATGCTTGCTTTCTATGATTTTTGCATGATTATGCTAGGAACGTTACTAGTTTGATTGTGTAATTAATCTAATGCTAGATTTAAGAATAGAATCGGATTGTTTTATTCTTTTATCAATTGGTAGCAAACTATGAAGTAACTTAGATGCAGATCGTCTTGGTTATTTCTTGGGGAAATTGAATCAACTGTTGAATGTTTATCGCTTGTATGACGTTAGCAGGTCTGTTGGTTCTCTGTATTTATTGCTGCTATTGGATTGAACTTAGACGCCAATCGGACTAGGTTATCCTTTAGTTAGGGTTTTATAGTCACGCTGATCGTGCTATTCAACTAGGAATAAGGAGAACACGAGATTGATTCTCAGCAATAGATAATTATGGAAATAATTAGAGTGGATGTTCAATGATCGATAATGAATTGAAGTGGATGTTAATCGGATTCAAGATCTTCCCATATTGATTTCTCATTTTATTTAGTTGCTAGTTAGTTGTAGTTTAGTTATAATCTACTTGAAACCCCCCTTTGTTATTATTATTAGGTTTCTCGACCGTTAGAGTTAATCTAGGTATTAATGCACGCTGAATATAGAACTCGTCCCTGTTTCCCTGTGGATACGAACCTTACTTCCATTATACTAGTTTAGTGTAAAAGAGAGTAGGAGAAATTTTATCTTTGGCCGGGTGGCGTTCGCGACAAACGCGGCCCGCCAAATTTTGGCGCCGTTGCCGGGGAACGGTGTTACTTGTTTGTATTTAGTGTATGCTTTTGGATTGTATTGCTTATGGTTTTTGTTTATGGTTAATACTCGTGCTACTAACCAAGAACCTTTGTAGTACGATCGAGATCTAGAACTAACCCTTTTCAGGTTAAGAAGAGAATTGCGTGAAGACTTTAGAGAGCTCCCTTTTTCGCTTGAATTTGAAGAAGAGATGCCTCCTAGGGTTGAGCACCGCACTTTAAAGGAGCTCACTGCTCCTAACCTTGACCAACAACCTTTGTGTATCACATTTCCGGAACCGGAAGTGGGGGACACATTTGAGCTAAAGTCGGGGTTGATACATTTGCTTCCCTCATTCCATGGGCTAAATGGTGAAGATCCAAATAAACATTTGTCAGAGTTTCATGTGGTATGCAGCAGCATGAAACCAAGTGGAGTTTCAGAAGATAGAATCAAGCTTAAAGCTTTCCCCTTTTCGCTAAAAGACGCAGCAAAGGACTGGATGTACTACCTTCCGTCCGACAGCATCACCACTTGGGCACAATTGAAAAAAAGCTTTCTCGAGAAATACTTTCCCACTTCTAAATCATCTACATTGAAGAAGGAGATAAGTAACATTGAGCAACGGGGTGATGAGTCATTTTATGAGTATTGGGAGAGGTTTAAGAAGTTATGTGCTAGTTGTCCATACCACGGTTATTCAGAGGAAGATTTGGTGCTATACTTCTATAATGGCTTATGTGATGAGGATGCTAGGATGGTTAATGCAGCAAGTGGTGGATCCATTGTGAATAAAACTGCACTCGCTGCTAAGGAACTGTTAAATGAGCTTGCTGAAAGCTCGAGGCAGTTTAGTAGAAGGTCTGGAACTCGACGTGTAGTCTCCGAGGGTTCTAGTTCTTCTAAGTTGGAATATCAGGTGCAAGCTCTCACATCCATGATGTGAGACTTCATAGTGAAAAAGAAAACTCACCAAGTGAAGGCTTGTGGCATTTGCTCTTCACATCATCCAACTGATTTCTGCCCTCATCTACAAGAACCGAGTGAAGAGGTTAAGGCGGCCGATTTTCAGGGCCAAGGTTTCCAGAAAAGATATGATCCATATTCTTTTACCTACAATCCGGGATGGCGAGATCATCCTAATTTGAGGTACGGGAACTCATCAGGGAACCAGCAGCCGCCACAGCAGTATAACCGCCCACCACCTCCTTATTCGAGGGCACCGGAGCAAGGAGCTCCATATTTTCGGCCGCAAGGCCAACCCACGAGGACCGAGTACCAGCATGTCTACGAGAGGATATGATTAATGCTTTAACTAAAAATGTTACTAACATGCAGGGAAATATGGTTCAGTTTCCAGGAGGAGACCCGTTCGAGCATCAAGAACTTGGAGAGCCAAGTAAGCCAAATTGCAGGAGCCGTAACCAAGTTAGAGGCTAGGGATTCGGTGAGGTTTCCATCCCAAATAGAACTCAACCCTAAGATGAACGTGAGTGCTATCACATTGAGGAGTGGAGCGAAAATTGCAAGCAAAGAGAGGTTGGTGGTTCGAGACAAAGAGATAGTGGAAGAGGTGATCGAGCATGAACCGACAACAGATTGTACATCATTGCCACCTCAACAAGAGGAGAAAGTCCAAAAATCACCTCCTCCACCATATGAACCAGAGCCACCATTTCCCGAGGCATTGAGAGAAACCCGCAAAACAGAGCGCAACAATGACATTTACGAAATCTTTCGTAAATGTGAGGTAAACATTCCCCTTTTTGATGCTTTAAATCAAGTACCTAGGTTTGCTAAGTTCCTTAAGGAATTGTGTACTTCGAAAAGAAAGCAAAAACAAAAGGGAGTGCAAAAAGTGAAGGCTAGCGAGCATGTCTCTGCTATCTTTCAAAAGAAATTACCTCAAAAGTGCAATGACCCAGGCATGTTTACCATCCCATGTACTATAGGTGACGCCATGTTTCCTAAAGCCATGTTAGACTTAGGTGCATCAATTAATGTGATCCCATATTCATTATATAAGTCTTTGAAACTTGGCAATTTGCATGAAACTGGTGTGGTGATTCAATTAGCTGATAGATCCAATGTTTATCCTAGGGGTAAATTAGAGGATGTGTTAGTTAAGGTTGGGAAATTGCAATTTCCTACTGATTTTTATGTTTTCGAGATGGAACCTGATAAGCATGCCGCCCCCATCCTTTTGGGGCGACCTTTCTTGAAAACATCTTACACTAAAATTGATGTTTGCGCTGGTTCTTTGACCATGGAATTTGAGGGAAAGGTAGAGGCGTTTAAAATCAATGATTCTAAGCCTTTGATTAAGGATGATAACCCTCTTTGTTCTATTAACATTGTTGACTCTGTTTTGCATGATGTTCTTGACATTGTTGAGGATTGTGCATCTCCTACTAACATGCAGGTTATGGTGCCGGAGTTGAAAGAGCGGAAAAAGCCTCCTGATTTACCATCTTGTTTTGACACTGTACCACTAACGATGCATTGCAAGAGTTCTTCTCAATTTGTTTTGCAGGTACTTGCATTGGAGGTTGACATGGAGCCACCATTGTCACATATGGAGCACAAGCCCAATTTTTGAGCTCAAGGTACTAAGTCGAGCTAACGACTTTAAACAACAGCGCTTTTCGGGAGGCAACCCGAGATCCCTTTTATTTTCTTTCTTTTTCTTTATTTCTCAACAAATTTCCACCAGCACAACAAATTTTCTTTCACCCACCGCCCAACCACTAAAATGATCCACAACCAATCTTAATTCACTTGTAACCAAAATCCACAAAAGAAAATCCGTTGGGAGGACTTCAATAGCTAGGAGTTGGTACAACTAGAGGGTTGAGATTGTTAATGTATCTTTTCGATCTCTTAAGCTAGGAGCACATCTCAAAAATCTAAACAAAATTTGAATTTGTCATTTGTTTGAGTGATTCGAGGGAGAGGGTTGTGAGTTGAGTTGTGAGATTTGAGTTGGTGTTGTTAAGAAATTTGAGTTTGACGGATTGCTTTTCATGCGTTTTGAGAATTCGATCTTCGATTTACCCGATTTTCAAATTTTCCCCCCATTCTCAGTTTACTTTTTCTTTTAATTGTCGACACATTGAGGACAATGTGTAGTTTAAGTAGGGGGGAGGGTATTCTCATTCTCATGTATCTATGTTGTATATATTAGTTTTAATTTGAAAATAAAAAAAAAAATTAAATAAAATAAAAAAAAATTGATGAAAAGAATCCCGCTGAGTTGAAAACCCGCAAGGGCGGGCGACTCGGGCAAAAATGGGGGCCCGGATAGGTTGAAAACCCGAAAGGGCAACTTATGCAAAAAAGTGGCTTATATTGAGCGGGTAAGATGGTGAGATGCAACCAAAAAGAAATGTGTGAAGCTAGGATGAAAACCCGAAAGGGCTCCTAGGCAAAATGAGAGATTAAGAGAGAATTTTGTACTTTGAAAACTCATTTGCCGAAGATGGTGTCATAAGGTGGAAAGCGTTTTCGGGTTTGGGTTGGTTATTTCATCCTTGATTTTGTGAAGATTTATTTTGGCTTTCACATTCTTTTGGTTGATTGTTTGTTTTTGGGAGTAAGCATGGAATTTATCCCTTTTTGTCTTCATTCCATGGCTTGCTATTTTAAATAGGTTGGTTGTAATAGTAGTAGTAGTTTATCTTTTGAGGTTTTAGGCGAGTTGTCATTTTGATTGTGGCGTTGGAGTGAGTTCAATTCCTTTGAGATCCTTCAGGATTTGAGCTCACATTTTGGTTGTCGTTTGGTGATTATTGTTGTCGCGTCTTTGTATTTTTCAGGTGAGCTCGAATCTATGTGTGGGGGAATCATCGTCCCCTACGTTTAGGTTTTGAGGGGATGTTGTTAAGATGTGATGATGATGATGTAGTTGATGGGAAGTGTAGGTTGGTGTCGTTGGTTTGGGTGATGATTTATTTGGTGATCCTCATTTTGAGTTTACTCGAGGTCGAGTAAAGTTCAAGTGTGGGGGTATTTGATACGCTCAAGTTATACGTAGTATTTACGTTACATTGGGTGCACTTTGCTAAGGGTTTGATTGTAATTGTTAACATTCGTGTTTTATTTAACTCTTAGCGAAAGTTCGGAGTGATTGCGAAATAATTTGTGTTAATGTCATGTAATCCGAGCTTCCAAGGTGAAGTGCATTTGAGCCGAGCAAAGCCCAAGCATCACCGCAAGCATCAAACTCCACCGCAAGCCTAAGCATCATCGCCCAAAGACAAGCATCGCAAGCTCGCGAAGCTCTCGCCCAAGCATCATCGCTGCCAAGCACAAGCATCGCAAGCTCGCGAAGCCTGCCCAGCAGCCTCGCCCATCCAGCCGCATCGCACGCAAGCCATGCTCGCACCTCGCAGCCCAGTGCTCGCCCAGCAGCCTCGCCCAAGCTGCCCAGCCCAGCGCTCCAGCATCTTAAGCCTCGCAGCCCAGCGCTCAGCAGTAGGCACGCCCAGCAGCTCGCACCTCGCGAGCATGGTCGCACCTCGCGACCTCCTGCTCGCACCTCGCGAGCTTTCTCGCACGGTGCGACCTGCTTGGTTTGGCCCAGCTCTTCAGCTCGTTGCGAAGGCAGTTGATCATCGCACGGTGCGACCTGTACCGCACCTCGGTCTAAATGTCGGCTGACTTTAGAGCCTTAGTATAAATACTAAACTTTGTTTTTGGATGAAAAAACACACACACTTGAGGAGAGAGAATATCCAACACTCCATTCTTCTCTTCTTATCTTCTCTTTTTAGTTTTTATTTTCTAGTTTAGTTTTCGTAGATTTCAATTATGGAATTGGCTATTGCTATGCCGATTGTAGCTTGAACTGTTCTTGAACGAGATTAATATGAAGCTTCAAGCATTATTGTGAGATCTTTCCTCTCTATTTATTTCCTTTGATTATGGTTTAATTTCTATGCTTGCTTTCTATGATTTTTGCATGATTATGCTAGGAACGTTACTAGTTTGATTGTGTAATTAATCTAATGCTAGATTTAAGAATAGAATCGGATTGTTTTATTCTTTTATCAATTGGTAGCAAACTATGAAGTAACTTAGATGCAGATCGTCTTGGTTATTTCTTGGGGAAATTGAATGTTTATCGCTTGTATGACGTTAGCGTGTCCGTTGGTTCTCTCGTATTTATTCTTTGCTATTGGATTGAACTTAGACGCCGATCGGACTAGGTTATCCTTTAGTTAGGGTTTTATAGTCACGCTGATCGTGCTATTCAACTAGGAATAAGGAGAACACGAGATTGATTCTCAGCAATAGATAATTATGGAAATAATTAGAGTGGATGTTCAATGATCGATAATGAATTGAAGTGGATGTTAATCGGATTCAAGATCTTCCCATATTGATTTCTCATTTTATTTATTTGCTAGTTAGTTGTAGTTTAGTTATAATCTACTTGAAACCCCCCTTTGTTATTATTATTAGGTTTCTCGACCGTTAGAGTTAATCTAGGTATTAATGCACGCTGAATATAGAACTCGTCCCCTGTTTCCCTGTGGATACGAACCTTACTTCCATTATACTAGTTTAGTGTAAAAGAGAGTAGGAGAAATTTTATCTTTGGTCGGGTGGCGTTCGCGACAAACGCGGCCCGCCAAATTTTGGCGCCGTTGCCGGGGAACGGTGTTACTTGTTTGTATTTAGTGTATGCTTTTGGATTGTATTGCTTATGGTTTTTGTTTATGGTTAATACTCGTGCTACTAACCAAGAACCTTTGTAGTACGATCGAGATCTAGAACTAACCCTTTTCAGGTTAAGAAGAGAATTGCGTGAAGACTTTAGAGAGCTCCCTTTTTCACTTGAATTTGAAGAAGAGATGCCTCCTAGGGTTGAGCACCGCACTTTAAAGGAGCTCACTTGCTCCTAACCTTGACCAACAACCTTTGTGTATCACATTTCGGAACCAGGAAGTGGGGGACACATTTGAGCTAAAGTCGGGGTTGATACATTTGCTTCCCTCATTCCATGGGCTAAATGGTGAAGATCCAAATAAACATTTGTCAGAGTTTCATGTGGTATGCAGCAGCATGAAACCAAGTGGAGTTTCAGAAGATAGAATCAAGCTTAAAGCTTTCCCCTTTTCGCTAAAAGACGCAAAGAAAGGACTGGATGTACTACCTTCCGTCCGACAAGCATCACCACTTGGGCACAATTGAAAAAAAGCTTTATCGAGAAATACTTTCCCACTTCTAAATCATCTACATTGAAGAAGGAGATAAGTAACATTGAGCAACGGGGTGATGAGTCATTTTATGAGTATTGGGAGAGGTTTAAGAGGTTATGTGCTAGTTGTCCATACCACGGTTATTCAGAGGAAGATTTGGTGCTATACTTCTATAATGGCTTATGTGATGAGGATGCTAGGATGGTTAATGCAGCAAGTGGTGGATCCATTGTGAATAAAAGCGCACTCGTTGCTAAGGAACTGTTAAATGAGCTTCTTTGAAAGCTCGAGGCAGTTTAGTAGAAGGTCTGGAACTCGACGTGTAGTCTCCGAGGGTTCTAGTTCTTCTAAGTTGGAATATCAGGTGCAAGCTCTCACATCCGTGATGTGAGACTTCATAGTGAAAGAGAAAACTCACCAAGTGAAGGCTTGTGGCATTTGCTCTTCACATCATCCAACTGATTTCTGCCCTCATCTACAAGAACCGAGTGAAGAGGTTAAGGCGGCCGATTTTCAGGGCCAAGGTTTCCAGAAAAGATATGATCCATATTCTTTTACCTACAATCCGGGATGGCGAGATCATCCTAATTTGAGGTACGGGAACTCATCAGGGAACCAGCAGCCGCCACAGCAGTATAACCGCCCACCACCTCCTTATTCGAGGGCACCGGAGCAAGGAGCTCCATATTTTCGGCCGCAAGGCCAACCACAGGGACCGAGTACCAGCATGTCTACAGAGGATATGATTAATGCTTTAACTAAAAATGTTACTAACATGCAGGGAAATATGGTTCAGTTTCCAGGAGGAGACCCGTTCGAGCATCAAGAACTTGGAGAGCCAAGTAAGCCAAATTGCAGGAGCCGTAACTAAGTTAGAGGCTAGGGATTCGGTGAGGTTTCCATCCCAAATAGAACTCAACCCTAAGATGAACGTGAGTGCTATCACATTGAGGAGTGGAGCGAAAATTGCAAGCAAAGAGAGGTTGGTGGTTCGAGACAAAGAGATAGTGGAAGAGGTGATCGAGCATGAACCGACAACAGATTGTACATCATTGCCACCTCAACAAGAGGAGAAAGTCCAAAAATCACCTCCTCCACCATATGAACCAGAGCCACCATTTCCCGAGGCATTGAGAGAAACCCGCAAAACAGAGCGCAACAATGACATTTACGAAATCTTTCGTAAATGTGAGGTAAACATTCCCCTTTTTGATGCTTTAAATCAAGTACCTAGGTTTGCTAAGTTCCTTAAGGAATTGTGTACTTCGAAAAGAAAGCAAAAACAAAAGGGAGTGCAAAAAGTGAAGGCTAGCGAGCATGTCTCTGCTATCTTTCAAAAGAAATTACCTCAAAAGTGCAATGACCCAGGCATGTTTACCATCCCATGTACTATAGGTGACGCCATGTTTCCTAAAGCCATGTTTGACTTAGGTGCGTCAATTAATGTGATCCCATATTCATTATATAAGTCTTTGAAACTTGGCAATTTGCATGAAACTGGTGTGGTGATTCAATTAGCTGATAGATCCAATGTTTATCCTAGGGGTAAATTAGAGGATGTGTTAGTTAAGGTTGGGAAATTGCAATTTCCTACTGATTTTTATGTTTTCGAGATGGAACCTGATAAGCATGCCGCCCCCATCCTTTTGGGGCGACCTTTCTTGAAAACATCTTGCACTAAAATTGATGTTTGCGCTGGTTCTTTGACCATGGAATTTGAGAGAAAGGTAGAGGCGTTTAAAATCAATGATTCTAAGCCTTTGATTAAGGATGATAACCCTCTTTGCTCTATTAACATTGTCGACAACAGATTGTACATCATTAAGGAACGTTACTAGTTTGATTGTGTAATTAATCTAATGCTAGATTTAAGAATAGAATCGGATTGTTTTATTCTTTTATCAATTGGTAGCAAACTATGAAGTAACTTAGATGCAGATCGTCTTGGTTATTTCTTGGGGAAATTGAATCAACTGTTGAATGTTTATCGCTTGTATGACGTTAGCAGGTCTGTTGGTTCTCTGTGTTTATTGCTGCTATTGGATTGAACTTAGACGCCGATCGGACTAGGTTATCCTTTAGTTAGGGTTTTATAGTCACGCTGATCGTGCTATTCAACTAGGAATAAGGAGAACACGAGATTGATTCTCAGCAATAGATAATTATGGAAATAATTAGAGTGGATGTTCAATGATCGAAAATGAATTGAAGTGGATGTTAATCGGATTCAAGATCTTCCCATATTGATTTCTCATTTTATTTAGTTGCTAGTTAGTTGTAGTTTAGTTATAATCTACTTGAAACCCCCCTTTGTTATTATTATTAGGTTTCTCGACCGTTAGAGTTAATCTAGGTATTAACGCACGCTGAATATAGAACTCATCCCTGTTTCCCTGTGGATACGAACCTTACTTCCATTATACTAGTTTAGTGTAAAAGAGAGTAGGAGAAATTTTATCTTTGGCCGGGTGGCGTTCGCGACAAACGCGGCCCGCCAGATACTAGGCCAATTTAGCTAGCTTGAGAGAGTACTTAGAGAACCAATGGATGAATAATTCCCCTAAATTGATCCCCATTCTTGATTCCAATTGTGATTACTTGGTTTATGAATGAGTTAATTAATGCATGCTCCTTCCCAATGTTATTTTTCTTATTGTCTTTTCATTTATAAATCTTCAAAAGAAACATAGACTTGGCTTAGCTTATCATAAATCGATTCTTATTAGTGCTTGTGGATTCAACCATTTACTTGCCCTATATTGGGTAGTTTAGGTATCTTTGACGTGTTTACAACGAGCGCGTTAAGTAGCTGACGAATTTCAATTATATGCTATTACAGAAGTTAAAAGAGAAGAAAGTCAGGAATACTGATTAATCAGAGAGTCAAAGTTGATCTTATTACTTGCACGACAGTTGAAGATAGATTGAGTCGTAGATCTAGGAGAAAATAGAAAGAGAGTTGAAGAATATGAGAGAGAGTATTTTTACAAGGTAAGATGAAAGGGATCACTTGAGTGGGGATAAGGGAATTCCTCAAACAAGTCCCATGAGGTTTGATCCTTAGACCTCAGGATACGAGGTGAAAAAAGATGCCACTATTTCGCCACCTCAACCTTAAAAGCAGGTATAGTATTCCTCAAATGAGTCATATGAGGTTTGATCTCTAAACCTAAAGGATACGAGGTGGGAAGTCATGCAACTACTCCACCACCTCAACCAAGAATATGACAGAGAATAGGGATAGACAAATAACTAATATTATTTTCAAAGCATCGTGCGTATGGCCGGCCACACCTATAAATATAGGTGTGGCTGCGCGCGCAACCTCATGTCAACATGTCAGCTTATTTTCAAAAGGTCATATCTTACTCATTTCTCATTGAAATCGAGCTTTTGACCAAGTGTTGGAAAGCTATCGAGCCAAATTTTCATTTTTAACTAGAATTTTTCAAAAAAATTGAGTGCCTTATGGAGGTATGACTTATGAGTGCCCTCTTCAGCATTTAACTAGTGGAAAAAAGGTCAACTGATCCGGTCAAAATGGGCATAACTGATCCGAAGTTAGACCGGAGCGGATGGAGGCGCAGCGGTTGAGAATAGTTAGCTGATCCAGTTTGCAACCGGATCAAATAACACTTAACTGATCCGGTTTTCACTGAACACCGAATCAGTTCTATGAGTGAATTGATCCAGTCAACATGACATAACCGGATCAGCTAACAAGATAGCTGAGATTTAAAAAAGCTGCCAGCAGCAGGCAGTAGGCAGTAGGCAGCAGGCAGCAGTAGCTACTACCACAAGCTGCCAGCTGCACTACTGCCCCTTGCTTATAATTCTCTCTCCTCCTTCAATCATCACTTTTTTTTGCATTATTAAAATAATTCAATTATAGAAGAAGCTAATGAAACTAATGACAACTGCAGTAAACTGCATATTAAATTAATAAAACTATAAAGATTACACCTTTATTGATACCCACTTTAAAATTCAATTACCTAAATACATAATTTCAACACATGGATAATTTAAATTCAAATCAATAGCCTACACTTTACAGACACTCCAAACCTTCTGCAATTTTACCCATATCACTCCTATATTCTAGTATATTAGACTTTACTGGGTAAAAAAACAGGCACCAAGTTAGTGAATTCAATTGTGCTCCTCTTTCCATTTTGTATTACTTGATTACTCAGTCACCTGATGAAATTATAACATGAAGATTAGGAATTAAGCAAATATTTCTAGTTACCTGCAAGTAGAAGAACTGATAGTTATGGAAAGGGGTATAGGAAAGGAAGACAGTGAATTCAATTGGTTCATGATCAAAGAGGATATAAAAAGAAAACACAAGTTATTTACTAAAATATGAAGCATAAATAAGACATACAACATTACATATGTGTCTTTAATAGTAACTTATCATTAGATTCTATATAATACCATGTTTATAACTGGTGACCAAAAGATGCAACCTGCAATTTGCTTAAAAACACACCTCTTCAAATAGAGGTATAACTCAAAACAGAAAAGACAAATAAAGGGTGGGTAAGAATCATAAGGTTAGATCCTCTTATCTTTAAAATAGTTATTTATATTGCTCATCATCTACGAAAACATAAATCTTGAAATGGAAGGTTCTACAAATTACCTTGACCATGGATGGAGATGAAGGTGAACCGTCCAACTCTAGAACTAAAAACACCTTTTCCCTTTTTAGAGCTGATAAAGTTTGTTGCCATCTTGGGGATGTGGTCTCTGTGGATGCAACCCAAGGACAGAAATGTCTATGCTGGTTGATTGGATGAAACTCCATCTTTTTATTAAGTAAATGTCTCCTTGAACCTAATACAGGTGCTAGTTGGTACTGGAGGAAGATATGTAGTGTCAAAGAACAATTGAAGCAGGTTTTATCACAAGATGAGCTGGGACAAAAGCATTCATACTCTGTCAAGACAATTTATGAGAAATTATATGGTGAATTTTCTAATGTCACATGGGATGGTGTGGTTTGGAATAGGCTAAGTATGCCTAAGCATCGATTTATATCATGGTTAGCACTTAGCAATACAGGAAAGGCTACAGACAACATCTAAACTTGCAATGTATGGAATTAGTGCAAGTGATCAATGTTTGATCTCTGCTGGAGATATTGAAACTCATCAACATTTGTTCTTTGGATGTACATTCAGTGCTGCTTGTTTAAGACTGATTAAGAGCTAGCTTGCCATTAACAACACCTCAGAAGAGCTGCACATATTGCTTGTTAGAAGAATCCAACAGAGCAGACGTTCTAAATTTCAGAAGAATGTAATCCTAACTAGTATCAATGCACTGATCTATGTAATATGGAGTGGTAGAAACTCTGTATATTGGAACCATTGTATGCCTAGCATAGAAGTGAGTGTCAAGCAGGTCAAGTGTCTCATTAGAGCACGTGTTTTAGCTGTTATGCCGAAGAAGGTCTCTAGAATTGACTAAGATTGGTAAACCTGTAATCAGGTTCAGTATGACATTTCGTTTGTTGCCTTTCTTTGGGTTACAAGGGTGTCCACCCTAGTTGGCTGCCTTTCCTCAGGAAGTTTTAGGTTGTAAAATTGATGCTTCATGAATCAACTTAATTAAAAAAAAAAAAAAATATCTCCTTGCATCTTTTTCTAGACAAAACACATCTATATGTTAGAAAGAAAGAGCCAACCTCACAATAGTGTTCATCATTATTGCCAAAACTAACCAAAAAATGTTACAGCATAAAAAATTTACTAGCAAGATATCAACCCTCAATGAAGACTGGAAGTACTAGCATAAAGGTGAATAAGAAAGTACAGACTACAATATTAACTATATTGACATGGTCTTCATATATGAACTCGCATAATTGATAAGAGGTTTTTAGTGTGTCGTTAAGGCACCAAAAATCACTTTACAAACAATATTTATAAAACAAGAAAACTATCAAGCAATTACTAAGAACGTAGTAAAGGCAAGTCAAGGGTCGATCCACAAGGAAAATGGGATTAATTAAAGTCTATCAAGTCTAAATTACTTAATTGAAGGGTTTTTGGGTGTTTAAAATGATTTGGTAACAACTATGACTAGCTACTATCAAAGGACTAGCAAATAACACGAGATGAAATTATCAATAGGGAAGACACTCAGAGTTAAGGTTACTAGTATGGATCAAAGCGGAGCAACAGTCATTAATGCAATCGTGAATCAAAGGCGACGATTATGCAAGGTTTAGTTTTCCTCTAAAAAACTCGAGTCGTCTCTCGAATGGTCCTCGAGAAAGATTGCTTAATCAATCAATTAAATCCTCTCTCGAATGGTATTTAGTCAATTGATTAAGAGATCCAATGCATTCGGAAAACCTCTAATTGAGGATCCCCTTAATTTCTACCCAATATCTTGGCCTAAAAATTAAGTTGATTCTTGGGGATGATAAAATAATTCATAATTCAATTAAGAACATGTCAAATCAAAATACCAAAGCATAAATGTGATCAATATCTATCCTAAGGCTTCAAAACACCAAGATCAGTGCATAATTATCTTTAGATCATCACAATCACATGAACAATACATGTAAACCCTAATCCATACTTTCACCTTAACTCTAGATAGGAGACTACTCACTAATCATGGATTCTAAGCAATAAAATATGAAATCTTTAACTAATCTAGGGCAAAACATGATGAAGAGATAATTAATCTTATGAAAATAACAATTATGAAACTATAATTAAGGAGATCTAATAATATAGAAGAACAAAAAATAACAACGAAAAGAGAGAATAAAAACTGAAAACTTTGAAACTAATTGAATTAAATGTACCTTCAATGTTGTAGAATCACAAACTATGATCTAGAATCTCCAAATCTTAAACAAAAAACTAAGTGTTTTTCTCTCTAATATTATCCCTAATAATACTCTCTAGTCTAAGGAAAAAAAGCATCCCTCAAAAACTAAAACAACTCCTCATATTAAAACACGCCTTGCTTATTCTTTTTTTTTTCGCAAATTTAAGTGGTGCGGGAGCACCAAAATCAGGTGCGGGCGCACCATTTCTTTTGTCCTCCAACAATCATCCAACACTAATAGGTGTGGGCGCACCTAAGATCTGGTGCGGGCACACCTAAGATCTGGTGCGGGAGAACCTAAGCTCCTGACAGTGGGGCTTCCAAAATTCCAGATGGTGCGGGCGCGCCACTCTGACATGCGGGTGCACCTACTTGTGTGGGCACCTATAGAGTGGTGCGAGCGCACATAAGTCTCTGCTCGGCCTATCCAACTCCTTCCTTATGCCGTATCTCCCAACCCTCGACCTCAAGAAAGGTCATACCTGCAATCAAAGCATGGGAAAACACGGTGAAAGCAAATGTACTAGAAATCCAGTCAAAATTGACCGAAAATCTAGCAAAATGTCACTATGATCAACAATGATCAAGTGAAAGAAATAGAGAAGGAAATAAGGAAGAAAGAGAGAAGAAAAGGGAGGAAAGAGGATCAAACCAAGCTAAAAGGAGCTCATAAAGTGCGTTAGAAATGCACTTATCAATAATTGATCACTCTATTGCCTAACTTAGGGTGCCAATTAGACACTTAACACATAATATCCATACATGTAAATTTTCTAATCAAAAGCATGACCAAGTGATCTCTATATGGAACAACAAAAGGGAGGAAAGAGGATCAAACCAAGTTAAAACGAGCTCATAAAGTGCGTTAGAAACACACTTATCAAACTCCCCTAAGTTTAGCATTTTGCTTGTTCTTAAGTAAACCAAGAATGAGAAAGAAATAAGAGAAGAGGTGAAAAAGAGGAAAAAGAAAAACCATGCAACAAACTAACCTAAATGCTCTATAAGCAAAGTTACAAACATGACATGCAAGCTAAATGAGTTCATAACAAGATTTAGGAGACCAACCAAACACAAGAGGGAAAATGATTAGGAAGTACAAGAGTGACTCAAGAGATTCAATCCACCGATCAACCGAGTTTCCTTGAAAAATAGGCTTTCTAAGAGAGATTTCTCACTCCTCTTCACTTCCAAGTCCCGAGTTTGACTCCCCCCTAGGGATGCTCAACTATAATAGCTCGTCTCTACCACATTTTGATGACCTTCATCATGACTTGCACAAAATCTCACCCGCCACTACTAATTGACCAAGTCCAATCTAGAAGTCAAAAGGGACTTTATTAAGGTTGTAACGGGGCCAGGTTAAAGGTGTGGATAACAATTTAGGAATGTGGTGCAAAAAGGATAAAGTGGAGTGCAAACTAGGGGGTAAAACTCCCCCAAACTAGTCCAAAACACCAACTCAAATCGAAATCTCACACAACTTTGATTCTCACTTTAATTTTTACTTTTTGAACATTGATTTTCACTTTTTGAACACATTTTTTTTTCAACAATTTGCTCTTTCTTTCTTTTTCTTTTTCAATAGAAATTCGAATGAAACAATAAGAGCATTCTTTCTTTCTTTTATTTCCTTTGCCTTTCCTTTCTCACAATTTTCCTCAACTTTTGCAATTATACACGCACATTAATTTACTTTCAACCCAAGACTTAGTATCAAAACAACTCAACTCAACACGAACTAGACATGTACTCGACTTTGTGGAAAGTTTGACCATGACTTATTATGAGGGTTAAGCAAAAATAGGATAGAAAGGCTCAAATGGGATGAAAAGTGGATAATTATGTAGGTATAAAAGCTTTTTGGATTTTGAGCTCCTATTTCTAGCAAAAAGAAACACCGTAAATCATTCTTCTATATGCTCGGTCTTATGCAATCTTGGGGAGCTAAAATGCAAGTCAAAATTAGGCGATCAATGGTGAGGGTTGTAAATGAGTCATACGAGGTTCTTGGCCCTCCTTCAGGGTTCACCGCACAGGGGACAAGGCAATCCAATCAACCAACTCATCTAGTTTCAAAAAGACTTTACCAAAAGTTATCTTTCTCAAAGATCACCTAAAGTCACACCAAGGCTTTCAAAACCATCAAATCGAATGCAGAGAAGGTCTTCCAATCAAGTTATGAACACTCTTAGCCACAAATCATGCATGCAACCAAGCTACCCTAAATGCAGAATAAGGAAAAACAAAAATAACTACCAAAACTAAGCTAAAAACAAACTTCTAAAAACAAGCTAAAAGCAAACCACCCAAAAACAAGCTGTACAAGGGTGATTTGGATGAAACAGGGGTGGGGTAAAAAGACCGAGAAGAAATAACCAATCACCAATCTGTACCTAAAATCGATAGAACCCCACATAACTAACCATCTAGGACCCCAAACTCCCAAAAACATAGGCATACATGTAAGGGCCCCCAAGCTTAAGCGAAACTCCACGCTCGGAGTTGTAAAAGAAGGGAGGGGGGGGGGGTCAAAAAGAGCACCTAATAGTTCCCATCATTGCCCCCATCGGAAGGGGGTTAGAAGGGAAAGACGCACCTGAATACCCGTCAGGGAAGCAAGACGGGTAGTGGGGGAAGGGGCGCCAAGGTGCCTCCTTAAATGGCCCGGCACTAGGGTCGAAGGCAGGAGGGTAGTAGGGGTGGTTAGGGAAGGGTGGCTCATTTCCAGAGAGGACATTGGCGAGATGAGTTCACCAAGCCACCCTAGACACATGGTCAAGGTCGGTGCGGATACCGTCAAGGGTAGTAGTGACCGCACGGTGGTTGGCTTCTTGAGTGGCCTGCATCTGGGCTATAGCCGCCATGATAGAGGCCATATCAAAGGACTAGGAGGAAGAGGCTTCCACCACCTCACTCACGGGAATGCGGTGGTCGGGCCTTGGAACCCTCGGTACCCTGGCCACAATGGTGGACTGAAGGTAGGTCATATCAGAGCAATGCTCTGGGTCAATAGGGGTAGGGGGAACCCGCCATCAGTTATCACAGTCAGCCTGGGGGTGTTCCAAATGAACTCATTGTCCATATAACAATAGGGTCTCCCCCCCCCACAAGCCAAATGCAACTGGTCTTCCTAAAACCACGCAGAAATTTCATCTGCTATAGGGCCGCACCATCCAATAAGTTGGACTGAACAACAGAAAGCACGCTTTCTTCTAAGCAGGCCAGGTCATCGTCCAACAAGAGGTAAGACGCTAGCCAAGTGATCATTCCACCACAAACGAACTCCCCGGTTACCGTAGTACCCCCTGAATCTCCTGCAATCGATGAAGGAAGATAGCTACAAAATTTATTCGGGATCCATGGCGGGTCCCATCAGTGGCCAACCAGAGAAGCAAGAGCTCTTCCTTTCTCAATTTACCGACTTATTGCTTAGGAAAGATGGTATAAACCAACATCCTATGGAAGTAGCGGAGAGCGGGATGGATTATCTCAGAAGCTTTGGACGAGTTGGTCTGAAACTGTGTGGTGCCATCAGTGATCTTGGCCCACCACTCTTGTTCATTTTACCCCTCCCATATTGTTGTTGAGGGGGCATCATATGGGGCACTAGAGCCCATCCCAATACTTCACAGACCTCATCAAAAGACAGTGTTCTGACTTGATTTAAATGACGAACTTGGATAGTCTGAGCACCGGATTCCGGCTCCCGACTTATGTTCAACGAACTCAAGAACTCAAGAGTCAGTTGATCATAAGTAGGTTCCCGGATGTGAAGGAAGTTCGACAACCCTAGATTTTCTGTCATCTGCCTTACTATCGAGTCAATAATTAAGGTGCTTGCAAGTACCAGAGTCATAGAACTTCGTAGGACGAAGAGTTCGGCTCGAAAGCCGTGTAAAAATATGACGGTGTGCGGCAATTGGGAATTTGAGAGGGTAGATGGGTGGGGGATTAGAGCTAGAAGAGGGTGCTTGCGAGGAGGACCCTGTTTTAGACCTCTTAGCCCGAGAGGATGATCCTTCGCCACTTTTATTTTCCCATGGTGGTGTTTTAAAAACAATTTGAAAAAGATTTCCTTTCAAACGGGGGTAAAACAAAGGGCGTGGTCGTTTCAATGGGACACTTCAATACCTTGGACAAATAAATCACCACACTAATAAACACACTAAAAACCTAAAAAAGAAAAATCTACCAGCAAACAAATCCCACAATCAATAGCAACGAAGTTGCTAACAAGCAAGAACTTGATTCTACTCCAAAATCTCAACCAAACTCACAAAATTGTTCAAGTGACACAATCAACAATCCAAACAACATGTTCATCAAAATTCTCACAACAAATCACTTCAAGTAGTGCAATTTCAGTTCACAAAAATCCCATAGACTATAAGATTTCCCCCAAGAACAAGAAATTCCACTAGTTCACCACAACATCAATCACAATTTTGGGCAAAATTCATGAACAATCCAAAGCTAGAAGAAATACAAGCATGCAATCAAAAAGAAAACAAACTTGTAGTCCAAATAACAAGATTAGAAAATAAAAACAAGAGTTTGGAAAGAGATTACCAACTTGGAGATGAAAATCCCCAATTTTAAAACCCTAGAAATCCAAAGCTTGCAAAAAACCCCAAATTTGATGTACTTGAGTGTTGAAGAGATGAAGAAGATAAATTTTCCGGTGATAGGGTGGTCGGAGGTCGCCGAAAAAGTGTGGTGTTGCCGGATCTAGTGAGAAGGGAGTGAGAAGAAGTGAGTGAGGAAGGAGAGAGAATTCGAAAATATGAGAGGAATTGAGAGTTGAGAGTCGAAAAAAATTGAACCCTCGTGCGTTGTAATTGCCCAGTCGGGATGGCGCGGGCGCAGCTCTCTAGCGGTGCGGGCGCACCATTCCAAATTTTGCTCGAAAATTTTGAATGGTGCGGGCGCACCAAACTTGCTGCCAATTCTGGGATTTTGCTGGCGTAAAGGTGCAGGCGCACCTCTCAAGTGGTGCGCGCGCACCATGCTTACTGCCAAATAAGACAAAGTCGGTCTGTTTGGTGTGGGCGCACCTATCAGGGGTGCGGGCGCACCAAATAGACTGCCCAGTAAATTGTTGTTTTAAATTTCGACTTCTCATATGAATCAAATCCTCTTCAGCTCAATTTAGTTCTCATGGCTAGCTGGTAAAACAAAAATCAAACTAAAAGCTAAAAATGGAAAAAATAAAATGAGAAGGGAAACGAGTTACCTCCCGTGTAACGCTTGTTTTAAGTCATTAGATTGACTAAAAAGATATGTGCTTCAAGGGGTGCGCTCGGGTGAGCGAAGGATCAAACAACCAAAAGAAACAATGGCGTGATTATCGTGGTAGAGCTTCTGTAACACCCTAGAATTTCAAAGCGGAAAAGAAAGAAATAATAATAATAGTACTATAGGACGATGGCGGAAACATCGTCTTCTAGGAATGTCACTACTACAAGAAATGCATTTCAATAACTAAGTGGTAAAACCAACATAAATAAATAGTATAAATAAAGTAAATTAATTAGATTAATAACCAAAGGAAAAATCTAACTCTTCAACTAACTAAAAGTTTATGCCTAAAACATCTAACATTTTAATGCTCACATCTCAACCCGAGCCCAAAACCAAAGAAGATTCCCATCAACATAACCTACAAAAATATACAACAAATATCCACAAATCAGTGGGGAGTAACAAACAGCTCTCCCAGCTCAATTAGGATCCACATAGGAGTTATCAAGCATTAATAAATAAGTCTCAATCAACATAAAATATCAAACTGAACCAAATAACAACCATACAACAACAAACAGTTTAACATGCTTAAATAAAGTAAATCATCAATAATGAACTTAATATAAGCATACAAGATCCATAGCATAAGCCTCCAAAATAAATAAATAAAATAATATAATAGCTTTTAAGAAAGAGCAGAACGCCAGTGGATCGCAACCCACTTCCTAAGATTTGTCAGATCAAAATCTCCAGACAACCTATGGGCTTACGTTCCCTACTGCCTCTGTTTAAGAATGGCCAAACTCCTGATGCAGGATAGTACCCAACTCAGTACTTCCCAACCTCTCGGACGACAACAATTAACTCAGGTAATACCCCTAAAACGCAACCTAGGTGGTTGGCATGTTCTTCACCGGGGACCACATCTATCCCACCGGATATCTCAATCTCAATAAAATAGTTCTACAAATAAATACAATAATTTATTCACCATTTATTCATCAAATATAAATAATAAGGATGTCCTTAAGGCCTTACACCCAAAATCAGCTGAAACTAGGATCGCAATCCAAGAGTCTCAATTCAACAATATTTATTCTTCTCAAAGTAACAATAATATTAATACTAATAAAAATCATTTCACCCAACTAAAAAGAATAAACCAACATTAAACATACTTATACACCATAAACACAGTATAGTCAAATACTCCAACTACGACACTCTCGTTTTCTGAGTTTGGGTACAAGGTAAATTACCACGTTAGTTATAATACCTCCGGTACATAACTCTTGGCGAAACGGTACTAAAGACAGTATTATTCTCCCTCGAGTACTGAAACGTCGACAACTTAGATATTGATTTATAAAACTATTACATTATCATACTCCACAAATAAAAACAAACTAAACCATCTTAAAATAATTAAAATCATTCTTATATGTGTATATATATACAACAAGAGGAAAAAAAAACATAGTCACAAAAATAACTTAACAAATATACCCAATATACTATAACCATCTTCTTCAAAATAAAATAAAATAAACGACTTAACCATTTACATGCATGATCTGACAATAAGATAAAAGTTTACGTACAAGTTACAACCCATATATTACATACAAAGTAGCAATAGAAAAGAAGGGAAAGAAAAAAAATAGCAGACCACAAATCAATACCCAGCATGCTATAATGCAATACTTACAACTCTTTAACCTTATCATCCTTGCCACGCATGCTATAATGCAATACATGCCTATAAAAACTTAAGGAAACCACTAACAAAACCATACTGAACTTTCAACAATTAACACACAACAATCATATATTACAAAACGAGCAACAAAGCTCCTGCCAGGCAAGGATTTCATGAACAGAAGGCGAGACACCATATTACCACACAACCTGACTTCATCCTTCTCCCATAAACCATGTTCAATTTAACATTTTAGGATTTAACAAAGATTGACAGCAACCATGTTCACAACTAGAGAAATTTGTCACAAGATGAGAGTGAACTAGCACACATTCAACATAAAACATCACATAACAATAATACCAAAACATATGAATAAAGCTCATAATAAACCCTCCAACCAGATAACAAAATCACAAGTTCTCCCAAACAATCATATGCTCATAGAATTCATAAAAATAACACTCATGAAACAAGCATACAACATGAAGTTATTCCCACCCAAGTTCCTAAAATCAATACTAACCCAACTTAAGTAATAAAACTAGATAAATCCTAAACGGGTTCTAATCGTACTAGGATTGCCGTTAGTTACCATAATTTTAGGTGGAAAATAATACTATAACGGCGGATAAAGAAGAGAATAACATTGCTCTCGAAAACTCCAAGAAAACCGGATGACTCGTCTGCTTAAAACGTAAACTGCGACAAAGTCTTCCAGTATCTTCAAAAACTGATAACACCACGAGCAAGATCTCTCCGATTAGATGAATTTCGACTACTCACATGCCCAATTACGATAAGAAACGAAGGAGATACGATGCAAACAAAATGGGTGTGCAGAAATGGCCGAAAATGCGACAAGGGAGAAGAAGAAGAGTTGTGAAGCGTTTTTCCTGATTGTTTCCAGCTTTTGGAGGGGGGGTTAGAGTGCAGAAAGTAATGAGATTATTCACGTCACTAAGCAAAGAGTTTAAGGGTGCATTAAGGTGGGTTAATGGTGGCAATTGATGGGGGGTTTATGAAGGTTTGACTCCTCATCTCTTGGTGGCTACAAAGCTGAAATGGAGATACTCATCCAATGTTTTTACACCCAAGATTTCAGACCATATAGTGTATAGAATGGGCATGCAATTTCGTTACGTTGGTCGGTCCAAAATATATTTAACGCTTAAAAATAAAATCTCACGCTACCTAATCTTATAGAATTACTAACTATATGATAAAATAAATACAACGTACATTATATATATAACTAATGAAATTACTAAATAAATATATATACACTTTAAATTAATAATCACAACAACATAATACAATAATTAAATAATTATACACTTAGAAAGTAGTTTTTAATAATAAATTATATTATTTTAATAGAAAATATCATTTTAATGTAAACAACGCCAAAAATAAAGAGTGAAAATTACGGGGTGTTACAGCTTCAACCTTTGACCGTTCACCAAAAACGGACCATTCTCCCCCAAAATCTCATAGGCTCCATAGGGTGTAGTTTTCAACACTTGGAAGGGTCCCGATCACTTGGACTTTAATTTTCCGGGAAAAAGCTTTAGCCTTGAGTTAAACAACAAGACTTTGTCTCCAACCCGGAATTTTCTTTGTTGGATCTGGTGATCGTGCCATTTCTTTGTTTGCTCCTTGTACAATCTCGAACTCTCGTATGCATCAAACCGGGGTTCCTCAAGATCAACTAGCTTTTATTTTTCGAGCATCACCCGCCAAATGAAGATCCATGTTTAGCTCATTTATTGCCCACCAAGCTTTGTGCTCGAGCTCAATGGGCAAATGACAGGCTTTGCCACACACGAGGTGGTAGGGAGTGCTACCTATAGGCGTCTTGAAAGCTGTGCGAAGAGCCCAAAGAGCATCATCAAGCTTCACCGACCAATCCTTCCTTGTCTTATTTACCACTCTCTCAAGTACATTCTTCACTTCTCGGTTGGAGACTTCAACTTGGCCTTGGGTTTGGAGATGATATGGAAGTCCGACTTTGTGATTCACCCCGTACTTCTTGAAAAATGCCTCTAATTGCTTCTTGGCGAAGTGTGAACCGCCATCACTTATCAATATTCGGGGCACTCCAAACCTTAGGAAGATGATCTTCTTAAGGAGTGTGGTTACAACCTTGTGGTCATTGGTAGGGGAGGCAATGGCTTTAACCCACTTAGTTACATAGTCAACCGCAACAAGTATGTACATGTTGCCCAAAGAAGGGACAAAAGGACCCATAAAGTCAACTCCTCATACATCAAAGGGCTCAACCTCTAGAATGTTTTGTTGAGGCATCTCATGTCTTCTCGTAATACCACCACTCCTCTGACATCTATCACAGCTCAAAACAAACTCACGAGCATCTTTTTGCAATGATGGCCAAAACATACCACATTGGAGCACATTAGCAACAGTATTGCTTGCTCCACCATGCCCTCCACATGCTAAGGTACGACAATGATTCAACACCGAGGTTATCTCATGATTAGGCACAAATCTTCTAAACACACCGTCAGCGCACTTCTTAAACAAGAGAGTTTCATCCCAATAGAACCTCGAAGCTTCCTTGAAAAATCGCTTCCTTTGTTGAGAATTGAAACCATGAGGTTCAATCCCACAAGCAAAGTAGTTCGCATAGTAGGCGAACCTAGGAATCTCATTATTCAGAAGGGCGAATAATGCTTCTTCTCTCAAATCTTCTTCAATAGGGGTCTTGTCAGGATCCAAGACCTTTTCATCAAGAGGGAGAGGAGAAAGGTTATCAGCTACCAAATTTTCCGTCCCCTTTTTATCCTTCATCTCAAAATCAAACTCTCGAAGAAGCAGCACCCACCTAATGAGCCGAGGCTTTGCATCTTTCTTTCTCATCAAATAACGAACCGCAGAATGATCAGTATACAAAATAGCCTTATTGCAGGTCAAGTAAGACCAAAATTTCTCAAATGCAAAGACTATAGCCAACATTTCCTTCTCCGTAGTTGCATAATTCCGTTGAGCATCATCCAAGGTCCTACTTGCATAGGCTATCACATGTAGCCTTCCTTCCTTGCGTTGCCCAAGAACAACGCCCACTGGAAAATCACTAGCATCACACATTAGTTCAAAAGGCAAGCTCCAATCTGGAGCTTGCACAATGGGGGCAAAAGTGATGGCCTTTTTCAAAGTTTCAAAAGTCTTAATACAAGACTCATCAAACTCAAAATCTACATCCTTTTGAAGTAGATTCGTCAATGGTTTGGCTATTTGAGAAAAATCCTTGATGAAACGCCAGTAAAAACTCGCATGTCTAAGGAAAGCACGAACTCCCGTCACCGAGTTCGGTGGCGGAAGCTTCTCAATAACCGAAACCTTTGCCGGATCCACTTCAATGCCCTTCTTTGACACTTTATGCCCAAGGACAATGCCTTCCTCGACCATAAAGTGACACTTCTCCCAATTCAGGACGAGGTTCGTCTCTGGACACCTTTTTAATACACATTCAAGATTAACACGACATGTGTCGAAAGACGAACCACACACACACTAAAATCATCTATGAACACCTCAATAGAATCTTCAAGCATGTCGGAGAAGATTGTTGTCATACACCTTTGGAAAGTAGATGGGGTATTACATAAACCAAAGGGCATTCTTCGAGATGCGAATGTCCCATACGAACAAGTAAAGGTGGTTTTCTCTTGGTCATCCGGATGAATAGGGATTTGAAAGAATCCGGAATAACCATCGAGAAAACAAAAGTGTGAATGACGAGCAAGCCTCTCCAACATTTGGTCAATGAAGGGGAAAGGAAAATGGTCCTTACGGGTGGACTTGTTTAATTTCCTATAATCAATATAAACCCTCCACCCGGTAACTGTTCTAGTGGAAATACTTTCTCCTTTCTCATTCTCAACAATAGTCATGCCTCCTTTTTTAGGAACCACGTGAATCGGGCTCACCCACTTGCTATCGGAGATAGCGTAGATGATTCCCGCGTCACGCAATTTCATAATCTCTTTTTTCCCAACCTCTTTGAGATTAGGATTGAGCCTTCTCTGATACTCTATGGATGAGGCATTACTATCAATGAGATGGATACGATGCATAGCATGAGAAGGGCTAATCCCCTTAAGGTCATCAATCGAGTACCCGATGACATCTTTATATTTTCGTCGTATCTCAATCAATTTTGATATAGAGATGTCATCAAGACTCGAGTTGACAATAACAGGATAAGTACATGCATCATCAAGAAAAACATACTTAAGAGAAGAGGGAAGGGGTTTGAACTTTACCTTGGGAGGAGGCTTGGAACACTCCTCTTTGTCAATGGATGTAGCGAGAACCTTAAATGCTTCATCTTCTATCTCCTCAATGGTAGTGTCAAGAAGCATGGAGAATTCCTTCACCTCTTCCATGTCCAAGCTCTGGGCTTCGGTAAGAGAAGCATACAACTCATCCCTGGTGTGAACCACACTCGCATCATCCTCTATCTCATTCTCCACTAGACTGAGCCGGCAAATTCTCTCTATCATAGGCCTCTTCAAAGTCTTACAGAACTCAAACACCACTCGCTCATTGGCTACCTCAACCGTGATTGTATCATTTTTGCAATTGATCACGGCACCCAATGTCTTTAGAGCCTCTCTTCGATGAATAAGAGGAGTCTCTGGATCTTCCTCCATATCCATCACCGCACAATCACTGGGCACAAACACATGCCCAACTTGGATTTGCACATCCTCCAATTCACCATGGGGAACTCTCACAATGCGGTCCGTCAATTGAATAGTTTTTCGTGTTGGAGGAAGAGGAAAATTAAGATGCTTAGCAATGGATAGAGGCATCAAACTCACACTCGCTCCTAAGTCGGCCAATGCACCCTTAGGTTCTAGATCACCTATCCTTCAAGGTGAAACTGCCGGGGTCCCTTTGCTTCTTGGGCATAGCATGTTGCACAAGAGCACTCACTTGGTAAGCAAAGTGATAAGCTCATCTTCAAGCTTTCGTTTGTTGGAGAGGATCTCCTTCAAAAAGTTTAGCATAGGCCGGCATTTGAGACATAGCCTCAAGGAATGGAATTTGATTGGAAGGCTCTTCATCACATTGAAGAATTTAGTGAACTTGTCACTCAATCTTCTCTCCACCAACCGTCGAGTATAGGGAACCGGAGGCACATAGGTCTTATTTGGTGGAGATGATGGCAATGGAGCTTTATCACCAACTTGGACTTGTGGCTCATCTCTTTCCACATTCTCTTCTTTCTCACGCTCCTCAACTTCAACTTCTTTCTCAACAACCTCAACTTCTTCCTCATTCTCTACCTCCTCATTAGGCATCTTTGGACCCTCATAACTTGTTCCCGACCTTAAATGGATGGCTTTGGATTGATGGAGCTTGGGGTTAGGAATGTGTTGGCTAGGAAGTTGATTTGTAGGAGTAGAAGGGTTTTTCTCGGCTACTTGGGCAATTTGGGTTTCAAGCATTTTGTCATGGGCTTGTAGCTCTTGAAACCTTTGCTCATGGTTTTGGAGAATTTGGTTCATGGATTGGAGTTGTTGGAGAATTTTAAGAGAGGTTGGATAGGGAGATGGAGTGGGTTTGGGATTTTGTTTGGGGAACGGAGGGTTAGAGGGAAGTTTTTGGGCATTGTCTCTTTGATGAGGAGTTTGGTAGACATTAGAACCTTGTGAGGTCAAACCACCCTGATTGTAGTTTTGGTTATACCCTTGCACATACCCTTGGTGTTGAGCTTGGTTGTACCTTTGTTGAGGTTGATTTCATCCTTATTGAGGTTGGTTGAACCCTTACCTCCTTGTTGATTGCTTCTATATCCTTAGTTTCCCTGGTAACCATCTCCTGTAGAGTTTATTGCCGCCACATGCTTCGAATTTGTACCTCCACACTAAGAAGTATCATGATTAGTACCTCCACAAATATCATAGGACAAATAATTTACATGTGATGGATTAGATGATGCGAGGTTGATCTTGGGGAGCTTCTTGTCAAGTTGATCCATCATAGCTTGAATTTGATCCATGGTATCTAATTCAAACTTCCCAATCTTCTTAGGTTGAGCACCTCTTCGTCGTCCACCCCATGAATAGTTCTTAATTACTTCCTCAATAGTGGACTCAAGTTGATCTTGCGGGATCTTAGAAAGTTGACCTCCCACTCCAGCATCAAGGTTGACACGTGATATAGGATCAAGGCCATCATAGAAGAATCGCATGAGTAGATTTTTGGTGAACTCATGGTGAGGGCATGAACGGGTCATCTCCTTGAACCGCTCCCAAGCTTCCGTAAGTGTCTCATCATTGTCTTACTCAAATGAGGAGATCTTCCTCCTTAGGTGTGCTGTCTTCCACTGTGGGAAGTATTTCTTCAGAAAGGCCATTGTGACTTCCTCCCAAGTAGTGAGGGAATTAGCAGGTAAGCTCTTGAGCCATGATTTTGCTTTTCCGGTAAGAGAAGACCAGAATAGATGTATCTTGATGTAGTATGGAGAGACGTCATTTGTAGTTATCATGGCACATATCTCAAGAAACCTGTCAAGATGGTCAAGAGGATCTTCATCCGACCCTCCACATAATTGTTCTGCTTTCACCATCCTAGTGAACTGAGGATGAATGCTGAAATTTGTAGTAGTGGTGGGGAGTCGAATACCACCTTGAAAAACATAAGAACCCGGATTTCCAAAATCCCTAAAGAGTTGTGGATTTGCTTCACCCATATCTGAATCAACTTCACTTGTTGTACTTGAGGCTGGTGAAGATGGTTCTGAACCCAAAGGCAAATCTTCCAAATTTGTCCGAAGCTTTCGCAAGGTACGGTCAATTTCTGGATCTAGAGGAAAGGTGGGTGAACCGTGAGCTCTTCTTCTCTTGTAACACAACAAAGCTAAGTAGAGGATTAGCAAATAATAACCACAATCAAAAACAAAATAGAAGAAAAATCAACTAAGCAAAACTAAACTAAAATAAACTTCAATTAATAGCACAATTTCCCCGACAACGACGCCATTTTGATAAGAGGTTTTTGTTGTGTCATTAAGGCACCAAAAATCGCTTTTCAAACAATATTTATAAAACCTATCATGCAATTACTAAGAACGTAGTAAAGGCAAGTCAAGGGTCGATCCACAGGGAAAATGGGATTAATTAAAGTCTATCAAGTCTAAATTACTTAATTGCAGGTTTTTGGGTGTTTAAAATGATTTGGGAACAACTATGACTAGCTACTATCAAAGGACTAGCAAATAACACGAGATGAAAATTTCAATAGGGAAGACACTAGAGTTAAGGTTACTAGTATGGATCAATGCGGACCAACAATCATTAATGCAATTGTGAATCAAAGGCGACGATTATGCAAGGTTTAGTTTTCCTCTAAAATACTCGAGTCCTCTCTCGAATGGTCCTCGAGAAAGATCGCTTAATCAATCAACTAAATCCTCTCTCGAATGGTCTTTAGTCAATTGATTAAGAGATCCAATGCATTCGGAAAACCCCTAAGAAAGGATCCCCTTAATTTCTACCCAATATCTTGGCCTAGAAATTAAGTTGATTCTTGGAGATGATAAAAGAGTTCATAATTCAATTAAGAACATTTGAAATCAAAATACCAAAGCATAAATGTGATCAATATCTATCCTAAGGCTTCAAAACACCAATATCAATGCATAATTATCTTTAGATCATCACAATCACATTAAGAATACATTTAAACCCTTATCCATACTTTCACCCTAACCATAGATAGGAGACTACTCACCAATCATGGATTCTAAGTAATAAAATATGAAATCTATAACTAATATAGGGATAAACATGATTAAGAGATAATTAATCTAATGAAAATAACAATTATAAAACTATAATAAAGGAGATCTAATAATATGGAAGAACAAAGAATAACAACGAAATGAGAGAATAAAAACTGAAAACTTTGAAACTAATTGAATTAAATGCACCTTCAATGTTGTAGAAATCACACACTATGATCTAGAATTTCCAAATCTTAAACAAAAACTAAGTGTTTTTCTCTCTAATATTGGCCCTAATAATACTATCTAGTCTAAGGAAAAATAGCATCCCTCGAAAACTAAAAAAACTCCTCATATTAAAACACGCCTTGCTTGTTCTTCTTTTTTTCCCACAGATTTAAGTGGTGCACACGCACCATTTCTTCTGTCCTCCAACAATCATCCAACGCTGATAGGTGCGGGCGCACTGTTGTGATAGGTGCGGACGCACCAAAGCTCCTGACAGTGGGGCTTCCAAAATTCCAGATGGTGCGGGCGCACCACTTTGACGTTCGGGCGCACCTACTTGTGCGGGAACCTATAGAGTGGTGCGAGCGTACATAAGTCTCTACTCGGCTTCTCCAACTTCCTTACGTCGTATCCCCCAACCCTCAACCTTGAAAAAGGTTATACCTGCAATCAAAGCACGGGAAAACGCGGTGAAAGCAAATGTACTAGAAATCCAGTCAAAATTGACCGAAAATCTAGCAAAATGTCACTATGATCAACAGTGATCAAGTGAAAGAAATAGAGAAGGAAATAAGCAAGAAAGAGAGAAGAAAAGGGAGGAAAGCGGATCAAACCAAGCTAAAAGGAGCTCATAAATTGCGTTAGAAACGTACTTCTCAATAATTGATCACTCTATTGCCTAACTCAGGGTGTCAATTAGACGCTTAGCACATAATATCCATACATGTAAATTTTCTAATCAAAAGCATGACCAAGTGATCTCTATATGGAACAACAAAATTCCCAATCCTTGATCAAGGTCATTTCCCTATTCCCTTTGTCCTTGTTGGGGAACTTGAAAGATAGTAAAGACAACCTATGAACTTGTTAGTGAAATCTCTTATAAATGTGGAGATGTGATAAAGGGAAACCACTATCCTAAATTCAAGAGTTTTTTGTGGGGATATACCAGAGTAATAGGGCATTTTATGGGGATACGCCTCACTAAATTTATTTTGTGGAGATATACCAACCTAAATTTAAGTTCTGTTAAAAGGTACCAAAAACACTATTTCCGGCAAGAAAATCAAATTTCCGGTCTTTGACTTGGTAACTTAACCCTAATTTATACCCTATAGCACAAATTCAAACCACATAGTACAATTGAAGAACACAAGAAGTAAATTGAATTGAGATTAAAGCTAAAATAAGACATCATACCTTGCAATTGATGATTTTGGGCTGCCCTTTCTTGCTGAATTGAAGAGTGTTCTTTTTCAAGGTTTAAGGAGAGGGAAATGTTAAGGGATGGGGTTGGTTATTAAGGGAGGGAATTCTTAAAAAAAATTGTAAAAAAAAGCATTTTAATAGTATGCGCATGGTTGAGGGGGTAAAACACAACATTTTTGGCTCACTCGCAAGTTCCTACCAAGTCAAAGGCCGTAAATTTGACTTTCTCGCCGAAAATAATGTTTTTGGTACTTTTAACAAAACTTAAATTTAGTTTGGTATATCCTCACAAAAAAAATTAGTGAGGTATATCCACACAAAATGCCCTATTACCCTAGTATATCCTCGCAAAAAACTCTAAATTCAATAGAGTGAATGATCCTCCTAAATTCAATCTTTTTCAAATAAAACCTTATATATGGAATGATTTAATGAATTCCTCATCACCCCAACCACAATCCTAAGTTTATGGATCCCAATGGCAAGTGTATCTTCTCATATTTTATTGGTGGCATCATTTGTGATATCGAATTTTGCTCTTCGACTAATGCCTTATAATACATTGAATAAGTGATACGCCATAGTGATACTTCATCTGTCCATAGTCATGACAATAAATCTACATTAATATGCATGAGGTAAGGGCTTAAGAGAAACCTTGAATTATTTTTTCTCAATACTCATGAGAGGGCAAAGATTAGTTTTAGTCATTACTAAACAACCAAACAGCAACCATATTCATTTTCTGCAGTAAAAAAAATTTCCAAAGATGGGAATGGTACCTTCTTTTTTAGAGCTCGGGTCTTTTTTTAATATCTACACCTGAGTTAGCTCTATCTGATAACTTACCAGCAGTCGCGGTTGTAGAAAGAGCTAGCTGGCTAATGTGAAAAGCAACAGACTCTAGAATATTTCACTTTAGACTTAGATTTGTGGCATCTTTTTCCTCCTTATCCTCATCCACTGAATGTTTCAATTTCGTAGCCCTTTCAAGGGCATCTGTCAAGGTCAATGATAATTGTAACACTCCATCCTTTTATAAGCATAATTTAAACAAAATCAAACATTTTATTAAAGAAATGACGATAGCGGAAATATCGCCTGACGGAAATATCACTCTCAATAAGGGTTAAATATAAACTAAAGAAAATAAAACCCAATGTATTCATAAACCCAATGTCACTCTAAAGAAATGTCACTCTGAATTATCGCAAAATATCCATAAAGAGTTTAAATAAACACATAAACCCAATGTATTCAACGTAAAATAATAACATAAAATAAAATGACTCGATTTCCTAAATAACCTCTCACTCATTGCCCATATGACGAAACAAACATGCCTCATAAACACCTGCAAAACATATCAACAAACATCCACAATCAGTGGGGAGTAACTAATAGCTCTCACAACCCAATTAGGATCCATATAAGACTTATAAAAGCCTTAATGATCAAGTTATACAAAAACATCTCAAAAGTAAACTTCAAATAACCAAATATAACACTCAAACAGAGAGAATAAAATATGGTAAATACAAAAAGGGTAAAGGTAACATAATAAACATATGTATAAGTAAATATACCTATAAATTCATGTATCAACAACATAAACCAGACAAGTTTAAACTAATAAAATAATATATTTAGTTTGAGAGATAAAGCTGAACGCTAGTGGATAACCCACTTCCTATGGTAATGTCAGATCGCAATATCCAGACAGCCTATGGGTTACGTTCCCTACTGTCTGTGTCTAAGAATGTTCATACTCCCGATGCCGTGTAGGATTCCGTCCTCACCAACCTCTCGGACGACAACAAAACCAAGGTATACTTAGGATTCTGTCCTATGGTTTGCATGTTCTTCACCTTGGGATTCCGTCCCTCCGTATATCTTTCTCTCAAACAAAATAGTTTTAATAATATAACACTCAATCATCAAATAACATGTATGCCCTTAAGGCCTTACACCAAATCAGCAGAAATCTAGGATCGCAACCCAAGATATTTAATTTAGTATAACGTTCTTCTGAAAATAAAAATATAATGAATAATAATAATTTAACTCATCATAAAAATGAAAGAAACATTTTAGATACTTGAAAACACTTACCAGAACAACCACATGCATACCCGAATGATCCAACTACAAAAACTAAGCAAAAGAACAAAATACATAACCAAATAATTGAATCAATAATAACAAACCAAACAAAGCCCACCAAGAAAACCAACAACATCTAGTATGCAACCAATACCATCCCACAATACACATGAACATCAAGTAAGGAAGGCCAACAAGTAAGAGCAACAGATGCTACACTACGAGCAACAAATGCTAGACAAGCAGGCAAAGAAGCTGAGTAAGAGCAATAACAAAACCACTTGTATAACAACACTTAAGCACCGGAACTATAGCAGTATTGTATAAGAGCAATACAACAAATATGAGTAAAACATTATAGCCACAAAACCATCCTTTGACATACCAAACTTATTCATACCTCCATTCTTACCCAACTTCATACTCACGTTTCAATGATTATGCTCTAACATATGCTATAAACTATTATAATCATGTTAACCAAATAATCCAAAGATTTTCATGAGAAAACATACTCCACGTAAGTCAGCTTGTAAAATAATATTCATAAAAGAAATATCATAGCTCAATATAAGCATAACAGCCCAACAATTCAGGTTTAAAAGTTACAATAACCATATAACTCAACATATAGATAAAACACCCCCACAAATTCCTAAGATAATACTAACCCAACTTAAGTACTAAAACTAATATAAACCCTATACAAATTCTAATCGATCAAGGGTCGCCATTAGTTATCTTTGAAGACCTCCAATTGCTTGCATTTCTATTATGTATTGTTCTGCTCCGACCACGATTCCCCACGATATGAAGATCAGTTGCCAAATCGCTCCGGTCAAAGTGACGTTCCATATGTCTTCAACGTGCTGTCCAAGTTTCAGGACAATCACACGGTTAGATCTCCAAATATAGTCATTTTCATGATGGTATGGCGGGAAAATCCGGGAAGAACTTTTCCTCTATTTCTCTCTTCAAAAAGTCGACTAATTTGGGGAAGAACTGGGTCTATTTTTTTGCTATTACAAACATCTCCAAAGATGATTGAAAAAAGGAGTAAAGAGGGAGGTTACGCTAGCTAGAAATCAGGGATTCAATTGGCATTAAAGAGGGGGTTACAAGCTTCAAAAGTCACTTCCTTCGCGATTAAAATAAGTGATTTTGGGCAGCTGATCTTTTAGGACCCAAACTCCATGTCCAAAAAGTTATTATGACGGTCCAACGCGCGATTGAAGCGATAAAATAAAAGGCATAGCTAAAATGCAAAATTTATATACAAGAAAAATATATAATTTGTAATCAAATAAACTATATATATAACTTTTTAAAAGTTGAAAAAAAAGGTATACGATATAATATTTTTAAGGAGTAAAATATCTTAATTTTAATGAAAAACAATAATTAAGGGAAAATAACTCGAAGAAAGTATGAACGAAAATCTGTGGTGTTACAATCACCACCCCTTAAGAAATTTCATCCTCGAAACTTGAAACGACACGAAGAGGTGCTATACGATGACGACGCGCAGATTAGTTTCAGCCATCCAATTATCGTCGTGGAGGCATCCAACAAAAATAAAATGTTAGCCCTTGCTAAACCTCACTAACTAATACATAAGAAAAACATATAACACATGTTAACAAAAATAACTCCCAAAGCTTCTTCCTACCCAAGTAACTCTCACTAAGTACTTTTCTTGAAGCCTAAGATACTAATAAATTTAGATGCAACAATTACACATTTCCCATGGAATATGCAGCAACTCAATGAGAGTTTTTGGATCATTTGCTCTAATATCGAAAATATCGTCTGACAGAAATGTCACTCTAAATACGGGTTAAATACTAAAGAAAATAAAACCCAAATGAATTATCTCAAAATATCCATAAAGAGTTTAAACAACCTCAAAAACCACATGTATTCAACGTATAATAATAAAATTTAATTTTATCTCTCAATTTCCTAAATAACCTCTCAGTCATTACCCATAAGACGAAACAAACATGCCTCATAAACACCTGCAAAACATATCAACAAAAGTCCATAATCTGTGGGGAGTAAATCACAGCTTTCCCAGCCCAATTAGGATCCATATAAGACTTATAAAAGCCTTGATAATCAAGTTATACAAAAACATCCCAAAAGTAAACTTCGAATAACCAAATATAACACTCAAACAGAGATTATACAATATGGTAAATACAAAAAGGGTAAAGGTAACATAATAAACATATGTATAAATAAATATACCTATAAATACATGTATCAACAACATAACGAATAGAAGTTTAAACTAATAAAATAAGATAATTAGTTTGAGAGATATAGCTCAACGCTAGTGGACAACCCACTTTCTATGGTAATGTCAGAACACAATCTCTAGACAGCCTATGGGTTACGTTCCCGACTGTCTGTGTCTAAGAATGGCCACACTCCCGATGCGGTGTAGAATTCCGTCCTCACCAAACTCTCGGACGATAATAAAACCAAGGTATACCTAGGATTCCATCTTATGGTTTGCATGTTCTTCACCTTGGGATTCCGTCCCTCCGGATATTTTGCTCTCAAACAAAATAGTAACAATAAAATAACACTCAATCATCAAAGAACACGGATGCTCTTAAGGCCTTACACCAAATCAGCAGAAATCTAGGATCACAACCCAAGAATTTTAATTTCGTATAACGTTCTTCTGAAAAAAATAATATAATGAATAATAATACTTTAACTCATCATAAAAATAAAAGAAACATTTCAAATATTTGAAAACACTTACAAGAACAACTACATGCATACCCGAATGATCCAACTACAAAAACTAAGCAAAAGAACAAAATACATAACCAAATAATTGAACCAATAATAACAAACCTAACAAAGCCCACCAAGAAAAGCAACAACATCTAGTATGCAACCAATACCATCCCACAATACACATGAACATCAAGCAGGGAAGGCCAGTAAATAAGAGTATCAAATGCTAGACTACCAGCAACAAATGCTAGACAAGTAGGCAAAGAAGCTGAGTACTAGCATTAACAAAACCACTTGTATAACAACACTAACAACACTTAAGCACCGCAACTATAGCAGTATTGTAAAAGAGCAATACAACAAATATGAGTAAAACATTATAGCCACAAAACCATCCTTTGACAAACCAAACTTATTCATACCTCCTGTCTTACCCAACTTCATACTCACGTTTCAAAGATTATGCTCTAACATAAGCTATAAACTATTATAATCATGTTAACCAAATAATCCAAAGATTTTCATGAGAAAACATACTCCACATAAGTCAGCTTGTAAAATAATATTCATAAAAGAAATATCATAGCTCTATATAAGCATAACAAGCCACCAATTCAAGTTTACAAGTTACAATAACCATATAACACAACATATGGATAATCCCTCCCCCCCCCCAAAACAAATTACTAAGATAATACTAACCCAACTTAAGTACTAAAACTAATATAAACCTTATACGAATTCTAATCGATCTAGGGTCGCTATTAGTTACCTTTGAAGACCTCCAATTGCTTGCATTTCCAATTTGTACAGTTCTGTTCCTACCACGATTCCCAACGACATGAAGCTCAGATGCCAAATCGCTCTTGTTAAAGTGAAGTTCTATATGTTTTCAACGTGCTGTCCAAATTTCAGGACAATCAAAAGGTTAGATCTCTAGATATAGGCATTTTCATGAAGGTATGGCAGGAAAATCCGAGAAGAACATTTCCTCTCTTTCTCTCATCAAAAAGTCGACTGATTTAGGGAAGAACTGGGACTGATTTTTGCTATTACAAACATCTCCAAAATGATTGAAAAGAGGAGTAAAAAGGGAAGTTACACTAGCTAGAAATAAGGGATTCAATTGGCATTAAAGAGGGGGTTACAAGTTTCAAAAGTCACTTCCTTCTCCATTAAAATAACTGATGTTTGGGCAGCTGATCTTTTAGGACCCAAACTCTATGTCCAAAAAGATATTACGACGGTCCAACGCGTGATTGAAGCGGTAAAATAAAAGGCGTAGCTAAAACGCAAAATTTAAATACTAGAAAAATATCTAATTTCTAATCAAATAAACTATATATAGAACATTTTAAAAGTTGAAAAAAAAGGTATACGATATAATATTTTTAAGGAGTGAAATATCCTAATTTTAACGAAAAATAATAATTAAGTAAAAATAACTCGAAGAAATTATGAACGAAAATCCGTGGTGTTTGTAGGCGTGTTTTTATTTCACATACGCGGGATTAGCGCGTATTAGATTTGACTACCCCACTGTAAAGGTTTAGTGTGTTAATGTGAAAAATCTGTTCTTAAATTTGTTCGAAACTCGGGCCTATTTATAGGGAAAACGACATTGCCTCACGCGTTGGTTTTGTCAGGCGCAGCTGACGTGTCAAGCGCATGACGTAGCACGACCAGTAAAAAGCGTACACGTGGTACGCGCTTTTAAAAAAGATAAGAAACAAAATCCGCGTCTCAAGCAGAGAACTGCGCTTGACACAGGACTCTACATCAAACAGAAGTCTACGTGGCAGTTCTGGTGCGCTCAGCACAGTTTGTATGCTAGGCGCAGCTTACGTGGAAGTCCACGTGGCAGGACACTGCGCTGAGCGCAGCGCTTGTGTTTTGACATGTTTTTTTTTGATAAAAACGAGTTCTAAAAGATTTTCTTTTATCTTTTAACTACGGATATCTGCTTTTACGGGATAAAAAATATCTTTTGAAAATATATATTTATTAAAATAAATCAATTAATTATCAATTAATTGGGCTTTTCAAAGAATTGGGCTCAAATACAATTAATTATCATGAATAATTAATTAAGCTTTAAAATAGGACATTAACACTTTTCGAAATGGCTTTGAATGGCTTTTCAGACTGCTCTGCCCTTGGATCGGACCAATTAAGACCACGGTATGTTTCATCATCGGATCCTTAAATGGGGAGACACGATTATGTGTCTACATAAGCTCCCACTTTGACTGAAGTTCAGGAAACCGATAGTCAAAATATACGGTGTCGGGACGGAGAACTATTCTAAACGCTCTACAGTTTAGAACTGATCTATATACGCCGGTCTCTGCTAAACAAAGTTAGTATGCAGGATAATAACTACAAGCAATCTGATTACCTGCAGAAGAAGATGTTATCAGATAGGTGCAAACAACTCACATGAAGCACTTAGTGATGCAATAATGCAAACTTAGACTCTCAAAGGATGCATGAGACGCTATGCAAGGATTAAGGTTATGCAAAGCTAAAGGATGACATGTCATACAAGGTCAGGGTTATGCAAGACTAGAATGTATCAAATGCAATGCAAGGTCAGGGTTTTGCAAAGCTAAAATGTATGAAATGCAATGCAAGATAAGGGTTTTGCAAGGCTACAAGATCTGGATATGTATAATGATATAGAATGATCATAAATGGAAAGAAAGATTTTCGAAAATCGTTTTTAGTAAATAATCAGGGTTCATAAATGAGGTCCACGGATTACAACTTTTCCGGGAGTTGATTTGAATCGGAGGAACCACCACATATATGAAGCCCCCACTTTGGGTGAGCCTGCCTTGAATTCGGCTTGAGCCTTAATTGAAATGTACTTGATCTGATATTGAAATGTAGTTGATCTGTCTTGAACTTTGAAAGTTGTCGTTGGGGGATTCTTCATTGGGCAGTTGATATAGGCAAAGTTAAATATGGCCAGAAACCATGGAATTGTCGGAGAGTCCTTCAGGGACAAGGAGAGCTTGGATTGAAAAATAAAAAGTTTGAATTTGTGACTCAAACGAATGTAGGTGGGAAAAGGCTTTAAAGAGGCTAGGTGCAGACTCGAGTCTATGTCAGGATCTAGAAAGAGTATGCTCCTAAATTCTAGAAAGTCAAATCATTAGACCATGACTAATTTTATTTTATTGAAGCGGTCGGACCTCGAGATAAGGATTCCTACTTATCCTTGCGGAATCAGACCATTCGTAGTTCTGGATCTGATTTCTTTTTTATTTATCATTTTTTTTTTTGTGCCAAGACTTTTGCCTTGGCCGCCGTTTCGGGTTTTCAACCTAGCGGGCTTGGACATACCTTGAAAAAAGGAGTTAAGGTTGAATATGGAAGGTTGAAAGGTTAAAGACTAATGTAAGGATTATGGATTTGGATTATATAGGCTATGGTTTTGATGGATTGAAGGATTTGAATGAGGAGGGAACTTGTGTGCAAGTCCCCTAGCTTGACATTCTATTTATTTGCCTTTGGCTTCTTCTTTTTGAATCATTTCTTTTTGTCCTGTGCGTTTTCTTTCACTTTTGCTTTTTTCCTTTCGCACTTTGATCTTTTTCACTTTTTTTTTCCTGGCATTTATTATTTTTTTAATGTGGTGAAGCTTGCACACAAGTTTGGTTTAGGGTATTGGAAGGCTTGAAGGATATTTGTGGAGCTTTGGTTAATGGAGGGATTATTTGGCTAAGTATCATGGAGATGATAGTTTAAAGGATTTTAGTTTTTCCTTAGTTGTATGAGGATGGCTTATGAAAGGTAATGGAAGGGAGAGGGGGAATAACTCCTGATCCAAAGTATGTCCTCTTTTTTATTTTTGTTTTTTTTTTTTAGATTTTTTTTATTTGTCAAGATCATTAGGTAATTTAAGTTTCATCATCGAACTCGAAGCATAAATGATGGAGTAAGGCCAATAAAAAATAAAAATAAATATAAAAATGAAATGAATATGGAAATGGAAAGGCTATAATAGATGAAGTCCCAAAGTGACATAGACTCGATGGGAAAGAAATGGCTCAGGGTAAGGACTCTCTGACTCATCCTAGGAAATCGGAAACAAAAGACTAAGCATGTTGAATTGTTGATGCACTGCACAAAAGGGTTGTGGGTGATGTTGATTCTCGTTGTTGCAAGTATTAGTAGTCTATCGTCATCGACTATGTGTAGCAGTGCATTTGATGGATCCAACACTAGATTTCAGATGTTCATTATTTTGTTGGAATTTGCAATAGAAATATAGGTTGCACCTTTTGAATTTTCTTTTAAGTGCAGGGTTTGGAGTAACCCTATAGAAGTTGTCACACCTCTAATGTGAAGGCGATAGACCCTATGGAAGTGATCGCGCCTCTATTGCGAAGGCGGCCAAAAGTAATCTGCATGACTCTAAATGAAGTCGGGGTGGTGATAGTGCGATTGATGAGCTTTAGAGTAGGATCATATTTTGTTCCTCCTTTAGGCATTCCTAAGTTATAATCTCTCGACCGGTCATGAACATAATCGAGTGGACCTCGCTTGTAAGTTTTAAGAAATAATTTTCAAAATAAGAAATGGAAATGAGGGATGGGGAAATGGAAATGGAGATGAGAGATGAGAAATGAAGATGGAAGTGGAAATGGGGATGAAAAATGGAAGGCGAAATGGAAACAGAAAATGATTAGAAATGGATATGATTATGGTTATGATGGTGACATGGGCCTAACTAATGCCGATGCAAATGACTGGACTAGACTAGACTATGCAAGCAGACTGGACTAGACTTGGTACATAGACTAGGCTCAAAAGGATTGTCTATGCTAGCTTCGCTAGGCTAAGGAAGGAATTGGCTTCGCCAGACTTGATGATTTGGTATTGCTATAGATGTAAGATAAGAGTAGCTTCGCTAAACTCGGAGGGTACCTTTACAGTCTTAGGGGTGACTAGCTTCACTTGATCAATGGGTGCCGTTATCGTCTTATGGGTGACTAGCTTAGCTAAGTCAAAGGGGTGTCGTTATGGTCTCACAAGGATGACTAGCTTAGCTAATAAGTCAAAGGGGTGTCGTTATGGTCTTACAGGGTTGACTCGCTTAACTAAGTCAAAGGGGTGTCGTTATGGTCTTACAGAGATGACTAGCTTAGCTAAGTCAAAGGAGTGCCGTTATGGTCTCACAGGGATGACTAGCTTAGCTAAGTCAAAGGGGTGTCGTTATGGTCCCATAGGGATGACTAGCTTAGCTAAGTCAAGGGGTGTCGTTATGGTCTTATAGGGATGACTCGCTTAGCTAAGTCAAAGGGGTGCCGTTATGGTCTCACATGGATGACTAGCTTAGCTAAATCAAAGGGGTGTCGTTATGGTCTTACAGGGATGACTAGCTTAGCTAAGTCAAAGGGGTGCCATTATGGCCTCACAGGGATAATAGCTTCGCTAGATTTAATGGTTTGGACTTCGTCCTATATGGGTTCGGAATTGGATTGACTTTGGAAATGAGTTAGGTCTTATGTGGAACTAATTCTGGACTTAGTCCTATATTGGTTTGAAGTTAGACTTGAAATGCACATGGGCTTGACATTGGATTGGAATAGACTTGGATTAGACATGGATTGGGATTAACATAGACTAGGGTTCACATAAAGATGCAAATAGGCCTAGATTTTGACAAGAGCTAGACTTATATGGGCCTAAGATGGACTCTAATGCTAGCGGGCTTAATATAAATGCATGGACTCGAATTAGATGGACCCTATATGAATGAAAAATGGACTCTAATGCATATGAGCCTAGAATGAATGCAAGTGAATTGGGTCGATTGGATTGAATTAGATTGAATTGGATTGAAGGTGTTTGGAATGGGCTTAGAATTTTCGAAATTCATTTTTGAAAGGAACACCTTGTTTTATCTTTTGTTAGGAAAAGATGATGGATTAATTGTGAAGAATTTTTTTTAAATTGTCGTGGTATGATGATGATTAGTAAATGTTTTCGAAAAAGGTAGAATAGAATAGGATGCAGGATTGACTTTGAAAAGATGTAAGTTTTTGAAATTGATGCATATGGAAAGGTAGGATTGACAGGGAAGATTAGTTGAACAGTAGGGAGGAAATGGGAAGAGGTAGACATGCATGGCAATTCTAACTCTATAATGGCCATTTTTTCTAGACGCACTTCTTAGGACAGACTCGAGCGTGCATGAAAAGACTGACCCTTTTTTTGAATATTATACTGATGCAAACTTGTTATCTTAGACTCGAACAGAGGTTAAAAGACCAATAAGCATGGGACGAATAGGTTGCGTGCTACGCAATTGGTGCGCGCGGCGCACAACCTATGCGTCTGGCGCAGGTGCATTGCACCAGGCGCAACTTAATGCATTTGGCGCAATGCTCTGCGGCACGCGTATTCATAAATTGACGAAGGTTCGGGTGAAAACGACAATTTGTTTTAGAGGCGATTTGCAATAATTTCGGGCGTAAAGCATAGTAGCAGGCAAAAATTGCAATCACACATAAATGTCAAGTAACATGGACGTAAAAGTTCTCAACCTAAAGTCCAGTTCTACATTCAGCTATTGGTCAGGTTTAGGTTAAGGCAGACTAGGTCCATGACTAAGAGATTGATCCCACGCTTCGTACCCCTGCTTAAAGAGGTGGCCACGTGTAAGACGCACTCCAGTCTTAAGTCAGGAATAATAGAACAATGACATGGTTGGGTAGGTTTACTTATGATTAAGATCCAACACTATTGCTTAGGAAGCTTTTTGGAAGGACAAAAGCGCAAACCCCCGGGATGACCTCACACATAGAACATGTGCTAATGAGGCAAGGTAGATTGTCCTTATGGTGGCTGAACAGTAGCCATGCATATGCAAAACTATATATTATTCTAAGGCATAAAAATAAGAAGGAATTGTATTTTTCAAGTTTCACCCACTAATTTTAAAAAATTTATTTTTTAAAATCCTCCCCAGTGAAGTCGCCAAATTGTTGGCGTGTTTTTATTTCACATACGCGGCATTAGCGCGTATTAGATTTGACTACCCCACTGTAAAGGTTTTTTTGAAAATTGTTTTGAAAGAAGTCGCCAACAATTCTTTTTAGGAATAATCATAAACCTAATTGGATATGGGAAAACCATAGGGACAAATTATCCAATGTAGATTTTCCCGTCCTGACTCCATAGATGGTCAAAATGAACCAAAGATTGATTTCGGGGGTAAGGGTATAAATATGGTCAGGAACCATATTGCCCATTGCTGGCTTCTACTAAATATCGATTTATTACAGATTTTATGCCAAAGAATAATCATATAATGTTTTCAACACCCTAAAAAAATATTTAGTCTAAGTTGGTTCGGGAAACACATAAAATGACTATTTTTTAGTGACATGTTATTAATCAATCAATATTACAGGGAACCTAACAGGTTGTCCAAATTAATCTGATTAATGTTAGAACAGTTCGTTAGGTCTTTGATTAGCAAAAATAACATGTGGGTTATAAAAGCTATAATGCAAACAATCATATAATATGCATAGAATAATCAGGCGAGCATATAATAATGTATGAAAATAAATAAAAAAGAAGAAAAAGTTTTGAATATACAGTAGAACAGTTTTCTATTAAAGATCTACATCAGGAAAGAAAACAGTTAGTAACTTCAATATAAAATAGGAATTTATCTAAGGACCCTCAGGATTATACCGTGGCTTGGGTCTGCGAGATTGACAACCTTCGGGACGAGCAATCGCGAAGCCTGAAAATCTGAATGTATGAAAGTATGCAGATTTGAATGCGTTTGTGTTTGAAAGTATGAGTTTTGTAGGGAAATTTTGTAGTTCGTAGAGAGGTTCGTAAAGTATTCGTCGAGTTCGAAGTGTGTTAATGTGAAAAAACCATTCTTAAATCTATTCGGAAATCAGGCCTTATTTATAGGGAAAACGGCACTACGCCTCACGCGCTGGCTGCGTCTGGCGCAGCTGACGTGTCAAACGCATGACGCGGCATGACCAGTAAAAAGCGTACACATGGTACGCACTTTTAAAAAAGATAAGAAAGAAAATCCGCGTCTCAAGCAGACAACTACGCTTGACGCAGGACTCTACATCAAACAGAAATGAACGTGGCAGTTATGGTGCGCTCAGCACAGTTTGTGCGCTAGGCGCAGCTTACGTGGTCCACGTGGCAGGACACTGCGCTCAGCACAGTCATTGCGCTCGGCGCAACAACTGCGCTCAATGCAGCGCTTGTTTTTCGACATGTTTTGATAGTTTTTTGATAAAAACGCGTTCTAAAAGATTTTCTTTTATCTTTTAACTACGGATATCTAATTTTACGGGATAAAATCTTATTTTGACTTATAAAAAATATCTTTTGAAAATATTTATTTATTAAAATAAATCAATTAATCATCAATTAATTGGGCTTTTCAATGTCTTTTTGAAAGGGTTTTGAATGGCTTTTCAGACAGCTCTGCACTTGGATCGGACCAATTAAGACGACGGTATGTTTCATCATCGGATCCTTAAATGGGGAGACACGATTATGTGTCTACAGTGCTATAATCACCCCCCTTTAAGAAAGTTTCGTCCTCGAAACTTGAACGACACGAAGAAGTGCTATACAATGACGACGCGCAGATTAGTTTCGGCCATCCAATTAACATCTTGGAGGCATCCTACAAAAACGAAAACGCTAGCCCTTGCTAAACCTCATATAACACATCTGTTAACAAAAATAACTCCCAAAGCTTCTTCCTACCCAAGTAAGTCTCACTAAGTACTTTTCTTGAAGCCTAAGATACTAATAAATTTAGATGCAACAATTACACATTTCTCATGGAATATGTAGCAACTCAATGAGAGTTTTTGGATCATTTGCTCTGATACTAACTGTAACACTCCGTTCTTTCATAAACATAATTTAAACAAAATCGAACATTTTATTAAAGAAATGACAATAGCGGAAATATCGTCTGACGGAAATGTCACTCTAAATAAGGGTTAAATATAAACTAAAGAAAATAAAAATCCAAATGAATTATCTCAAAATATCCATAAAGAGTTTAAACAACCTCATAAATCCAATGTATTCAACGTAAAATAATAAAAGAAAATAAAATCTCTCAATTTCCTAAATAACCTCTCAGTCATTGCCCATAAGACGAAACAAACATGACTCATAAACACCTGCAAAACATATCAACAAATATCCGTAATCAGTGGGGAGTAACTAACAGCTCTCCCAGCCCAATTAGGATCCATATAAGACTTATAAATGCCTTAATAATCAAGTTATACAAAAACATCTCAAAAGTAAACTTCAAATAACCAAATATAACACTCAAACAGAGATTACAATATGGTAAATACCAAAAGGGTAAAGGTAACATAATAAACATATGTATAAATAAATATACCTATAAATACATCTATCAACAACATAAACATATAAGTTTAACTAATAAAATAATATAATTAGTTTGAAAGATAGAGCTGAACGCTAGTGGACAACCCACTTTCTATCGTAATGTCAGATTGCAATCTCCGGACAGCCTATGGGTTACGTTTCCTATTGCTTGTGTCTAAGAATGGCCAAACTCCCGATGCGGTGTAGGATTCCTTCCTCGCCGACCTCTCGGGCGACAACAAAACCAAGGTATACACCAAATTAGTAATAATAAAATAACAAATTAGGAATAATAAAATTGTAATAACAAAACCAAGGTATACACCAAATTCTTCACCTTGGGATTCCATCCTTCCGAATATCTTGCTCTCAAACAAAATAGTAATAATAATATAACCCTCAATCATCAAATAACACGGATGCCCTTAAGGCATTACACCAAATTAGTACAAATCTAGGATCGCAGCCCAAGAATTTCAATTTAGTATAACGTTCTTTCGAAAATTATAATATAATGAATAATAATACTTTAACTCATCATAAAAATGAAAGAAACATTTTAATTACATGAAAACACTTACAAGAACAACTACATCCGTACCCGAATGATCCAACTACAAAAACTAAGCAAAAGAAAAAAATACATATCCAAATAATTGAACCAATAATAACAAAACTAACAAAGCCCACCAAGAAAAGCAACAACATCTATTATGCAACCAATACCATCCTACAATACACATGAACATCAAGCAGGGAAGGCCAACAAGTAAAAGCAACAAATGCTAGACAAGGAGACAAAGAAGTTGAGTAAGAGCAATAGCAAAACCACTTGTATAACAACACTAACAACACCAAAGCACCGCAACTGTAGCAGTATTGTATAAGAGCAATGCAACAAATATGAGTAAAACATTATAGCCACAAAGCCATCCTTTGACAAACCAAACTTATTCATACCTCCATTCTTACCCAACTTCATACTCACGTTTCAAAGATTATGCTCTAACATATGCTATAAACTATTATAATCATGTTAACCAAATCATCCAAAGATTATCATGAGAAAACGCAATCCCTGTAAATCAGCTTGTAAAATAATATTCATAAAACAAATATCATAGCTCTATATAAGCATAACAACCCAACAATTCAAGTTTACAAGTTATAATAACCATAAAACTCAACATATAGATAATCCCCTCCCGTCCCCCCTCAAATTCCTAAGATAATACTAACCCAACTTAAGTACTAAAACTAATATAAACCCTATATGAATTCTAATCGATCTAGGGTTGCCATTAGTTACCTTTGAAGACCTCCAATTGCTTGATTTCCATTATGTATTGTTCTTTTCCGACCACGATTCTCAATGATATGAAGATCAGATGCCAAATTGCTCATGTCAAAGTGATGTTCCATATGTCTTCAACGTGCTGTCCAAATTTCAGGACAATCTAACGGTTAGATCTCCAGATATACTCAATTTCGTGAAGGTATAGCGGGAAAATCCGGGAAGAACTTTTCCTCTCTTTCTCTCTTCAAAAAGTCGACAGATTTGGGGAAGAAGTGGGACTGATTTTTTGCTATTACAAATATCTCCAAAGATGATTGAAAAGAGGAGTAAAAAGGGAGGTTACACTAGCTAGAATTAAGGTGTTTAATTGGCATTAAAGAGGGGGTTTCAAGCTTCAAAAGTCACTTCCTTCTCCATTAAAATAACTGACTTTTGGGCAGCTGATCTTTTAAGACCCAAACTCCATGTCCAAAAAGTTATTACGACAGTCCAACGCGCGATTGAAGCGATAAAATAAAATGCATAGCTAAAACGCAAAATTTAAATACTAGAAAAATATATAATTTCTAATCAAATAAACTATAAATATAACTTTTTAAAAGTTGAAAAAAAGGTATACGATATAATATTTTTGAGTAAAATATCCTAATTTTGACGAAAAATAATAATTAAGGGAAAATAACTCGAAGAAATTAAGAACGAAAATCCATGGTGTTACAATCACCCCCCCTTAAGAAAGTTTCGTCCTCGAAACTTGAAACGACACGAAGATGTGCTATAGGATGATGACGTGCAAATTAGTTTCGGCCATCCAATTAACGTCTTGGAGGCATCCTACCAAAACGAAAACGTTAGCCCTTGCTAAACCTCACTAACTAATACATAAGAAAAACATATAACACATATGTTAACAAAAATAACTCCCAAAGCTTCTTCCTACCCAAGTAACTCTCACTAAGAACTTTGCTTGAACCCGAAGATACTAACAAATTTAGATGCAACAATTACACATTTCCTATGGAATATGTAGCAACTCAATGAGAGTTTTTGGATTATTTGCTCTTATACTAACTGTAACACTCCGTCCTTTTATAAACATAATTTTAAAAAAATCAAACATTTTATTAAGGAAATGATGATAGCGGAAATATCGTCTGACGAAAATGTCACTCTAAATAAGGGTTAAATTTAAACTAAAGAAAATAAAACCCAAATGAATTATCTCAAAATATCCATAAAGAGTTTAAACAACCTCATAAACCCAATGTATTCAACGTAAAATAATAGAATAAAATAATATCTCTCAATTTCCTAAATAACCTCTTAGTCATTGCCCCTAAGACGAAACAAACATGCCTCATAAACACCAGCAAAACATATCAACAACCATCTATAATCAGTGGGGAGTAACTAACAACTCTCCCAGCCCAATTAGGATCCATATAAGACTTATAAAAGCCTTTATAATCAAGTTATACAAAAACATCTCAAAAGTAAACTTCAAATAACCAAATATAACACTCAAACAGAGATGATACAATATGGTAAATACAAAAAGGGTAAAGGTAACATAATAAGCATATGTATAAATAAATATACCTATAAATAAATGTATCAACAACATAAACCATAGAAGTTTAAAGTAATAAAATAATATAATTTATTTGAGAGATAGAGCTGAACGCTAGTGGACAACCCACTTCCTATGGTAATGTCAGATCGCAATCTCCGGACAGCCTATGGGTTACGTTCCATATTGCTTGTGTCTAAGAATGGTCATACTCCCGATGCGGTGTAGGATTCCATCCTCACCGACCTATCGGACGACAACAAAACCAAGGTATACCTTGCATTCCGTCCTATGGTTTACATGTTCTTCACCTTGGGATTCCGTCCCTTAGGATATCTTGCTCTCAAACAAAATAGTAATAATAAAATAACACTCAATCATCAAATAACACGGATGCCCTTAAGGCCTTGCACCAAATAAGCAGAAATCTAGGATCGTAACCCATGAATTTCAATTTAGTATAATGTTCTTCTGAAAATAACAATATAATGAATAATAATATTTTAGCTCATCATAAAAATAAATGAAACTTAAATACTTGAAAACACTTACAAGAACAACTACATGCATACCCGAATGATCCAACTACAAAAACTAAGCAAAAGACCAAAATACATAACCAATTAGTTGAACCAACAATAACAAAATTAACAAAGCCCACCAAGAAAACCAACAACATCTAGTATGCAACCAATACCATCCCACAATACACATGAACATCAAGCAGAGAAGGCCAGCAAGTAAGAGGAACAAATGCTAGACAAGCAGACAAAGAAGTTGAGTAAGAGCAATAACAAAACCACTTTTATAACAACACTAACAACACTTAAGCACCGCAACTGTAGTAGTATTGTATAAGAGCAATACAACCAATATGAGTAAAACATTATAGCCACAAAACAATCCTTTGACAAACCAAACTTATTCATATCTTCATTCTTACCCAACTTCATACTTATGTTTCAAAGATTATGCTCTACATATGCTATAAACTATTATAATCATGTTAACCAAACAATCCAAAGATTTTCATGAGAAAACATACTCCATGTAAGGCAGCTTGTAAAATAATACTCCCTCTGTCCCAAAATACTTTTTACACTTTCCTTTTTCATCTGTCCCAGAATACTCTTTACACTTCTATTTTTCGATATGACCCACTATTATTTTAATCATTCTACCTTTTAAACATTGGCCCACACTCTCTCTCCTCCAAATAAAATAATACCACTCCTATTACATACCAACTCAAACCATGGCCCACATTTTCTCTCCTTAAAATAAAATAATACTACTTTTACTAACTACTCACTCCTATCACATCTACTTTTCAATAAAATAACAATCGATAACCAAACAACTTATCATCTAAAACTACGTGTCCTGATAAGTGTCAAGAGTATTTTGGGACGGAGGGAGCATTCATAAAAGAAATATCTTAGCTCTATATAAGCATAATAACCTAACTATTTAAGTTTAGAAGTTACAATAACCATATAACTCAACATATAGATAATCCCCCCCCCCCCAAAATCCTAAGATAATACTAACCCAAATTAAGTACTAAAACTAATATAAACCCAATTCGAATTCTAATCGATCTAGGGTCGCCATTAGTTACCTTTGAAGACCTCCAATTGCTTGCATTTCTATTATTTACTGTTCTGTTCCTACCACGATTCCCAACGATATGAAGTTCATATGCCAAATCGCTCCTGTCAAAGTGATGTTCCATATGTCTTTAACGTGCTTTCCATATTTCACCACAATCCAACGGTTAGAGCTCCAGATATAGTCATATTCATGAAGGTATGGCGGAAAAATACGGGAAAAACTTTTCCTCTCTCTCTTCAAAAAGTCCACTGGTTTGGGGAAGAAGTGGGTCTGATTTTTTTGCTATTACAAACATCTCCAAAGATGATTGAAAAGAGGAGTAAAAAGGGAGGTTACACTAGCTAGTTTTAAGGGATTCAATTGGCATTAAAGTGGGGGTTACAAGCTTCATAAGTTTCTTACTTCTCCATTAAAATAACTGATTTTTGGGCAGCTGATCTTTTAGGACCCAAACTCCGTGGGCAAAAAGTTATTATGACGGTCCAACGCGCGATTGAAGCGATAAAATAAAATGCATTGCTAAAACGCAAAATTTAAATACTAGAAAAATATATAATTTCTAATCAAATAAGCTATATATATAACTTTTTAAAAGTCGAAAAAAAAGGTATACGATATAATAATTTTAAGGAGTAAAATATCCTAATTTTAACGAAAAAAAATAATTAAGAGAAAATAACTCGATGAAATTATGAACTAAAATTCGTGGTGTTACAATCACCCACCCTTTAAGAAAGTTTCGTCCTCGAAACTTGAAACGACACGGAGAGGTGCTATACGATGACGACGCGCAGATTAGTTTCTGCCATCCAATTAACGTCTTGGAGGCATCCTACAAAAACAAAAATGTAGCCCTTGCTAAACCTCACTAACCTATACATAAGAAAAACATATAACACATCTGTTAAAAAAAATAACTCCCAAAGCTTCTTCCTACCAAAGTAACTCTCACTAAGTACTTTTCTTGAAACCTAAGATACTTATTAGTTTAGATGCAACAATTACACATTTCCCATGGAATATATAGCAACTCAATGAGATTTTTTGGATCATTTGCTATGATACTAATTGTAACACTCCGTCCTTTTATAAACATAATTAAACGAAATCGGACATTTTATTAAAGAAATGATGATAGCGAAAATATTGTCTGACGGAAATGTCACTCTAAATAAGGATTAAATATAAACTAAAGAAAATAAAACCCAAATGAATTATCTCAAAATATCCATAAAGAGTTTAAACAACCTCATAAACCCAATCTATTCAACGTAAAATAATAAAATAAAATAAAATAAAATCTCTCAATTTCCTAAATAACCTCTCAGTCATTTCCCATAAGACGAAACAAACATGCCTCATAAACACCTGCAAAACATATCAACAAACTTCCATAATCCGTGGGGAGTAACTAACAGCTCTCCCAGCCCAATTAGGATCCATATTAGACTAATAAAAGCCTTAATAATCAAGTTATACAAAAACATCTCAAAAGTAAACTTCAAATAACCAAATATAATACCCAAACAGAGATAATACAATATGGTAAATACAAAAAGGGTAAAGGTAACATAATAAACATATGTATAAATAAATATACCTATATATACATTTATCAACAACATAAATCATAGAAGTTTAAACTAATAAAATAAAATTAGTTTGAGAGATAAAGTTGAACGCTAGTCGACAACCCACTTCCTATAGTAATGTCAGATGGCGATCTCCAGACAGCCCATGGGTTACGTTCCCTATTGCTTGCGTCTAAGAATGGCCATACTCCCGATGCGGTGTAGGATTTCATCCTCACCGACCTCTTGGACGACAACAAAACCAAGGTATACCTAGGATTTCGTCTTATGTTTGCATGTTCTTCACCTTGGGATTCCGTCCCTCCGGATATCTTACTCTCAAACAAAATAGCAATAATAAAAATAACACTCAATCAACAAATAACACGGATGCCCTTAAGGCCTTACACCAAATCAGCAGAAATCTATGATCGCAACCCAAGAATTTCAATTTAGTATAACGTTCTTCTGAAAATAATAATATAATGAATAATAATACTTTAACTCATCATAAAAATAAAAGAAACATTTTAAATACTTGAAAACACTTACAAGAACAACTACATGCATACCCGAATGATCCAACTACAAAAACTAAGCAAAAGAGCAAAATACATAACCAAATAATTGAACCAATAATAACAAATCTAGCAAAGCACAATGAGAAAAGCAGCAACGTCTAGTATGCAACCAATACCATCCCTCAATACACATGAACATCAAGCAGGAAGGCCAGCAAGTAAGAGCAACAAATGCTAGGCTACCATCAACAAATGCTAGACAAGCAGGCAATGAAGCTGAGTGAGAGCAAGAATAAAACAACTTATATAACAAGACTAACAACACTAACAACACTTAAGCACCACAACTATAGTAGTATTGTATAAGAGCAATACAACAAATATGAGTAGAACAATATAGCCACAAAACTATCCTTTGACATACGAAACATATTCATACCTCCATTCTTACCCAACTGCATACTCATGTTTCAAAGATTATGCTCTAACATATGCTATAAGCTATTAAAATCATGTTAACCAAATAATCCAAAGATTTTCATTAAAAAATATACTCCACGTAATTCAGCTTGTAAAATAATATTCATAAAAGAAATATCATAGCTCTATATAAGCATAACAACCCAACAATTCAAGTTTACAAGTTACAATAACCATATAACTCAACATATAGATAATCCTCCCCCTCTCAAATTCCTAAGATAATACTAACGCAACTTAAGTACTAAAACTAATATAAACCATATACAAATTCTAATCGATCTAGGGTCGCCATTAGTTACCTTTGAAGACCTCCAATTGCTTGCATTTTCATTATGTAATGTTTTATTCCGACCACAATTCCCAACGATATGAAGCTCATATGCTAAATCGCTCCTGTCAAAGTGATGTTCCATATGTCTTTAACGTGCTTTCCATATTTCACCACAATCTAACGGTTAGATCTCCAGATATAGTCATATTCGTGAAGGTATGGCGGTAAAAACCGGGAAGAACTTTTCCTCTTTCTCTCTTCAAAAATTCGACTGATTTGGGGAAGAAGTGTGTCTGATTTTTTTGCTATTACAAACATCTCCAACGATGATTGAAAAGAGGAGTAAAAAGGGAGGTTACACTAGCTAGTTTTAAGGGATTCAATTGGCATTAAAGAGGGGGTTACAAGCTTTAAAAGTCACTTCCTTCTCCATTAAAATAACTGATTTTTGGGCAACTGATCTTTTAGGACCCAAACTCCAGGTCCAAAAAGTTATTACGACAGTCCAACGCACGGTTGAAGCGATAAAATAAAATGCACAGCTAAAACGAAAAATATAAATACTAGAAAAATATATAATTTCTAATCAAATAAGCTATATATATAACTTTATAAAAGTTAAAAAAAAAAGGTATACGATATAATATTTTCGGTTTTTTTCACCATATGCCCCCGACAAATTGAAAAATTTACCATATACCCTCAATGCTTCAGATATGCACCATATACTCCTAAGTTTTCAAAAACGTTCACCATATACCCTTTTCCTAACAGCCGTTAACTCACCATTAGCAATATTTATGATTTTGCCACCAGTAACCCTTAACCCCTAATCCTTACCCTAATTCTAAACCTATCCCTAACTCCCCTCCCCCTCCCCCTCCCCTCGACCCTAGCCCACCACCCCCGCCTGCCCACCACCCCCTCGCCTCCACCGCTGCGGCCCCCCCCCCTCCCCTCCACCGCCGCCCCTACCCCCTCCCCCCGTAAATTCGAAAATTCCGTAGCCCCCTTGAATTTCCTCCGCCGCAGCCCCCCTTCGAAAATCCCGTAGCCATTCCCCGCCGCAAAATACATCCTCCTCCATCTATTCTTGAAATCGACATGGTTGTTCAACAACCGAGATTTTTTCTTTGAAAATCACATAACAAGAAATCAAACCATATTTTTAAACAGGGGGGGGGTGCGGGGGGTCTAGGCCGCGCCGCTGGGAGCAGGGGTTGTTGAGGGGTTTGTCTTGCTCGCGAGGAGAGGGTCGAAGGAAGGAAAGGGGTGTAGGGGGGTCTGGACTAGGGCTGCGCTGCTGCGAGGAGGGGGCGAGGGAGGGAAAAGGGTGCGGGGGGGTCTAGGCTAGGGCTGCGTTGTTGCGGGGAGGGGGGCGAGGGAAGGAAGGGGGTGCGGGGGTTCTGCTGCAGGGAGGGGGCGAGGGAAGGAAGGGGGTGCGGTGGTGGTTCCCGCTGCGAGGATGGGGGGCGAGGGAAGGAAGGGGGTGGGGGTGAGGGGCTCGGGGGGATGGCAGAGGAGGGGGTGGTGGTGGGTTGGGGGTGGGGAAACTTATTACGCTTAGGTTAATTAGGGTTAGTGTTTGGGGGTTAGGTTAATTAGGCATTAGGGTTAGGGTTAGGGTTAGGAGTTAGAGTTAGGGTTAGGGGATAATGGTGGCAAAATCATAAATAAAACTAATGGCCAGTTAACATCCGTTAGCAAAAAGGGTACATGGCGAACAGTTTTGAAAACTCAAGGGTATATGGTGAATTTCTGAAACATTGAGGGTATATGGTGAATTTTTCAATTTGTCGGGGGTATATGGTGAAAAAACCGTAATAATTTTAAGGAGTAAAATATCCTAATTTTAACGAAAAATAATAATTAAGGGAAAATAACTCGAAGAAATTATGATCTAAAATCCGTGGTATTACAATCACCCCCCTTAAGAAAGTTTCGTCCTTGAAACTTGAAACGACACGAAGAGGTGCTATACGATGACGACACGCATATTAGTTTCGGCCGTCCAATTAACGTCTTGGAGGCATCCTACAAAAACGAAAACGTTAGCCCTTGCTAAACCTCACTAACTAGTACATAAGAAAAACATATAACACATCTGTTAACAAAAATAACTCCCAAAGCTTCTTCCTACCCAAGTAACTCTCACTAAGTACTTTTCTTGAAACCTAAGATACTAATAAATTTAGATGCAACAATTACACATTTCCCATGGAATATATAGCAACTCAATGAGATTTTTTGGATCATTTGTTCTGATATTAACTGTAACACTCCGTCCTTTTATAAACATAATTTAAACAAAATCGAACATTTTATTAAAGAAATAGCGGAAATATCGTCTGACGGAAATGTCACTCTAAATAAGGATTAAATATGAACTCAAGAAAATAAAACCCAAATGAATTATCTCAAAATATCCATAATGAGTTTAAACAACCTCATAAACCTAATGTATTCAACGTAAAATAATAAAAAAAAAAAAATAATTTCTCTCAATTTCCTAAATAACCTCTTAGTCATTTCCCATAAGACGAAACAAACATGCCTCATAAACACCTGCAAAACATATCAACAAACATCTATAATCAGTGGGGAGTAACTAACGGCTCTTCCAGCCCAATTAGGATCCACATAAGACTTACAAAAGCCTTAATAATCAAGTTATACAAAACATCTGAAAAGTAAACTTCAAATAACCAAATATAACACTCAAACAAAGATAATATCATATGGTAAACACAAAAAGGGTAAAGGTAACATAATAAACATGTGCATAAATAAATATACCTATAAATACATGTATCAACAATATAAATCATAGAAGTTTAAACTAATAAAATAATATAATTAGTTTGAGCGATAGAGCTGAACGCTAGTGGACAACCCACTTCCTATGGTAATGTCAGTTCGCAATCTCCAGACAGCCTATGGGTTACTTTCCCTACTGTCTGTGCCTTAGAATGGCCATACTCCCGATGTGGTGTAGGATTCCGTCCTCACCGACCTCTCGGACGACAACAAAACCAATGTATACCTAGGATTCCGTCCTATGATTTGCATGTTCTTCACCTTGGGATTTCGTCCCTCCGGATATCTTGCTCTCAAACAAAATAGTAATAATAAATTAACACTCAATCATCAAATAACACGGATGCCCTTAAGGCCTTACACCAAATCAACAGAAATCTAGGATCGCAAACCAAGAATTTCAATTTAGTATAACGTTCCTATGAAAATAATAATATAATGAATAATAATACTTTAACTCATCATAAAAGTAAAAGAAACATTTTAAATACTTGAAAACACTTACAAGAACAACTACATGCATACCCGAATGATCCAACTACAAAAACTAAACAAAAGAGCAAAAGACATAACTAAATAATTGAACCAATAATAACAAACCGAATAAAGCCCACCAAGAAAAGCAACAACATCTAGTATGCAACCAATACCATCCCACAATACACATGAACATCAAGCACAGAAGGCCAGTAAGTAAGAGCAACAAATGCTAGACAACCAGGCAAAGAAGCTGAGTAAGAGCAATAACAAAACCACTTGTATAACAAGACTAACAACACTAACAACACTTAAGCACCACAACTATAGCAGTATTGTATAAGAGCATTACAACAAATATGAGTAGATCAATATAGCCACAAAACCATCCTTTGACATACGAAACTTATTCATACCTCCATTCTTACCCAAATTCATACTCACGTTTCAAAGATTATGCTCTAACATATGCTATAAACTATTATAATCATGTTAACCAAATAATCCAATGATTTTCATTAGAAAACATATTCCACTTAAGTCAGCTTGTAATATAATATTCATAAAAGAAATATCATTGCTCTATGTAAGCATAACAACCCCAAAATTCAAGTTTACAAGTTACAATAACCATATAACTCAACATATAGATAATCCCCCCCCCCAAATGAAATTTCTAAGATAATACTAACCCAACTTAAGTACTAAAACTAATATAAAACGTATACGAATTCTAATCGATCTAGGGTCGCCATTAGTTACCTTTGAAGACCTCCAATTGCTTCCATTTACATTATGTACTGTTATGTTCCGACCACGATTCCCAACGATATGAAGCTCAGATGCGAAATCGCTCCTGTCCAAGTGACGTTCCATATGTCTTTAACGTGCTATCCAAATTTCAGCACAATCCAACGGTTAGATCTCTAGATATGTCATTTTCGTGAAGGTATGGCGAGAAAATCCGAGAAGGACTTTTCCTCTCTTTCTCTCTTCAAAAAGTCGACTGATTTGGGGAAGAAGTGGGTCTGATTTTTTTGCTATTACAAACATGTCCAAAGATAACAAAGGATGTCTTGGCCTAGTGGTTAAGATTGAGGTGCTGTGAACGATAGGTCACAGGTTCGAATCCCCCCTCCCCTTCTTTGTACTTTGTAATGCCTTTGTGGCTCACATTGATAAAAAAAAAAAAAAAAAAAAAAAAAAAATAAAAAAAAACATGTACAAAGATGATTGAAAAGAGGAGTAAAAAGGGAGTTTACACTATCTAGAAAAAAGGGATTCAATTGGCATTAAAGAGGGGGTTACAAGCTTCAAAAGTCACTTCCTTCTCCATTAAAATAACTGATTTTTGGGCAGCTGATCTTTTAGGACCCAAACTCCATGTCCAAAAAGTTATTACGACGGTCCAACGCGCGATTGAAGCGATAAAATAAAATGCATAGCTAAAACGCAAAATTTAAATACTAGAAAAATATATAATTTGTAATCAAATAAACTATATATATAACTTTTAAAAAATTGTAAAAAAGGTATACGATATAATATTTTTAAGGAGTAAAATATCCTAAATTTAACGAAAAATAATAATTAAGGGAAAATAACTCGAAGAAATTATGAATGAAAATCCATGGTGTTACAATCACCCCCCCTTAAGCAAGTTTCATCCTCGAAACTTGAAACGACACGAAGAGGTGCTATACGATGACGACGCGCAGATTAGTTTCGGCCATTTAATTAATGTCTTCGAGGCATCCTACAAAAACGAAAACGTTTTCCCTTGCAAAACCTCACTAACCAGTACATAAGAAAAACATATAACACATCTGTTAAAAAAATAACTCCCAAAGCTTCTTCCTACCAAAGTAACTCTCACTAAGCACTTTTCTTGAAACCTAAGATACTAATAAATTTAAATGCAAAAATTACACATTTCCATGGAATATATAGCAACTCAATGAGATTTTTTGGATCATTTGCTCTGATACTAACTATAACACTCCATCCTTTTATAAACATAATTTAAACAAAATCGGACATTTTATTAAAGAAATGACGGTAGCGGAAATATCGTCTGATGGAAATGTCACTCTAAATAGGGGTTAAATATAAACTAAAGAAAATAAAACCCAAATGAATTATCTACAAATATCCATAAAGAGTTTAAACAACCTCATAAACCCAATGTATTCAACGTAAAATAATAAAATAAAATAAAATCTCTCAATTTCCTAAATAACCTCTAAGTCATTGCCCATAAGACGAAACAAATATGCCTCATAAACACATGCAAAACATATCAACAAACATCCGTAATCAGTGGAGAGTAACTAACAGCTCTCCCAGCCCAATTAGGATCCATATAAGACTTATAAAAGCCTTAATAATCAAGTTATATATACAAAAACATCTCAAAAGTAAACTTAAAATAACCAAATATAACACTCAAAAAGAGATAATACAATATGGTAAATACAAAAAGGGTAACGGTAACATAATAAACATATGTATAAATAAATATACTTATAAATACATGTATCAACAACATAAATCATACAAGTTGAAACTAATAAAATAATATAATTAGTTTGATAGATAGAGTTGAACGCTAGTGGACAACCCACTTCCTATAGTAATGTCAGATCGCAATCTCCAGACAGCCTATGGGTTACGTTCCCTATTGCTTGTGTCTAAGAATGGCCATACTTCCGATGCGGCGTAGGATTCCGTCCTCACGACCTCTTGGACGACAACAAAACCAAGGTATACCTAGGATTTCGTCCTATAGTTTGCATGTTCTTCACCTTGGGATTCCGTCCCTCCGGATTTCTCGCTCTCAAACAAAATAGCAACAATAAAAATAACACACAATCATCAAATAACACGGATTCCCTTAAGGCGTTACACCAAATCAGCAAAAATCTAGGATCGCAACCCAAGAATTTCAATTTAGTATAACGTTCATCCGAAAATAATAGTATAATGAATAATAATACTTTAACTCATCATAAAAATAAAAGAAACATTTTAAATACTTGAAAACACTTACAAGATCAACAACATGCATACCCGAATGATCCAACTACAAAAACTAAGCTAAAGAACAAAATACATAACCAAATAATTGAACCAATAATAACAAAACTAACAAAGAAGCCAACCAAGAAAAGCAACAACATCTAGTATGCAACCAATACCATCCCACAATACACATGAACATCAAGCAGTGAAGGCCGGCAAGTAAGAGCAACAAATGCTAGACAAGCAGGCAAAGAAGCTGAGTAAGAGCAATAACAAAACCAGTTCAATAACAACACTAACAACACTTAAGCACCGCAACTGTAGCGTTATTGTATAAGAGCAATACGACAAATATGAGTAAAGCAATATAGCCACAAAACCATCCTTTGACAAACCAAACTTATTCATACCTCCATTCTTACCCAACTCCATACTCACGTTTCAAAGATTATGCTCTAACATATGCTATAAACTATTATCATCATGTTAACCAAATAATCCAAAGATTTTCATGAGAAAACATACTCCACATAAGTGAGCTTGTAAAATAATATTCATAAATGAAATATCATAGCTCTATATAAGCATAAAAACCCAACAATTCAAGTTGACAAGTTACAATAACCATATAACTCAACATATAGATAATCCCTCCCCCCCAAACGTTCCTAAGATAATACTAACCCAACTTAAGTACTAAAACTAATATAAACCCCATACGAATTCTAATCGATCTAAGGTCGCCATTAGTTACCTTTGAAGACCTCCAATTGCTTGCATTTCCAATATGTATTGTTCTGTTCCGACAAGGCGACAACGATTCCCAACGATATGAAGCTCAGATGCCAAATCGCTCTTGTCAAAGTGACGTTCCATATGTCTTCAACGTGCTAGCCAAATTTCAGGACAATCCAACAGTTATTTCTCTTGATATAGTCATTTTCGTGAAGGTATGGTGGGAAAATCCGGGAAGAACTTTTTCTCTCTTTCTCTCTTCAAAAAGTCGATTGATTTGGGGAAGAAGTGGGACTGATTTTCTTGCTATTACAAACATCTCCAAAGATGATTGAATAGAGGAGTAAAAAGGGAGTTACACTAGCTTGAAATAAGGGTAACAATTGCCATTAAAGAAGGGGTTACAAGCTTCAAAAGTCACTTCCTTCTCCATTAAAATAACTGATTTTGGGGCAGCTGATCTTTTATGACCCAAATTCCATGTCCAAAAAGTTATTCAACGGTCCAACGCGCGATTGAAGCGATAAAATAAAATGCATAGCTAAAACGCAAAATTTAAATACTAGAAATATATATAATTTCTAATCAAATAAACTAGGAAAAATTATTTTAAATAAGTCAACCTTTGCGCGATCTTCCCATTTTAAGTCTACCTTTTAATTATCCTTGATTGAGTTAGGCTTCTATGTCTGTTTTCTTCTATTGAGTTTTAACCTGTTTGTGACTTGTTTAGTAGGTTACTTATGATACGTGTGGCAATGTCCCACCCCACCCTCGCCTCCCTTGCCTATTCTAGAAGAAAGGACTTGTAACACGTATCATAAGTAACCTAATAAACAAGTCACAAACAGGTTAAAACTCAATAGAAGAAAACAGACATACAAGCCCAACTCAATCGGGGATAATCAAAAGGTAGACTTAAAATGGGAAGATCGCGCAAAGGTTGACTTATTTAAAACAATTTTTCCAATACACTATATATATAACTTTTTAAAAGTTTACGATATAATATTTTTAAGGAGTAAGATATCCTAATTTTACCAAAGAATAATAATTAAGGGAAAATAACTCGAAGAAATTATGAACGAAAATCCGTGGTGTTACAATCACGCCCCCCTTAAGAAAGTTTCGTCCCGGAAACTTGAAACGACACGAAGTGGTGCTATACGATGACGACGCGCAGATTAGTTTCAGCTATCCAGTTAACGTGTTGGAGGCATCCTACACAAACGAAAACGTAAGCGCTTGCTAAACCTCACTAACTAATACATAAGAAAAACATATAACACATCTGTTAACAAAAATAACTCCCAAAGATTCTTCCTACCCAAGTAACTCTCACTAAGTACTTTTCTTGAACCTTAAGATACTAATAAATTTAGATGCAACAATTACACATTTCCAATGGAATATGTAGCAACTCAATCAGATTTTTTGGATCATTTACTCTGATACCAACTCGAACACTCCGTCCTTTTATAAGCATAATTTAAACAAAATCGAACATTTTATTAAAGAAATGACGATAGCGGAAATATCGTCTGATGGAAATGTGACTCTAAATAAGGGTTAAATATAAACTAAAAAAAAACAAAACCCAAATGAATTATCTCAAAATATCCATAAAGAGTTTAAACAACCTCATAAACCCAATGTATTAAACGTAAAATAATAAAATAAAATATCTCAATTGCCTAAATAACTTCTCACTCATTGGCCATAAGACGAAACAAACATGCCTCATAAACACCTGCAAAAACATATAACAAACATCCATAATCAGTAGGGAGTAACTAACAGCTCTCCCAGCCCAATTAGGATCTATATAAGACTTATAAAAGCCTTAATAATCAAGTTATACAAAAACATCTCAAAAGTAAACTTCAAATAACCAAATATAACACTTAAACACAGATAATAAAATATGGTAAATACAAAAGGGATAAAGGTAACATAATAAACATATGTATAAATAAATATACCTATAAATACGTGTATCGCAACATAAACTAGAGAAGTTTAAACTAATAAAATAATATCATTTGTTTGAGAGATAGAGCTGAACGCTAGTGGACAACCCACTTCCTATGGTAATGTCAGATCGCAATCTCCAGACAGCCTATGGATTACGTTCCCTACTGTCTGTGTCTAAGAATCGCCATACTCCCGATGCGGTGTAGGATTCTGTCCTCACCGACCTCTCGGACGACAACAAAACCAACGTATACCTAGGATTCCGTCCTATGGTTTGCATGTTCTTCATATTGGGATTCCGTCCCTACGGATATCTTGCTCTCAAACAAAATATTAATAATAAAATAACACTCAATCATCAAATAACACGGATGCCCTTAAGGCCTTACACCAAATCAACATAAATCTAGGATCGCAACCCAAGAATTTTAATTTAGTATAACGTTCTTCTAAAAAAAACATAATGAATAATAATACTTTAACTCATCATAAAAATAAAAGAAACATTTTCAATACTTAAAAACACTTACAAGAATAACTACATGCATACCCGAATGATCCAACTACAAAAACTAAGCCAAAGAACAAAATACATAACCAAATAATTGAACCAATAATAACAAACCTAACAAAGCCCACCAAGAAAAGCAACAATATCTAGTATGCAACCAATACCATCCCAAAATACACATGAACATCAAGCAGGGAATGCCAACAAGTAAGAGCAACCAATGCAAAACTACCAGCAACAAATGCTAGACAAGCAGGCAAAGAAGCGGAGTAAGAGCAATAACAAAATCACTTCTATAACAACACTAACAACACTTAAGCACCGCAACTGTAGCAGTATTGTATAAGAGCAATACAACCAATATGAGTAAAATATTATAGCCACAAAACCATCCTTCGACATACCAAACTTATTCATACCTCCATTCTTACCCAACTTCATACTCACGTTTCAAAGATTATGCTCTAATATATGCTATAAACTATTATGATCATGTTAACCAAATAATCCAAAGATTTTCATGAGAAAACATACTCCACGTAAGTCAGCTTGTAAAATCATATTCATAAAAGAAATATCATAGCTCTATATAAGCATAACAACCCAACAATTAAAGTTTACAAGTTACAATAACCATATAACTCAACATATAGATAATCCCCCCCCCAAATTCCTAAGATAATATTAATTCAACTTAAGTAGTAAAAGTAATATAAACCCTATATGAATTCTAATCGATCTAGGGTCGCCATTAGTTACCTTTGCAGACCTCCAATTGCTTGCATTTCCATTATGTACTGTTCTGTTCCGACCACGATTCCCAATGATATCAAGTGCATATGCCAAATCGCTCCAGTCACAGTGACTTTCCATATGTCTTCAATGTGTTGTCCAAATTTCAGAACCATCCAACGGTTAGATCTCCAGGTACAGTCATTTTCGTGGAGGTATGGCGGGAAAATCCGAGAAGGACTTTCTCTCTTAAAAAAGTCGACGGATTTTGGGAAGAAGTGGGTCTGATTTTTTTGCTATTGCAAACATGTCCAAAGATGATTGAAAAGAGGAGTAAAAAGGGAGGTTACAGTGGCTAGAAATAAGGGATTCAATTGGCATTAAAGAGGGGGTTACAAGCTTCAAAAGTCACTTCCTTCTCTATTAAAATAACTGATTTTTGGGCAGCTGTTCTTTTAGGACCCAAACTCCATGTCCAAAAAGTTATTACGACGGTCCAACACGCGATTGAAGCGATAAAATAAAATGCATAGCTAAAACGCAAAATTTAAAATCTAGAAAAATATATAATTTCTAATCAAATAAGCTATATATATAACTTTATAAAAGTTGAAAAAAAAAAGGTATACGATATAATATTTTCGGTTTTTTCAACACATAGCCCCGACAAATTGAAAAATTTACCATATACCCTCAATGCTTCAGATATGCACCATATACTCCGGAGTTTTCAAAAACGTTCACTATATACCCTTTTCCTAACTGCCGTTAACTCACCGTTAGCTATATTTATGATTTTGCCACCATTAACCCCTAACCCCTAATCCTAACCCTAATTCTTACCCTATCCCTAACTCCCCCCCCTCCCCCTCCCTCTCCCCCCCTCCACCCCAGCCCACCACCCCTCCCCCTCCCCTCCACCTCCGCCCCTACCCCCTCCCCCGTAAATTCGAAAATCCCGTAGCCCCCTTGAATTTCCTCCGCCGCAGCCCCCCCTTCGAAAATCCCGTAGCCATTCTCCGCCGCAAAATACATCCTACTCCATCTATTCTTGAAATCGACATGGTTGTTCAACAACCGAGATTTTTTCTTTGAAAATCGACATAAAAAGAAATCAAACCATATTTTTAAACAGGGGAGGGGGTGCAGGGATAAAATAAAATGAAATCAAACCATGTCCAAAAAGTTATTACGACGGTCCAACGCGCGATTGAAGCGATAAAATAAAATGCATAGCTAAAACGCAAAATTTAAAATACTAGAAAAATATATCATTTCTAATCAAATAAACTATATATATAACTTTTTAAAAGTTGAAAAAATAAGGTATATGATATAATATTATTAAGGAGTAAAATATCCTAATTTTAACGAAAAATAATAATTAAGGGAAAATAACTCGATGAAATTATGAACGGAAATTCGTGGTTTTACAATAACTAATTAACCTTCTAATAAAAATCAATACAGTGGGCCAGATGTTATTTTCAGATGTCAGGACAATTAACACCCATAAACTACACTACAAAAAAAACTGACAAGTAATAACCAACCAATACCATACACGTGCTGAAATTAGTAGTTGCACAAAGGTTTACAACAACTTATGAGAAGGAAATTTTCTGCTCTCTCGGTTCTAAAGTGCTTGGGAGGAAAAATGCAGCAATTAAGAGCAATTTCAGGCAAGAAAAATACAACAATTTACAGCAAACCCCGAAAAAACGCACATCAGAACCAGATAATACGAATTATATACACCTCACAAACAACATAATTTACTTCAAACTTACTAATAATAAAAAAACAATATATACATTACCCAATTCAAGCAAACAATCGATCCTTTACTATCAGAACCACAAAATAATAGGAAAAATCAATTCAAGTTCGACATAGAAACGACTACAAACAACTAACATCACATGAAAACCCTAACAACAAGTAGTAGGATAACGGCCAATCACCATAATTCCAGTAATTCGAAAAAATCAAAAACCATAAAAAAGAAACCCTAGTTACAAAATAATGTAAAAAAGAAATTACCAAGTTGAGCTGGCAGAGATTTGTGGTTGGTGACCTGGGCTGTATTGGTGAAGACGCGACGACCTCCGATGGATCAAGAGCAGAAAAAAGGTAGAAACCAAAAAGAAGAAATGAGGATTAATCAAGAGAGCAGAACTGATTACGATGAACAAACCCTAAATTTTGGGGATTTTTTATCGAGTCACCAATGAATGAAGAAAAAACGCAAAAATGGAGGAAGAAGTTGATATTTTTAATTTCCTTTTTGTATTGGAGATCGAAGTTGAAGTTATTGGTGGTGAGTACGAATCGATAGTAGAAGAAGATGAAATGGAGGTTGAGAGTTGAGGAGAGGTGGTGTGGGTTACAAATCCTAGCCCGTGAGAGAAGAGAGGAAATGAGGGAGAGGAGATGAGTGCAAGAAAAGGAGATGAGTGAGGGCCGTTGTTGAGCCCAGCCTTACTTGTTACAGATCCGGGTGAAATGATCCCAAAGATCAGTTAAATGAGAGAGGATAATCTTGTTATTATAAGTCCAGCTCTATTACCTAACTGGTCCGATTTAGGAAGGCAATCGGATCAGTAGACTTTAACTGATCCGGATTAGGCTAAACCGAATCAGTTTTGTTGTGTCATTTAGTGTTTTTTCCACTAGTGTTTGGCTAATTTCTCGGAACTATGTGCCACAGTGAAGCAAAACAATGTGACTAAATAGTTAGTGAGGCACAACCTATTTCACTTCTCTCTTGTGGGAAAGGCTAACAAAATGGTTGCAGTTCATTCTAGAAGACTCTTTAACTACTTGGGCACAAGTGACCACGACTTTTGTGGATGACCTCAGAACCTAGGAGGAAGATAGCTAACTTCACCCAAGAGGAGGATGAGACACTATATGGAGTTTGAGATATGTTCAAGGACTTTCGAAGATCTTGCCCTCATCATGGTTATAGTCAATAGATGCTTATGCAAAGCTTGTATGATGATCTTCTTCCTATGACCCGTGCAAGCCTTGATTCGGGTGCAGGAGACCAACTAACAAAGCTTTTGATTGACAACATTGAGTCTACCATTGAAGAGGTAGTAAGACACTATTCTTGGGGGAAATATACTAGAACCGCAAACAAGAAGAATATATAACCAAGGGCAAGTATAATCTTGATGCTATTAACCATATTAATGCAAAACTTGATACCCTTGCAAATAAGTTGGCAAAGGTAAGCTTGGCATCTCTTAGCCAAAGCACTTCTCAAGCCTTATCTTGTGAAATTTGTGGTGGTTCGGACCATGCTAGTTCTTTTTGTTGTGGGTCTATGGACCATGTTGCATGGGTGAACTCTAGAGGTGAGGGAAATCCCAACTTCAATAATCAAGGAAGATGGAACAATAATGCAAGTGCTGGATGGAAGAACCCTCAACCATCTCAACCTTACCAAGCCTCAAATAGACCACCCGGATTCCATAACCCCCAACAAGCATTCACACAACCACCCACTAGAGCTCCCTTTGAACCAAACCAACCCAAATAATCTTCCCTAGAATCCACTCTCCAACTCTTCCTAGTCTAACAAACAAAGACAAATACCGACAATGATAGAAAGTTTGGAGAGATAAACACTTCCCTTCAACAATTAAATGCTCACAACAAGATGATTGAGACACAACTTGCTCAAGTGGCACAACAAGTACGCAACAACTCCTCAAATTTTTCTACCCAACTTCCTAGCCAACCAATCATTCGCGAGCAAGCTAAAGCCATCACTTTGAGATCCGGGGCTCACTACGAGGATCCCAAGATGCCCGAACTTGATGATGCTAGTCCTTCCAAGGAGAGTGAGAATGTTGATAGTGGAGTGTGTAAAGAAGTCGAAGAAGTCATTGTGGAAGACATTCAAGAGGATGGGACTCCTATAGTGGTTGAACCTGAAAAATCAAGCAAAGAGCCTTCTCCAATGAAGAGCTACACTCCTCCGGTTCCATATCCTCAAAGGTTAGCAAAGAAGCAATTCAATGACAAATTTATCAAGTTTCTTGAGTTAATGAAGGGTTTACAAGTTCATATTCCATTTCTCCAAGCTATGGCTCAAATGCCCACCTATGCCAAGTTTATAAAGGAACTTCTCACTAACAAGTCCAAACTTGAATAAAGTTCCACCATTGCTCTCACCGTCGAAGTTAGTGCGGTCCTACAAAATAAGCTCCTAAAGAGTTTGAAGATTTGGGTCCTTCTCCATACCTTTAAGGATTGGAGATTTGAAGTCGAAGAGAGCCTTGGCTAACCTCGGGGCTAGTGTTACCTTAATGTCACTCCCCATTGCAAAGAAGCTCAACTTTGAGCTTAAACCCATAAGAAGAGTGATACAACTAGCGGATCGCTCGGTTAAGGTGCACATTGGAGAATTGGAAGATGTCCTGGTGCAAGTTGGGAGAGTCTTCATTCCTTGTGAATTTGTTGTGATGGAAATGGAAGAAGACTTCCAAGTACCTTTTATCTAGGGAAGACCTTTCTTGAAAACGGTCGGAGTGCTAGTTGATATGAAGAGAGATGTCATGACATTGAGAGTTGGAGATCAGAAAATGGAATTCGCCTTCAATATGAGCATGAAAGTCCCTATCATGGAAGAAGTGCATAGGATCGATACCCTTGAGCAAGAAGTGCTAAGCTAAGGGCTTTGATCGAAGCAAAGGATCCACTTGAAGATGTGCTCCTAGAGGAAGAACAAGAAAAGGAGGGTGAAGCTTGGCACCTCAAGCAAGCCATAGACAAAGGACCAATCTATCAACCTACTCATGCAATCCTTGAGGTTATGGAAGCTTCATTGGAAAAAGAGGAGAGGACTACGCCTCCTCCTACATGTGAGTTAAAAACCATCCCCCTTCTTTGAAATCTGATTTTCTTGGAGAAAATGAGACTTACCCTGTGATTGTCAATTCTACACTCAATGGTCCTTCTTTTAATAAACTTCTTTATGTTCTAAAACAACATCGAAGTGCCATTAGGTATACGATTGATGATCTCAAGGGTCTAAGTCCCATCTTGTGTATGCATCGAATTCATTTGGACGGTGGTCAAGCCTCCTCTATTGAGCCTCAAAGAAGGCTAAATCCTAACATGAAGGAAGTGGTAAAAAAGGAAGTTTTGAAACTCATTGAGGCGGGGATAATCTACCTTATCTCGGATAGTAGGTGGGTTAGCCCCCTCCAAGTTGTTCTATAAAAAGGACGAATTATTGTCATTGAGAATGGAAAAGGTGAGCTTATCTCCCCCACATCGGTCACCTACCGGTGTTCAAAATATCCAATCCGGGCGATCCGATCCGTGATCCGGTCGATCCGATCCGATTTTTCGGATATCCGATCCGTTTTTTTTGTTTTCGGATATTTCTGATCGGATATCCGAAAATTTTCTGATCGGATACGGATCGGATTTTTAAAGTTTTGGATATCCGAAAATATCCGAAATATGGGAATTTTCCGGTATTTTTGGATTTTTTTGGTATTTTTCGGATATTTTCGGATATCCGATCAGAAATATCCGTTTTCAAGGCCGGATATCCGAAATATCCGATGATCCGATCCGATCTGGAACATATTTTAAGAACTTTTACTTTGAAGATTTCAATTTTTTTAGTTTTCGGATATCCGATGATCCGATCCGAAATTTCGGATATCCGATCCGAAATTTCGGATATCCGATCCGAAATTTTCCGGATCGGATTCGGATCGCATTTTTCCGGTCGGTTCGGATCGGATATCCGAAATGAACACCCCTACCTAATGGCGAATATGCATTGATTATGGAAGTTGAATAAAGCCACCTAGAAAACCCCCCTCCCTTTTATTGACCAAATGCTTGAATGATTGGCGGGTTATACCCATTTTTGCTTTTTGGATAGTTATTCGGGGTTCTTTCAAATCCTCATTCACCCCGATGACCAAGAGAAGACAACATTAACATGTTCATTTGGCACCTTTACTTATCGAAATATGTCATTTTGATTATGCAATGCTCCTTCCACTTTCCAAAGGTGTATGACCATCATTTTTTCGAACATGCTTGAATCAACCATAGAAGTTTTCATAGATGACTTCTCCATTGTAGGTTCCTCATTTGACATTTGTCTCTCCAACATACAAAAAGTTTTGGATAGATGTCAAATGATGAACCTTGTTCTTAATTGGGAAAAATGTCATTTTATGGTTGAGGATGGCATAGTCCTTGGTAATAAGATCTCTCAAAAAGGGATTGAGGTCGATATGGCCAAGATTGAGGTTATTAAGAAATTACCTCCCCCAACTTCGGTGAAGGGAGTTGATGGGTCTATTTTATATAGATTATTTAGCCCAATTCCCTTAGCATTGAGTACTGATTGGAGCCCTTTTGAGCTTTTTTTTGTGTGATTTGATATGTTTGAACTTGTTTCCGTTTGTTAGCTGTTTTTGTGCAGTTAGGCATCTAGGGCCTTAATTTGAGTTGCGGAACGGAAGTCTAGTAGTCACATGTGGCCCATAGAAGATCCAAGAAGTTGGACAAGAGATTTGGAGGAAGAAAGCAAGCCAGAAGCTAAGGAACAGCTCTCGTCCGGTCGATCGGGCGGTTTTGCCCGACCAAGCAAGCCAAACTTTCCTCAAGCTCCATATGCATTTTCGCCCAGTTGACCGGGCGAGAAACACCCCAAAATCTCTTGCACGCCCGACCGGGCGAAATCCAGCTTAGCTCGTAGGAGAAATGTTATCGTCGCCCGACCGGGCGGTTTCCCGGGTTGACTATTTTTCATACTTTTAAGCCGGTTTTGCAAAAAAAAATAAATAGGATTTTAGTAATTTCGATTAGTTTATCTTATTTTCCTCGTTTATTAGGTTTAAACACTGAGTTTTCTCTCTAGTTTTTTATTGACTCTTGGCTTTAAAGATTATTAAAGATCGTCGATTTCGCTTCAATTGTTCTTCAATCATTCGGTATTTTTTCTACTTAATCTATTTAGATAAATTCTTCTATTTTCATTATGTTTATTGTGTTTATTAGCATAATAAGTGAGTAGTCTTTTTCTAGGGCTTAGTGAGAGAAAAAAAATACCTTTTTTAGGGCTTAGGTCCATTAGCCATATTAATACCTTTTATATTGTGATTTCAAGTACTTCAATGATTGGATTGGATTGGATTGGATTGGATTGGATTGGATTGGATTGGATTGGATTAGAGTAATTCCTATTGATTTATTATAATTGTTTAATTCATGTAATTGCACAATATCATGGGTTATAATTTAGCTAATAGGAGTTAGAATTGAAAGATCGTACTCATTAGAGGCTTGCTACAATTGGTAGATCTGATTATGTTGAGCGACCGTACTAGCATATGTTGATCTAAGAGTGTTAAGACCCGACCGTAGGATTAACAAAATACTCTAAGTACTCGAACCTCAATCCAAGTATTGTTGAATTGTATTGTAGTGATTAAATTGTATGAGCATGGTAGACCGATCGAATGCCCTAGGTTTTAGTTATTTGATAAACTCTAATGCATTTGTCTTCTTGTTTATTCTAGTTTAGTTATTAATCATTCAACAAATTTTTCCCTTGAAGTAGTTAGATAATAGAAAATCAATCTATATAAATCCTTTCTCTGTGGATCGACCCGTATTTGCTAGTTTCCGTTAACAACAGACACTGTGCACTTGCGGTACTATTTTAAAACCCATCAAGTTTTTGGTGCCGTTGCCGGGGAAACGGCTAGTTTGAATAGCTTTTTGAATAATTATTTGAACTATTTCTACTGTCTTATTGGAACTTCAAGTTCTAATTGAGGCAATCTCACTGCATATTTTTCTTTGTTTCTTTTATACCCAGGTCCAAAAGAACAGGTACTCCAGTTCCAACTGATCCGGATGTTGAGAAAACCATCAGGCAACTGAAAAAGCAACAGAAGAATAAAAAGAAGTATGGTAATCAGGAAAAATCCACATAAGGACCATCACAACCAATCCTGCCTCCTAAGTCACTGAAATCTTATGGGGTACCTTCCCCTGGCAATGTTCCCACAGGTCCTATTATGCCCACCATAGAAGCGTCAAACTTTGAGATCAAGCATGCCCTCATTAATATGATCCAGGAGAACCACTTTGGAGGGCAAGCATATGAAGACTCTGCTAATCATTTACAACAGTTTCAACAACTTTGTCGGACCGTTAAGCACCAAAAGGTCACTCCGGATCAGTTGAAGATCATGGTCTTTGAATTTTCTTTGAAAGACAAGGCACAAAAATGGTTGAACGATGTGACAAAAAATGAATGGAGTGCTATTTCTGAAGCATTCCTGAGAGAGTACTACCCTCGTACTTAAACTGCCGAAATCAGACATAAACTTGCTACCTTCCTACAAGAACCTGATGAGACATTAAAATAAGCATGGAATAGGTTCAAAGACCTACAGAGAGAGTGCCCACACCACAACCTTGATAAGTGGTTCATTACCCAAGCATTCTACTATGGTCTGCAACCCCATATCAAGAGTATAATTGATTCATTTGCAGGGGTTTTCTTAGATAAGGAGGTAGATGGAGGATATGATATTCTGGCCAACTTACCAGTTAATGATCATAGTTCTTCCACGACTAATACAAAGAAAAAGTTCGATGTTGATGCCTGTGCCCTTCTATCATCCTAGGTTGCCCAGTTCAGCATTGAGATGGATGCATTGAAATCTTCGCAGTCTAGTACTCCTCCTATCAGTATAAATGCGATGTCTTCTATGGCACCTATTACCTCTTCCTACTGTGAGGTGAGTGGTATTCAAGGCCACTTTGGTCATGATTGTTCCGACAATCAACCTGACTCGAATCAGATGGAGCATGAAAATGCTTTTCAGCAGAGACCTCCACACAACCCATAATCCAATACATTTAACTCAGGTTGGAGGGATCATCCAAACTTTTCATACAAAAACAACAATGTTCAGAACCCTCAACCTATGCCACAAGCCTCCTACCAACCATCTCATCAAAACCCTGCTAGACCACAATACTACCAAGGGGTTCCTCTAAATCTCCCTCCGGGTTTCAATAGGCCTTCACACCAAGGCTATCAGCATCAACCTTTTCATAATGTCGGCTCTCAAGAGCCTACTCTGTCTGATCTGATGAAGATGATGGTTTCTATGAAACAGAGTCATGATGAGAGCATCAAGTAGTTGAAAAACACTACCAAACATTTGAAGACTCAACTTGCTCAGGTGGTCGGAAATAATGCACAAAGGCAACCAGGTCATTTACTAGGGCAACCAATTCCCAAAAAACTGCTAATGTCGTCACTCTTTGAAGCAGTACATAGTATGATGCTCCACCTATGCCTACTGATAATTCGCCACCTCCAGCCAAGAATGATGTGGTGGATGAAATGAAGGTGAAGATAACTCAAAAGCTGAAATTGAGTAAGGGAAAGTAGATGAAGCAGAGAAGCAAAAGGATAAGGTTACTGATTCTCCTACACCACCCTTACCTTTCCCCCAAAGGATGCAAAAAGCTAAGGTTGATCAACAACTTGGTAAGTTCATGTCTATGGTCAAGAACCTTAAGGTAACACTTTCTTTCAATGATTTAATTTCTCAAGTGTTTGTATATGCCAAGTTTTTGAAAGATTTGGTCACCAAGAAAAAAGATCTTGGTGGTATAGATAGAGTTGCTCTAACAAAAGAGTGCAGTGTTGTTTTGTAAAATAAAAGTCCCACCAAAACTAAAGGATCTTGGTAGTTTTTCCATCCCATTTCATGTAGGTGCATTGTTTATAGATAAGGCTTTATGTGATCTAGGAGCTAGTGTATCTGTTATGCCTTTATCTATCTGTAATAAACTGAACTTGAAAGTTTTGAAGTGCACACAGATTACTTTACAAATGGCAAATCGTTCCGTAAAATGTCCTATAGGTGTTTTCGAGGATGTACCTGTTAAGGTTAGGAAATTCTAAATTCCTGTGGATTTTGTAGTACTAGATATGGAAGAAGATAGTCAAATTCCCATTATTTTGTGTAGACCTTTCTTATGTACTGCAGGTGCTGTTATTGATGTTAGATTTGGCTCTTTGACTTTGAGTGCTAGTGATGATACGGTTAATTTTAAGTTAACTAATGCTATTAAGTCTCTTATGCTTGAGCACACATGTTGCAGGATTGATGTACTAGAAGATATTTTCTGGATGTGATTTTCACCAATTTCTATCAGATGACCCCCTGGAGACAGCTCTTCACCGGGATGGTCTTGACACTGATGAGGCAGTCAAATGTGAGGTAATGGAGACTATTTGCTCTACTTCCGAACCACGTGTAAAGAAGTTAGAATTTAAGCCTTTACCTTCTCACCTTAAATATACATTTCTTGATGATAATGAGGAATGCCCTGTGATTGTCAGTACTAAACTCACAAATAGCCAGCTTTCACACCTTCTTATAGTGCTCCGCGTGCCCAAAAAGGCTATTAGGTATAGTATTGATGATCTAAAGGGTATTAGCCCTGATTTTTGTATGCATAGAATTAATTTGGAAGAGACACCGCCCTTGCATACAACCCCAAAGACTTTGGAATGCACGCCAGAAGCTAAGGCCGGTCGACCGGGCGGTTTTTTTCCGACTAGGCGTGCCAAATTTTCCTCAAGCTCCACGCATGTTCGCCTGGTTGACCGGGCGATAAACACCACAAAATTGCTTGTGCACCCGACGGGGAGGCCTTGCCTGGTTGACCGGACGAAATCCAGCTGAGCTCGTAGGAGAAATGTTACCGTCGCCCGACCGGGCGGTTTCTTGGTTGACTATTTTTCGTACTTTTTAGCCGGTTTTGCGAAAACTATAAATAGGGTTTTAGTAATTTCGATTAGTTTATCTTATTTTCCTCGTTTATTAGGTTTAAACACTTAGTTTTCACTCTAGTTTTGTATTGAGTCTTAGCTTTGAAGATTATTAAAGATCGTCGATTTCGCTTCAATTGTTCTTCAATCATTCGGTATTTTTTCTACTTAATCTATTTAGATGAATTCATCTATTTTCATTATGTTTATTGTGTTTATTAGTATAATGAGTGAGTAGTCTTTTTCTAGGGCTTAGTGAGGGAAGCCATGTTTATACCTTTTTTATTGTGATTTTAAAGTTCTTCAATGATTGGATTGGATTGGATTAGAGTAATTCCTATTGATTTGTTAGAATTGTTTAATTCATGTAATTGTGCAATATCATGGGTTATAATTTAGCTAATAGGAGTTAGAATTGAAAGATCGTACTCATTAGAGGCTTGTTATTACAATTGGTAGTTCTGATTATGTTGAGTGACCGTACTAGCATATGTTGATCTAAGAGTGTTAAGACTTAGGATTAATATTGTTGAATTGTATTGTAGTGATTAAATTGGAATAAGCATGGTGGATCGATCGAATGCCCTAGGTTTTTAATTATTTGATAAACTTCAATCAATTCGTGTTATAGTTTAGTTATTAATCATTCAACAAATTTTTCTCTCGAAGTAGTTAGATAATTAAACATCAATATATAGAAATCCTCTCCTTGTGGGTTGACTCGTATTTTCTAGTTTTTGTTAATAACAGACACCGTGCACTTGCGGTGCTAATTTAAAATCCATCAGGAGTAAAACCTTTTCTTTGGCATGCAGGATTTTATCGCCGCTTTATCAAAGATTTCTAAAAAATCTCAAAGCCCCTATCCAATTTTCTTCAAAAAGACTTTGAGTTTAAGTTTGACAAAGATTGCATGCATGCTTTTGAAACTTTAAGGAAGACACTAATATCCACCCCCATAGTGCAAGCTCCGGATTGGAGCTTGCCTTTTGAGCTAATGTGTGATGCTAGTGATAGCGCAGTGGGAATTTTTTAGGGAAAAGAAAAGAGGGAAAACTACATGTGATCTACTATGCAAGCAAGACGCTTGCACTAGTAGAATAATTGCTTATTGCGGCGGTCATTAAGTGGCCTATTGCTGCGGTTAAAACCGCAGCAATAGGTATATGTACCATAAAAAAAAATTCTTTTTTTTTTTTGCATTTTACCATCAAATTTGAAAAGAGAAAAAAAATATAGAAAGAAGATGAAACACTACAAACTTGAAGTAATAGAGATAATCTCTAAATGTATTTATACATAAACATGAAAGAAAAATTCAAGAGATACCAAAAAGAGCTTTACAAATAAAATATACAAAAAAAAGCTATACAAAGAAAATATATAAAAAAACAAAATCAGAAAAACCACCCTAACATTATATCTAATAAATAAAAACAAAACCTAACTAAAAAAATATCGCTGATCTGAAAAAAAAACGAGAATTTTGATCTGAAAAAAAAAAAATCGAGCCAAAATCTTGGCTGATTTCACGGCATCTTCAATTCTTATGGAGTTGGATGCACCATAAATATCAAAATTAAACAAAAAAAATCCAGATCTGAAAAAAAAAATCGAGCCAAAATCTTCAAGCACTCCAAGAGCCGACCGCCCAGAGCCAAAAACTTCAAGCGTTGTATCTCGAGAATTTGGATGGCAAATCCCGAGAATTTTGACGTCGTTCTCGTTGAAACTCGAGAGCTTTTAACGGCTTTAATGGAGGAAAGGTGACTGAGATGAGAACGACGACGCCGGAGATTGAACGAAGGATGAGTGAGAGAAGAACGAAGGATGAGTGAGAGAAGAATGATGGGTGAGAGAAGAACGAGGGGAAGAACGAAGGATGCGTGAGAGTGAGGAGATTGAGTGAGGAGGGAGAAGAACGAAGGATGAGTGAGAACGAAGGATCCAGTGAAAAACGGCTGAAGGAGTAAGGAGACAACAAAATCTAGCTGGCGCCTTTTATTATTTATTATAAAAGTCTATTGCTGCGGTTTCTCCAAGGAACCGCAACAATAGATTAAAATATAATTAAAAAATAATATTTTAATCTATTGCTGCGGTTTTTGGCGGGAACCGCAACAACAGATCTGGTCAAATCAGTCAACTTAAGTTTGAAAATCTTCCCGTTGAAATCTATTACTGCGGTTTCTGGCAGAAACCGCAGCAATAGGTCTATTTTATATTTTACCTTTTCTTTTCACGTGGTTTATTGCTGCGTATGGGTAAAACCGCAGCAATACCACCGCAGCAATAAACAATTATTCTACTAGTGTTGATTCGGCTCAAAGGAACTATGCCACCACAGAAAAGAACCATTGTATTTGCTTTTGACAAGTTCCGGTCATATCATGTGTGTTCTAAGGTGGTTGTCTATACGGATCATGCGGCTATCAAGTATCTCATGACCAAGAAGGATGCCAAACCTAGGTTGATTAGGTGGATCCTTCTCCTGCAAGAGTTTGATATTGAGATCAACGACAAGAAGGGCACCAAAAATTTAGTTGTCAACCACCTTTCCCACCTCCCCATGAATGAATCACAAGACTTGGACCCTCTTATTAATGACTCTCTCCAAGATGACTTTCTCTATGCCTTGAAGGCCATGTATGCTCCATGGATCGCAGACTTTGCCAATTTTCATGCTAGTGGAGTCACACCGGATGACCTTAGCTACTAACAGAAGAGAAGATTTATGCATGAGGCCAAGCACAATGTATGGGAGGAGCCATACTTGTTCAAGAGAAGGGTGGATTGTATTTATCGGAGATGTCTCCCGAATTACAAGATTGAAGATGTCATAGGGATGTGCCATTCATCTCCATGTGGTGGGCACATGGGAGCCGACAAGACCGTAGCAAAGATCTTGCAATGTGGGTTATTTTGGCCAAGCAGGTTCACGGATGTTTGGGGATTTGTCAATGCTTGTGGCCGATGCCAAAGAGTTGGCAATATCTCAACGAGGCATGAATTGCCTCTCACAAGCATCTTGGAGTTGGAGATTTTTGACGTGTAGGGGGATTGATTTCACGACTCCTTTTCCCTCCTTCCTTGGTAACTGCTACATCTTGGTAGCGGTTGATTATGTTTCAAAATGGGTGGAAGCAATTGCTTCATCTAAAAATGGTGCCTAGATAGTTGTGAAGCTCTTCAAGAAGGTGATTTTCCCCCGGTTTGGAGTTCCAAGAGCTATTATTAGTGATAGGGGATCACACTTCACCAAGAAATCATACAAAGCCCTTCTTGCTAAGTATGGGGTGCATCACAAAATGGGCTTCTCTTACCACCCCTAATCTAGTGGCCAAGCGCAGATATCAATAGAGAGGTAAAGCTTATTTTGGAGAAGACGGTGAACCGATCTCGCAAAGATTGGTCATCCAAGTTGGATGATGCATTGTTGGCCTACCGCACGGCTCACAAGACCCCTATTAGCATGACACCATACAAACTTGTATACGGGAAATCATGTCATTTGCCTGTGGAGTTGGAGCATAAAGCTTATATGGCCATCAAGGCTTCAAATTTTTGATCTTCAAGCTTCGGGTGAAAGAAGGATGCTTGATATTCATGAGCTTGAAGAGCTTAGGAGGGATGCTTATGAAAGTGCCCGGATTTACAAAGAAAGAACAATGGCTTAGCATGACCAACGAATCATGAAGCGGAAGTTCAAAGTTTGTGACAAGGTTCTTTTGTTCAACTCAAGATTGAGGTTATTTTCGGGAAAGCTCAAATCAAGGTGGAGTGGTCCATTCACCGTGCAACAAGTGTTCCCGTATGGTGCGGTTGAGATTTGAAATGAGGCAAAAGGATGTTTCAAAGTGAACGGGCAATGACTCGAGATCTATTATGATGGTGCACCTATTCATGAAGCATATTCTATTGCTCTTGAGGACTACTCCCTTCTCTATGGATGAAGACTTATGATAGTCAAGCTAATGACTTAAAAAACCAGCGTGCAAAATTTGTGGATGCCAAAAACATTAAAAAAAAGACGTGGAAATTGTAAAAAGAGTGAAGAAAAAGTAAAAGCACAAAAAGAATAGAAGAAGTTTAATAAAAGAGGTCAATTTGTGAATGCCTCCCACACTTAGTTCTAAGTTTCTTAAGTTTCAAGTAGAGTGAAGTCTAACGCCTATTTGTGTGTCTAGGCAAGGTGGACTAATGATTTAAGCTTCTATAACACTTAAAGTGCCTTAAGCCTTTAGGATAGCTAGGTATATCTCTAAAGAGCGAGTAAAAGGTCTAATTAGGTGTCCTATATCAGTTTTGATTAGACTTTTTCTCCAACCATAACCCATGGGTACACATAGAAATTAGTTGTCTTGAAAGTTGCTTTTTATATTTGCTGAACCATTTCATTTATAGTTAACTTAGGCATAAATCTTGAATGCGTTGAATAATTGGTTGATGAAAAGCTAGAGTTGTTGTGGGTTTAAAACTCTTTAGAAACCCTCGCGAGATCCCACTCGGCCTCTAGAGCGATCTAGGGGTTTAAAGAGCTTGTTGCATGTGCAAAATACGATCGTGATTCCTACGAAAATGAGTTAGTGCGTATGAGAGTTGGGTTGACTGCCCTAACTATGGCGGAATATTTCCGAGATGTTAATGAACAAGACGTACTTCTATTTATCGACAATATCTTCCGTTTCGTCCAAGCCGGATCTGAAGTATCTGCCTTGTGAATTCTTTCTCTCTCCTTTTTTTTCCTTTCTTCTTTCTTCTTGATTTTGTTTTCAAATAATTTTCATTCTTCTATTACTTTGTGTTTTGTTCTATTTTGCTTGAGAACAAGCAAAGATCTAGCTTGACGGAGTTTGATGTTTGGTTTATTTACTTGGTTTTTGATTACCTTTTAGTTGATTTTATGGTAGCTTTTAGGTTAGTTTAGGCTAATTTGCTTCTATTTCCTTTAAATTGTGCAATATTCCTCCTTTGAGCACTTTCTTTGGGTGTTTAGTTTATTTTCAGGTTATAGGAGCATGATTGGAGGGAATTTGCACGAGCCCGGAGGGCCAAAGAATCGAAAAAAGGGGCATCAAGAGGATCAAAAGAGGAAAGGAAGGCAAACAGGGCTGACCCGAGGGCCCAGGCCAGCTTAACAAAACAAAAAAGCATTTCTCCAAGTAAAAAAAAATACTAATAATTAAAAGAGAAAAACTGAAAACTTTGATGAATTATCAGATGATTATTGTTGCTTACTTGACTATTAAATGTGAAGGATTGTCTTGCAATGGATTCGGATATATTTGCAAAATAAAAAAAAGTGTAGTCAGTGATGCGACTACAATGATATAAGAACAATAAACTTATTGTTTATCTAAAGAGTAATTGTATCTTAGTAGCTTGGTTATGTTATTAAGTAAAAGGATTCTTGTGATGCCCCTGTACTTTCTTTTATCATCTTTTACTTTTTCTTCAGTTATATGTACCTTGTTACTCTTGCTCCCTGCAACAATTAATCAATATTAAAAAATTTCATCCCAAATTTAAAGAAATTAAATTCAACCAATAAGTGCTCTCTATTGCCAAATCAAACTCAACTCTCCCATCTGAAGTTCAAACCAATACCAGCAAATAGAAAATCAAAACCTTAAACCAATTAACGCGCAAATTAACAATCTTCCAGCAATCCATGATAAGTTTAGCTCAAATTAATATCCTCTCCGCCACTCACACACAAAGAATTCACAAATTCCACAAACACAAACAAAAACAATTGCGAAAATCAAGAAAACTAAGAGAGGGAGATAGAGAAATAGGACAAACCAATTTTTCGGAGATTAAGGCTATGTTTAGTTCACCTGAAATTTTTTGATCTGAACTTATCTGATCTGATCTGATCTGAACTTATTTTTTCTGATCTGGTCTGATCTGAACTTATTTTTTCTGATATGATCTGATCTGAACTTATTTTTTCTAATCTGATCTGATCTGATCTGATTTGATCTGAACTTATCTGAACTTATCTTTTAAAAAACATATTATTACTTTGTATTTCATTACTACTATTACTATTACTATCATTTTATTACTATGTACAACTTTCAATAATAATAATAATAATAATATAATGATAATAATATAAATAATATTATAATAATAATAACAATAATAACAATAATAACAACAACAACAACAACAACAACAACAACAACAACAACAACAACAATAATAATAATAATAATAATAATAATAATAATAATAATAATAATTATTATTATTATTATTATTATTATGGCATAAGTAGTTTTTTTTTTTTTTTTTTTGAAAAAGAGCACATTAGTATATGTACATACAATTAAAAATAAAAGACTAAGGACTCTTGGGTCCAATGGTATGGCTTCTTACCTCCCACATAGGAGACCAATGTTCAAATCTTGGTGAAAGCATATATTTCAATATTGTTGTGGGTGGGGGAGGGGGTTGGGGCTTGTTGGGTCTTTAGGTGAGTGACCCCGTGCGAGTGCAGCCCAGAGAAAATTCATCTTACCACGGGATTCCCGAAATAGGCCCAAAAAAATTAAAAATAAAAGAACACTCATGTTCAAGGTCCGTTAATAATAAGAATTTAGGTAGTAATGAAAAGTGCATATAATGATATTAAAAAAAGAACATATACTGAAAGAGCATACAAGATCTATTTAAAGAACACATTTTAAAAATAAAAGATAGATGTTATTTTTATATTGATGACATGTTTGGATTTAACTAACAACATGTTCTTCGTCTTTTATTTTTATTATAAATAAACCTATAAATATATATAATCATATGATCTTGAACAAAATGGTTAAATATTCTTCTTATATCGTTGTCTTGTTCTATATAAACTTTGTTTTTCAAAATAAGTCGAAATCCTTTGTAGGGAAAATTTTGAACGTGATGACAACACCATTAGGTTATCCCATGCTACTCATGTTTTATATAAACTAGTAATATATAATTTATATTATTCTACCAAAATTATTTTAAAAAATAAACATCATATACTATTGTCATGTTCGTTACATGTACAACATCAAAAAGAACATCACATATCAAAATTATTAATTAGAATAAATATAAAAAAGAACACTTATAAATGCCAAAAGAACATTCTTCTTCTTGAACACAAATAGCTTCAAATAGTGATATCAATGACATTTATAATAATAGCAACGACATTAATAATAATTACCAATATTAATAATTAATAAGTACAACAACGACAATAATAATAATCTTTTTGAACAAATGTACTAGTAAATAGTAATATTTATAGTAATAGTAATAGTAATTGTATAAAGTAATATTAATAATAATAATAATAATAATAATAATAATAATAATAATAATAATCAACAACAACAACAATAATAATAATTATTACAATAATAGCATTAATAATACTAATAATCATAATAATCAAGATGATAATAATAATAATAAGTTATTAAATATAAGCATAATTTGAACTTATCTGATCTGATCTGATCTGAACTTATCTGATCTGATCTGATCTGAACTTATCTGATCTGATCTGATCTGAACTTATCTGATCTGATCTGATCTGAACTTATTTTTTCTGATCTGATCTGATCTGAACTTATTTTTTCTGATCTGATTTGATCTGGTCTGATCTGATCTGATCTGATCTGATCAGAAATAAGCAAAAATAAGATGAACTGAACATAGCCTAACTTTGCGTTTATTGGGCTGAGGTTGCGTATGAGCCTCTTTCTTCAGTTGTATTTATCCTGTTACTCTTGCTCCCTGCAACAATTAATCAATATTAGATTTTTTCAACCCAAATTTAAAAATATCAAATTAGTTGTTGAGTTGAGTTTGATTGGGCAATAGAGAGCACTTCGAAGATTTTGCAAACTGAACCATAATCTCTCTGCCATCAACAACTTTGCCTGCATATCAAAACCAATTAAAAGGTAATGTTTACGCCCAATTCTTAATACTATTGAAACTGGAAATACAAGAAATTGAGCGGAAGAAAAACACCAACCATCAAGCTTTTCAATAGCCTTTGCAGCCTTATCTTAATACTTGTAACGAACAAAAGAAAAACCCCGACATTCACCAGTTCTACAACAAAAATCAATCCATATATCTCTATTATATAAGGGAAGGGGGGAGCTATGGTGTCCTCAAAGGAAGAGACTATTTTACCCCCCTTCCCTTTCTAAATTTCAAAACCAAAGGAGGGCTTCAAAAAAATAACGGTGTCCTCTTTTAAACTGACTACTTTACCCCCCTTCCCTTTCTAAATTACAAAAGGAATCTCAATACCAAAATGGGGGTCAAACAAAGCCACCAGAAATTAATTTTCAACAATCACTCAGAAATCACTTATATGAGGAAACTTTACAAATCACTCATAGAATTGAGAAAATCACGTTGTAAAAATCACGCAAATCATTCAAATGATCAGGAAACTTTACAAAAACTAAAAATTAACTTACAAACTAAAACTAATATACTAGGACGTCAATACATACAAAAACATTCACAAAATTCGCTTATAAATCATTGTTCTCAATAACCATTCACAATTACATACTCACAAAAATTACCTATAAACACAAATCTGAGAAAAACATAAGATTTTGACAGTGATATCACACATTCGTCGATCGGCGATTTGCGAACTTTCAAACAGGTACATAATTCTTTTAATCTTTAAAGTTATTTCACATTAGTCGACTGTTATGTAGTTGAAAAAATGAAGATAATAGCAATTAGTTGAAATGGACTTTTATATAATTAGAGTTAAATTTGATTCATTTTCATATAAAATCAAAAAACAAGATGTGTATGAAATTTGATTCATTTATGACACTGATGAAAAAGTTGCAAATTTAGTTATTTTTTTAAAAAAATTCAATATAAAATTTTTGCCCAAAACTTTTGCAAAATATCCATGTTCAGAAATAAAATTTGAAAAACAAAACAATATCAAACCTTTTTGCGAACAACTTTTGCAAAAATCCATTTTCAGAGAAAAAGAAAATTTACATTAATTTGCGAAAACCATTTAATGTGAAATCAGATTGTGTATGAAAAATTTAAAATTTCATTTCAAATATAATTGAAACTCAAAGTGTTAAAATTAAGAAAAGGAGAAAAATGAAAAATGACCATTTCATGCGAAATCAGATTGTGTATGAAAAACTTAAAATTTCATTTCAAATATAATTGAAACTCAAAGTGTTAAAATTTAGAAAAGGAGAAAAATTAAAATGACCATTTCATGCAAAATCAGATTGTGTATGAAAAATTTAAAATTTCATTTCAAATATAATGGAAACTCAAAGTGTGAACATTTAGAAAAGGAGAAAAATTAAAATGATGAAAATTTTTAAATATCAATTTGTGAAATCAGAATTTAGAAGTTAGACAAGGAAAAAAAACTGAAATTGTATTATACTTTTCGGTTACAATTTTGGGATCATAGAGAAATTACTGAAATCCATGATTTAGGAAATTACCTTTCTTTGTTACAAAATCCACCCAATTAGATCTACTGCTGCTTAAGACTTGAATTGAAATGCTTGATTTTTTGATGTTGTTCTTTGACGTTGACTTGAAAATCTATTGTTGCATGTATTTCTTTGATGTTGTTCGCAAATTAGATTTACTGCTTAAGACTTGAAACGTCTGATTTTGTTATTGTATATTGCATACTTGGATGAATTGGGTTCCTTGAAATATGAATTAGGTTCCTTCAAAATATAGGTTGTAGATTTGTAGTGAGAGGAGAGAGAGAATGAATAGTTAGAAAAGTACTGAAATTATGCACTGAGAGGAGAGAGAGAATGAATAGTTGGAGAAATGTTTTTTTGTTGGTCTGATGGGTCTTCACTCTTCACCGATTTAAGTGGCAAATAAGTATATGGACCAACTGTTCTCGGTTAACAAGCAAGATTTTTTAAAAAAAAATCCTCCTAAATTAAATCAGACAAGCAGCGCACAAGTTTTATTGCTCAAAATAAAAATAACCCATACCAACCCATCATGACTCATTTGGATGGAATTTCAATCTATCACCTTAACTACTAACGCATCATGTGGATAAAAAAAGAAACTACTCTTATCTAAAACAAAGAATTACTATCACAATTTTCCACTAACAAACCACTTTTCACCAATTATGTAAAAAAAAGTATATTGCAAAACAATCTTTTATAATTTGTTTCACAACTTAAAACTTTACAACATTTTGTATTTTTCTGCGAGAAATCAAAAACTATTATAAATTACAAAAATGAATAAAACCAAAAAAAAAAGAACATGACGATATTTAGTAAAGAACATCATACTGATTATAAAAGAACTGCACATATAAGACTTGAGAAACAATAAACTATTCAAAATCACAAAAATGAATAACAACATAAAAAGAACATGGAAGAATCTTATTCACAAAATGGAGGTGAACTTAAATACTAACTTGCATTTTCAGTTTATTTACTACTTAGTATTAGGCCTAAAAATATCATCGCACGCATCGCGTGCACAAAAGGCTTTTTATCTCTATTATTTCTATTACATAAGGGAAGGGGGGAGCAACGGTGTCCACTTTTGAAATGACTATTTTGCCCCCTTCCCTTTCTAAATTACAAAAGGAATCTCAATACCAAAATGGGGGTCAAACAAAGCCACCGGAAATTAATTTTCAACAATCACTCAGAAATCACTTACATGAGGAAACTTTACAAATCACTCATAGAATTGAGAAAATCACGTTGTAAAAATCACGCAAATCACTCAAATGATCAGGAAACTTTACAAAAACTAAAAATTAACTTACAAACTAAAACTAATATACTAGGAAGTCATCACATACAAAAACATTCACAAAATTCACTTATAAATCATTGTTCTCAATAACCATTCATAATTAAATACTCACAAAAATTACCTATAAACACAAATATGAGAAAAACATAAGATTTTGACAGTGATATCACACATTCGTCGATCGGCGATTTGCGAACTTTCAAACAGGTACATAATTTTTTCAATCTTTAAAGTTATTTCACATTAGTCAACTGTTATGTAGTTGAATAATTGGAGATAATCTCTATTACATAAGGGAAGGGGGAGCAACGGTGTCCTCTTTTGAACTGACTATTTTGCCCCCCTTCCCTTTCTAAATTACAAAAGAAATCTCAATACCAAAATGGGGGTCAAACAAAGCCACCGGAAATTAATTTTCAACAATCACTCAGAAATCACTTATATGAGGAAACTTTACAAATCACTCATAGAATTGATAAAATCATGTTGTAAAAATCACGCAAATCACTCAAATGATCAGGAAACTTTACAAAAACTAAAAATTAACTTACAAACTAAAACTAATATACTAGGATGTCAACACATACAAAAACATTCACAAAATTCACTTATAAATCATTGTTCTCAATAACCATTCACAATTAAATACTCACAAAAATTACCTTTAAACACAAATATGAGAAAAACATAAGATTTTGACAGTGATATCACACATTCGTCGATCGGCGATTTGCGAACTTTCAAACAGGTACATAATTTTTTTAATCTTTAAAGTTATTTCACATTAGTCGACTGTTATGTAGTTGAAAAATTGGAGAAAATCTCTATTACATAAGGGAAGGGGGGGCAACGGTGTCCTCTTTTGAACTGACTATTTTGCCACCCTTCCCTTTCTAAATTACAAAAGGAATCTCAATACCAAAATGGTAGTCAAACAAAGCCACCGGAAATTAATTTTCAACAATCACTTATATGAGGAAACTTTACAAATCACTCATAGAATTGATAAAATCACGTTGTAAAAATCACGCAAATCACTCAAATGATCAGGAAACTTTACAAAACCTAAAAATTAACTTACAAACTAAAACTAATATACTAGGATGTCAACACATACAAAAACATTCACAAATTTCACTTATAAATCATTGTTCTCAATAACCATTCACAATTAAATACTCACAAAAATTACCTATAAACACAAATATGAGAGAAACATAAGATTTTGACAGTGATATCACACATTCGTCGATCGGCGATTTTTGAACTTTCAAACAGGTACATAATTTTTTTAATCTCTAAACTTATTTCACATTAGTCGACTGTTATATAGTTGAAAAATTAGAGATAATAGCAATTAGTTGAAAAGGGCTTTTATATAATTAGACTTAAATTTGATTCATTTTCATATAAAATCAGACTACAAGATGTGTATGAAATTTGATTCATTTATGACACTGATGAAAAAGTTGCAAATTTAGTTCTTTTTTAAAAAAAATTCCAATATAAAATTTTTGCCCAAACCTTTTTGCGAACAACTTTTGCAAAAATCCATTTTCAGAAAAAAAAAATTTACATTAATTGGCGAAAACCATTTAATGTGAAATCAGATTGTGTATGAAAAATTTAAAATTTCATTTCAAATATAATTGAAACTCAAAGTGTTAAAATTTAGAAAAGGAGAAAAATTAAAATGACCATTTCATGCAAAATCAGATTGTGTATGAAAAATTTAAAATTTCATTTCAAATATAATTGAAACTCAAAGTGTGAACATTTAGAAAAGGAGAAAAAATAAAATGACCATTTCATGCAAAATTAGATTGTGTATGAAAAAATTTAAAATTTCATTTCAAATATAATTGAAACTGAAAGTGTGAACATTTAGAAAAGGTGAAAAATTATAATGATGAAAATTTTTAAATATCAATTTGTGAAATCTGAATTTAGAAGTTAGACAAGGAAAAAAAACTGAAATTGTATTATACTTTTCGGTTATAATTTTGGGATCATAGAGAAATTACTGAAATCCATGATTTAAGAAATTACCTTTCTTTGTTACAAAATCGACCCAATTAGATCTACTGCTGCTTAAGACTTGAATTGAAATGCTTGATTTTTTGATGTTGTTCTTTGACGTTGACTTGAAAATCTATTGTTGCATGTATTTCTTTGATGTTGTTCGCAAATTAGATTTACTGCTTAAGACTTGAAACGTCTGATTTTGTTATTGTATATTACATACTTGGATGAACTGGGTTCCTTCAAATATGAATTAGGTTCCTTCAAAATATAGGTTGTAGATTTGTAGTGAGAGGAGAGAGTGTACTGAAATTATACACTGAGAGGAGAGAGAAAATGAATAGTTGGAGAAATGTTTTTTTGTTGGTCTGATGGGTCTTCACTTTTCACCGATTTAAGTGGCAAATAAGTATATGGACCAACTGTTCCCGGTTAACAAGTAAGATTTTTTTAAAAAAAATCCTCCTAAATTAAATCAGACAGCAGTGCATAAGTTTTATTGCTCAAAATAAAAATAACCCAAACCAACCCATCATGATTCATTTGGATAGAATTTCAATATATCACCTTAACTACTAACGCATCATGTGGATAAAAAAAGAAACCACTCTTATCTAAATCAAAGAATTACTATCACAATTTTCCACTAACAAACCACTTTTCACCAATTATGTAAGAAAAGTATATTGCAAGTTAAATTATAATATAATATTTATATGAAAAGAACACTACATAATTAATTAGTAAAGGAACATATTACTCCCTTAAGAAAAAGGATAATATGTGAAAACAAAATTTTTATGTACTATTTTTTTTGGTGGGAAACAATCTTTTATAATTTTTCTCACAACTTAAAACTTTACAACATTTTGTATTTTTCTGCGAGAAATCAAAAACTATTATAAATTACAAAAATGAATAAAACCAGAAAAAAGAACATGGCGATATTTAGTAAAGAACATCATACTGATTATAAAAGAATATGCGCATATAAGACTTGAGAAACAAAAAACTATTCAAAATCACAAAAATGAATAACAACATAAAAAGAACATGGAAGAATCTTATTCACAAAATGGAGGTGAACTTAAATACTAACTTGCATTTTCAGTTTGTTTACTACTTAGTATTAGGCCTAAAAATATCATCGCACGCATCGCGTGCACAAAAGGCTAGTATAAGGAAATGGGGGAGCTATGGTGTCCCCAAAGGAAGAGACTATTTTACCCCCTTCCCTTTCCAAATTTCAAAACCAAAGCAGGGCTTCAAAAAAATAACGGAAATAAAATTATAACAAAATACATACTTTTTTCCGGCAAATTCTACAAAACATAATCCTAAATTAACGCCTAAAATCACACTATGGTTAGATAAACACATCTATAATCACTTCGTAATTAGCGCCTAAAATCACGCTGTGGTTAGATTAACACACCTATTTAATTCAGCTAAACGGTGAATGTAAATTGAAGACCTATGTTGTCTTCTCAAACAAACAAAAACAAAACATTTGGTCAAGCGGTGAATGTAAATTGAAGTCCCATGCTACTCATGTTTTATATAAACAAAAACTAACAAGAATTCAAGAAACATTAACAACAATTGAAGAGACTGAAACAACACCCAGTGGGAAGTTCTAGCGTCGGCGACAGCACCAGGAAAAGATGCTGCAACAGTGACGGCACGTCGTGACTGCAGCACGACATCAACGCAAATAGAAGAGAGAGAAAATGGAATGGGGTTCTTAGGATTTCTAAGAATTTTCAATGGAAATTTTGCAGCTTGCATATATGCATGTAGGAGATGTAAAGGTCTGAAGGAGAAACAGAGAAGTAGAAATTTTCCATGACTTTTGGCTGTTATTGTGAGAGTCTTGGGTTTACTGTGCTGTTAGATTCAATAGTTCTTGTTGATTGCAACAACTTTTGTTATTAGAGAGACATGTGTATTGGTATAACCTAAGTATGTTTGCGGTCTCTGTAATGAGTCCGCGAACTCCACTACGGACGCGAACATTGTAAATGTCGCCTACAGCTCTAGCAAGTCAGTGTATCAACGTGGTCTGGCAACGTTGCCGGTCGCCCAACAAGACAAAATAAGGGAATCTTCCTAATTAGCAAACGCACTACGACCGTACACGTGTAAAAGGATTACGCACCCTGTCAGATGAATAGCACTTCTATAAATAGCCAAGTGGTACTATTCTGCAGGTACATTCTCTCACACTCAGAACTCTTATCTCTCTCTCTCTACTCTCTCTCTCTCTAAATCCTATTTGGACACGTGCTGACTTGAGCGTCGAAGGAGGGTTTCCTCGCATCCCCCCCGAGGGTAGTTCACGTTTGCTTCTTGTGCAGCTATTCACCAGCGAACACTAACTCCAATCTCTGGCGAACTCTTCACAAGACCGCCAACGGTTCTGCAACCACAACAATTTAACGCTAGAAGGAGGGGCCTCCCATCTTTGCGAACGCTAACATGGAAAGAGCAAACACTGACGGACGTGGTTCACTAGGGTTCGGTGCCGGCCAGGGGTCTACACAGCCCGCAATTACCGGACCACTCGGCGCACTTCAATTCCAAACTAGAGGGACCGAGAACGTTAACGAACAACAAACTCCTGAGAACAATGTATCTCAGGTCAACACTGGTGGCGGACCACTCAACCTGACTCAACTCAATTAGTTCTCTCCTGAGCAGCTACAAACTGTAGCGTCTTTCATTCAAATGTTACAAGCGGGTACTTCTCAGCCTAACAACACCCCCACTCCTAATCCAAGGATTGGCCAAGTTCGTAGGCGGATGCCGACCAAGACTGGTCACAACGCCGATGGTACACAGATAAGGAGAATGTGAACCTTCAATCAGGAGGGACACCAGATGCAAAGGCAAATTGAGGACCCATAATATGAAGAAGCCATCCTAGAGACTTAGGATCTCAACAATTCTAAAGACGAGAATCAAAGTCGTTCTCACCGAGAACACAGCACCAGTGGTGCAAGCAATTATTCAACTGGCGGACACTTACTGATCAAACTTAAGCTGTCCCCCTTCATTCCAGAAATCTTGAACCACCCCATGGCGCGGATCAAGATGCCGTCCTGCAAGTACGACAGCACCTCAGACCGAGACAATCATGTGGCCGCTTATGATAGGCACATGTATTTATACACCTAGGTGGACGCTATCTGGTGCAAGGTCTTCCCATCCACTCTGACTGGGATTGCCCATACATGGTTTAAGAGCATCAAGGCTGGTAACATTTCTAGTTTTACTCAACTTTCATCTATGTTCAGCACTAACTTTGTGAGTAATAGACGCCGTCTGCGCACAACTGGCGAGTTGTTATCTATCAAGAAGCGAGATAATGAGAGCCTGCGAGATTTCGTTGGTCGTTTTAACGCTGAGGCGGTCACCATTCCCCGTCTTCAGCGGGATGTGGTCGTCTTAGCTTTGATGATTGGGTGGGCCGTAAGACCTTAACATCCCTAGAGCCAGTCTTGAGGAAGGCAACCGATTTCATCAGAGGAGAAGAATTTGATAAGGCCGCGAGCAGCAAAAGTCGCGAGCCTGAAAAGAAGAAGGATGATAAGCAGAAGAAAGAAAAAGGTCGCGAAAATGATCGCGGCCGAGATGAAAGGAAGCAAGAGTCAAATGTGGTCAAGAAAGGGAATGACCGCGAGAAAAATGACCGCGAAAGGTTCGAGTACAAAGATAAGTTCGATGCATATACGCAGCTCACGGCCCCAAGAGCTCAGATATATCAGATGAAAAAAGATAATCATAAATGGCAGCGTCCAAAGCAAATGTTTCACAAAAACCGTGATAAGAGCAAGTGGTGCGATTTTCATGGGGATCACGATCATACTACTGAGAATTGTAGGCATTTGAAGGATAATCTGGAGGATCTGATAAGACGGGGTTAGTTCACCCAATATAAGGCTCAGTGAAAGGAGGGAGACGTGATAAAGCCAAACAACCAGAATGTGCAATCGCGAATCTCGAAAATTCACGTTATAAGGGGCGGTCCGATTCATAGTGGTTGTGTGAACGGAGCGAAGGCTAGCCTAAAAGAATTCAGGCACCATGTCAATTTCAACGAAAGCATGCAATGGAGAAGGCCGCCAGTAATCTCCGCTATGTCTTTCACTGTGGAGGTCGCGAAGCACGTTGTTTATCCCCATGACGACCCTCTGGTGGTCACGCTGAAAGTGTCAAACTGTTTGATCCATAGAATTCTGGTAGATGGAGGGAGTTCCGCAAATATACTGTATTTCTCAACCTTCGAGAAACTGATGATTGGCCGGGAGCATCTAAAGCTTGTTCGCTACCCGGTAATAGGTTTCACGGGGGCGTCAGTGATTCTAGAAGGTTTGATAACCATACCGGTGAGGGTAGGAGAAGATGAGAACGCCAGGGATGTGATGGCGGAATTTTTTGTAGTTGACGTACCTGGAGCTTACAACGCAATTATCGGACGCCCTTTCATCCATGACGTCCAAGGGGTTGTGTCAACTTACCATCTTACCATGCTGTACGTTTCCAATCTTGGAACGACAGCGAAGTTAAGAGGGAATCAGGAGATGGCGAAATCATGCTATCTAACAGCGTTAAAGCAGTCGGCAAGGAGAATTCCGGTAGAAGATCTGAATCCGCCAACTCGGAAGCAAAGGCGACCTTAGAGGAGAGCTCTGGCAAATGAGGAAGAACTCGAGAAGGGGGATGAGAAGATGATGGAACTTTCAATGGAAGAATTGGAATCCAGGCCTGACGATACGCCAAGGCCCAAGCCGGACGGAGAAACAAAGCAGGAGATGCTGGCGGAAGATCCGGCCAGGACAGTAGCTATCGGAACAGACATGGACCCAAAGGTCAGGGTCAACTTGGTGACTCTCCTAAGAGAAAACGCGGATGTCTTCGCGTTTTTGGCGGATGAGATGCCGGGAATAGACCCGGCCGTGATGGTACATCGTCTAAATGTTGACAGCACTGTCCGCCCTATCAAGCAAAAGAAACGAAATTTTTCTGCCGAAAAGAACAAGGCCATCAAAGAGGAAGTTGATAAATTGTTGGCGGCTGATTTCATTGAGCCGTGTGATTACCCATAATGGTTGGCCAATGTGGTTATGGTGAAGAAAGCTAACGGCCAATGGAGGATGTGCGTGGACTTCACGGACCTCAATAGAGCCTGCCCGAAGGACTGCTATCCGTTACCAAGAATAGACCAGTTAGTAGACTCTACTAGCAGTCATGCACTACTAAGCTTTTATGGATGCGTTCTCGGGCTATCACCAGATTAGCTTGCTCGAGGCCGACAGAAAAAAGGCAGCATTCATCACAGATTGTGGCGTATACAACTATAAGGCAATGTCGTTTGGGCTTCGTAATGCAAGAGCAACCTACCAAAAGCTGGTCGATAAGGTATTCGCGGATCAGAGGGGGAGAAACATCGAGGCATATGTTGACGACTCTATCGTCAAAAGTAAAACTGACCGTGAACACCTAGACGACTTGGAAGAAACTTTCAGAACTTTAAGAAAGTACAAGATGAAGCTCAACCCAAAGAAATGTGTCTTTGGGGTGAGAGCATGGAAGTTTTTGGGCTTCTTGGTAAGCAAAAGGGGGATTAACGCGAATCCAGACAAAATTCAAGCCATTATCAATCTACCTGAGCCAAAAAGCGTAAAGGATATTAAGAGGCTGACAGGAAGAATGGCGACCCTCACTCGGTTCATTTCAAAATCAGCAGGCAAGGCTTTGCCTTTCTTCGCATTGCTAAGGGGAAATAAGAAGTTCGAGTGGGGAGAGGAGCAAAGCAAAGCATTCTTGGCGGTAAAAGAGCACTTCAAAAGCTTACCCATCATTACAAGGCTCGAGACTGGGGACGTATTGCAACTGTATATCTCGGCCTCGCCGAAAACAGTGGTGGCCGTGTTATTGGTGGAAAAAGAGAAGAGGCAGCAGCCAATATACTTCGTCAGTCACATCCTTAACGGGCCAGAGAGCCGTTATCAGCTGGTTAAGAAAATGGCTTTGGCCGTGATAATCGCCGCCAGGAAGCTCAGGCCATACTTCGACTGTCATCCCATTCAAGTTCTAACCAATCAGACCCGATAATGATGACCCGAACCCGACCCGACCCGAAAAGTTGTCATATTAGTTATTTTTTAAACAAATTTAAGGAAAAAAAATTATCGTGAGATACTATATATGACTTAACCACTTCCCATTAACTATTTAACTTAGTTTTATTAGTCTTATATGTGCTTTATTTATTTTCTAGAATAAAAACCCGACCTAACCCGACCCGTTTTAACCCGACCCGACCTAACCCGAACCATTTTAACCCGACCCGATCTAACCCGACCCGATGTGTCCCGAAATCTAATGGACCCGAAACTAACCCGACCCGAACGTAACCCGAACACAAAGCTGACCTGATTATGACCCGACCCGTAATGACCCGACCCGTACCCAACCCGTTTGACCCGTTTGCCACCTCTACTCTTGAAGACGGACTCGCAGTTGGTTAGCGGCCAGCAAAGAGGAGAATTTGAAGTAAGAGAACCTAACATGCTGAAGTACGTGGAAAAGGCCAAGGAGTTAATAGCTCAATTGAATAACTTTGAGATTCAAGCAATACCAAGGGCCGAGAACACGAAAGCGGACGCATTGTCAAAATTGGCAAGTTCTGACTCATTTAGCTTCGAGAAAACCGTCACGGTGGACATTTTGAAGGAAAAGGGCATCACAGAAAAAATTGTGACCGTCAACAGCATAAACCAACAAGGGGAGTGGTTTAGTGAACTGGTGGCGTATAAGCTGACTGGGACGCTTCCCAGTGATCCTTCGTCCGCTAAGAAACTGAAGCGACAAGCAAGCTGCTACGTCATATATCAGAATAAATTGCACAAGAAATCGTTCAGTCTACCTCTGCTTAAGTGTACAACGGTATGGGAATCCGCGAAGATTCTTGAAGAAATACATGAAGGTATTTGCGGCAACCATATTGGCGGAAAGGCTTTAGCACTTAAGGCACTGAGAGCGGGGTTCTACTGGCCAAATATGCTGGCGGATGCCCAGGGCTACGTCAAGAGCTGCGACAAATGCCAGAGATATGCCCCCGTCATCAACTGGCCAGCCAATGATTTGCAGCCTATCCTATGCCCAATTCCATTCGCTTAGTGGGGAATGGACATCCTGGGACCATTCACCACCGCGACTGGAGGGAGGAGATTCCTAATAGTGGGAATTAATTACTTTACAAAGTGGATAGAGGCAGAGCCGACAGCAAAAATCAAGGCAAATCAGGTCAAGAAATTCATCTGGCAGAACATTATGATAAGATTTGGGATTCCCATGGCTATCGTCTTCGACCATGGCGTCCAGTTTGATTGCTGTCCCGTGCAAGCGTTCTTAACGGAGTTTCGTGTGAAGTTCGCATACTCGGCCGTTTGCCACCCTCAGAGCAACGGACAAGCAGAGGCCACGAACAAGCAAATCTTGAATGCCTTGTAGAAAAAGCTAGATGGATTCAAAGGAGGATGGGCTGATATGGTGCCGGCAGTGCTATGGTCAAATAGAACCACAGAAAAGGAAGTAACGGGAAAAAGCCCATTCAAGCTAGCCTTTGGCGCAAAAGCGGTGTTGTCGGTAGAAGTAGGGTTACCCTCTTACCGGATCAAACACCAAGACCTGCAGAGAAATGACCAAGCACTCCAGGAGAACCTGGACTTCTTGCCAGAAATTAGGCTCACGGCAGACTGAGAGCAGCCGCTACAAAGACGGAATCAGCAAGGCTTACAACAAGAAAGTCCTAGAGAGGGCATTAGATGTTGGCGAACTAGTTCTTCGCAGAACAGCAGCCACTGGCACGGCACACACTGAAGGGAAGTTGACTTCTAATTGGGAAGGTCCTTACATCATTCTAAAAGGCATGGATGACAAGGAGCTTAGAAATTATTGGAATGCTAGCGTCCTAAAGAAATACTATGTTTGATTCTTTGAATGTAACAGGCCGAGAGCCACTTTTTATTACGTGAATAATACAAGCCTCCGCCAGCAATTTATCAATTGTCTCATTATTTTCATTCATATCAATTGACCATATGACAAGTCAGCAAATTAAATATATAAGCCATATGATAGGCTCAAAGTGCATTAACGGTTATATGACAGACCTAGCGCAAAACAAAAGCCATATGACAAGCTCAAAGTGCATTAACGGTCATATGACAGGCCTAGCACAAAACAAAAGCCATATGACAGACTCAAAGTGCGTTAACGGTCACATGACAGACCTAGCACAAAACAAAAGCCATATGACAGGCTCGAAGTGCGTTAACGGTCACATGACAGACCTAGCACAAAAACAACAGCCATATGACAGGCTCAAAAGGCGGTAACGGTCAGAAAACAGACCAGATGATAACTAACGTTAACAGATAAAAATGTTAACTGTCATGAAACAATCAAGACGAAAATTGAAGTAATAACCACGCAAGATATAACCAAAGTACTTTTCCATAAAGTAAAAGCTACTGGCTTGGCGGCCAACTACAGATGAAAAATGGTGGCGGCCAATAAGAAAGGCTTTCAATTGGAATCGTACTCGCAGATTTAAAACATAAATTCATCGTTTACAGACGCCAACATGGATCGAATAAGGTGTTAATCAAAATATTCAAAAGATTACAAACTATATGCTATTGGAGGAACAGGAAGAGCTGAAAGAAGGCCGCCGAAAACTTCAAGAGGGAGGGGTTTCCTGATTTCCCTGATCTGGAACATCTCGAGGATCCGCGTCGGCAATGGCGTCCTCGTCGGCAAACTTAAGATTCCCCTCAAAAGGTGTGAGATGATGGCCACCTGCATAAGCGTCCTCAATGACATTCCAGTCAAATGCTGGAACCGATTTGCACACGCATTCCATAGCGGCCGCCCATCCGCCATCATACCTCTTGTGCAAGGCCGCTGCACATTCATCAGACTACTTGAACTCAGCAACAGCCTTAGCGGCCCCCCTGGCCTCAGCTTCGGCCGCAGCGTCCAACACAGCATTCTCCTTCTCGGAGTTGGCAGCCTCCAAAGCCTTGGTCAATGTATCAACATTGGCCTCGGTCTCTTCCAGCAAAGCAACTCGCGGCCTCAAAGTTTGCAGCTCATCCTCAAGGGGCTGCAAGGCCACGGTCTTGGTTGCCAGTTTATCCTTGGCGTCCTTAAGCAGATCCTGGCAAGTCTCCAGCGATTGCCTATAGCTGTCCGCCAACTTCTAGTACTCAACATACTGCTCAATCAGCTCAAGAGCAGCATTGTTGGCCTGCAGAGAGGAAAGGAGAACGTCAATACAAATGCAAAAATAAATGACAGAATAACAAATGGAGGAAGCAACATACCACAAGTTGGTCGTGAGCCAACCTGGCAGCAGGAGTCACCAAGGACCCTGTCGGCCTGTCAAGAGGCAATTGCATGCCTTTCAAGATCCAGTAGGCGAGAACGCCACCGTTCTTTGGAATATCAGCATACAACGATTCATCCTCTCTGACGTCCCAGTCAGGTTGGTAGATCTTGCCTCAGACGACAGGCCGACCGGCAAAGGAGGCCGCCAATGAGTCACTTAGTGGCACTTCTTTCTTCTCAATCCACTCGCCGAACCGAGAGAAAATGCCGGGAGACAAGCTTGATAGAAAACTCTGAGATGTGATCATCTCCCGGATCTTCTGACGAATGGTGGAGTAGGAACCAGACAACCAAGTGCCACCGCTCTAGTGGCCAGGACCCGTGGCTGCGACTTCAACATGCTCTTGGCCCTCCGGAGCATTCACGCCCAGGTCATCTACTTGGACGATCTCATTAGCAGGGGCAGAAGTGCCAGGACCCGCCAACGCTGGCCGTTTGTTAGCAGAGGAGTCCGCCGCAGTCTGTTCTCGAGGCCGTCTCCTAGTCCCGCCTCCCCTGGCCACTGGCCGGGAAGTAAAGGACCTGAGGGGGACAACTGTAGGCTGCCCACCAGAGCTGGCAGCAGCGGTGCTGGCACCCTGAACAGGGACGCGAGCGACGGTCACCCCACCGTGGCCACGGTGGATGTTTTAAGGGCCGTTGCGGTTCCCTCCCCGGCGACCATTAGTGTTGCCGTGGATAGTCTCGTACTCGTGGAGAGGAGCAGGTTGCAAATTGGTTAACGGTTGGAGGTTATCGTCCAAACAAAGTGCGTCGAGATCAAGACAGTCGAAACCTTAGAACGGCAAGAAACAGGTTAAAAAAAATATAATAATAATAATAGTAAATTTCATAAGTTGGACCAGTCCGGTAACAACACTTACCATTTTCATGGGTGTGACATAGCATCATAGCCGCAAGGGCTGGTTCCCAAGGATATACTTGGTATGAGGAAGCCAATACTTGGGTTCCTTAACTTTAGATTTATTCCCGTCCTCGTAGGTGATGAGATAATCCTCAGTGTCAAAGAATGAAAAGGCAGTCAACTCATCCCCAGTTAACGGAACTTGGGGCAAATGCTCCATATGAGAACGCGACTCAGTGAAATGGCGGCGTATGGGAAAATCCTCAGGCACATGTAACCAGAAAAAGGCATCCTGCCAACCCTTCAAACCAGTCATCTTAAACTCAACGGTCATTTTCTTGTCGGCCGTTGTCAACGACCACCAACCCGCTTGCCTAGAAGACCCATTTTTCTTCAACAAGTGAATATGGCGGAATAGGTTCAATGTCTGGGGAAAGTCCAAAAAACAAATAACCCAAATGTACGCGATCAAATTCCGAATCGCCAAGGGTGTAAGTTGAGCCAAACAGACATTAAAGGTGTTCAAAATCTTCACTAAAAATGAATCCAGAGGAAGGCGAAGGCCGAACTCAAAGTGATGAGTGTAAACGGCCACATGACCGAGAGGACACTCCGTCACAATAGCCCCCTCTGGCGGAACTACTAGCCGATTACCATCGGGAAAATCATACAAATCCCGAGCAACCTTGGGATAACCAAGATTAATGGCGTCCTGACGCCAGAGATCATCAATTTCCACAGTAAGAGGGCCAACGCTGAAGTCTTCAGGTAGCCAAAGAGCATCGGACCCTGGACCGACAACAATTTCCTCCTCAATCATGTCGTCCTCCATATCATTGGAGTCTTCGACCCTCCTCCCAGCAGCGTTGGAGCTCTCTCCGACAACGCGTTCCGACAAGGGCACGCTAGGGCCAATATTCGCGGCCATGGTATCAGTCGCGTCCTCTGTAGCACGCACAATGGGAGTGTCAGGGACAGACCGACGTGGGTGAACATACTCTTGACTGCCCATGACGGTCGTAATAGAGTCACTGTCGTCACCTAAATCAATGATAGGTGGATTAGCGGTCATAGATTCGTGTAAATGGTCATAAAAATCTGCAGTCACTTCAACCCCTGCATCCGCCTGGCTATCTATCCAAGCATGCTCTCTTAATGGGGGAACATCAAGACCGGGAATTGTGTCGGCTAGAGGATGCCTAAGGGACCGTCTAGCAAGAATCTGATGTCTAAGCTCCCTAAGCGTCTGCCTGTCACCACTTTGACTAGCGGCTAGGTACCTCCTAGTCAAGTTATGCTCTTCAAGAGTAGCAGGGTCGTTAAGAAATTTGGACCTCAATTTTTTTTCTCTCTCGATCGTTAAGGGTATGTCCGACAACAACCTAGTCCTCCCCATAGGGCTAGTCTGAAGAAGGGTTGTTATCGGCCAGGGGAGAAGAAGGTTCACTCTCAGTCATAAACAAGTCACTAGGGGCGTTCTGGCTATCTGACTGGTCTGACATGATGAAAACGCAAAGAAACTTAGGAAACTTGAGAATTATTGAGGAAATACCTGGAAACGGAAAATCGCCGGCAAAGTTGAGAGCAGGAAGCTAAAGTCGCCGGAAAAAGACAAATGATGTTACCAAACAGTGAAATTGCGCAGCAAAACTCGAGTTTAAGCCAAAGAACCACCGGAAACGTTAAATAAATACCGGCAAAACACAAATCCACGAACCCAGAAAAAACCCAGAAGAAATTCGCCAAGAAAAGACGAAACTCCTAGCACACTAGAACTGGAAAGTAAAAACTAAAAGATCTGGCAACTTTTTGGAAGAATTTGAGCACAAAAAGGAGAACTTTCGAGCGAAGAAGAGCAGCGAAAATGGAGTTCATCAGAGAAGAAGTAAGAGAAGTTGGGAGAGTGTGAGATGAAAAACTCAGGAAAATGACAACTGCCATATATATGCAGTTAACCAACGGCCAAGATTAAAAAACTTCTCAACTCCCTCTCCAGATTCCTGCCAAGTGTCAAAGCACAGCCGAACCATAATAAAGTAATGGGCGGTATTTTCGAAAAAGTAATCATTGACTTTTCGAAATTCTTTAACTCCTATTTAACGACACGTGGCATCCAACGAATCAAATTCGCTAAAAAATCGACCAAGACGACAATGGCTCGTGTCCACCGAAAACATCCTTAGCGGTCAAAACCCCAAATGATGCTGGGGGGCTAGTTGTATGGGTATAACCTAAGTATGTTAGCGGTCTCTGTAATGAGTCTGCGAACTCCACTACGGACGTGAACATTGTAAATGTCGCCTACAGCTCTAACAAGTCAGCGTATCAACGTGGTCCGGCAACGTTGGCGGTCGTCCAACATGACAAAAAAAGGGAATCTTCCTAATTAGCAAACGCACTACGACCATACACGTGTAAAAGGATTACGCACCCTGTCAGATGAATAGTACTTCTATAAATAGCCAAGTAGTACTATTCTGTAGGTACATTCTCTCACACTCAGAACTCTTATCTCTCTCTCTCTACTCTCTCTCTCTCTAAATCCTATTTGGACATGTGATGATTTGAGCGTCGGAGGGGGTTTCCTCGCATCCCCCCCCGAGGGTTGTTCACGTTTGCTTCTTGTGCAGCTATTCACCAGCGGACGCTAACTCCAATCTTTGGCGGACTCCTTACAAGACCGCCAACCGTTCTGCAACCGGAACAACATGGCTATGGAGTTGCCAAAGAAGCCTGCATTTGAGCCTATCAAGCCTGAGGATGTGTTAGATGGTGATGACATCCAATTTTGTTCTATGCTTACTCCACAACACCGTCTTACACCACTTAAAAAAGCTTGGAAAACCCAGATATATGAACCAATCCGCAAGGAGATGAAGATTGACATTCGCATGAATCTCAAGGCAAAAAGGGATGAACTTAAGACCATGCCTGACACTCCATACATTAGCAACCTTGATAAGTGTGCAAGTTTTGTGAAAGCTTTCATGGTGGGTTTTGATCCTGAACAAATCAGGGATGCTTTTCTCAAGTATGATCATATCTATTTGTCTCCTTTGGATATGAAGGAGGACAAGCGTACACTTACGGGGAACCACTTGGATCGCGCAATTGGAAGGGTATGTGGGAAAGGCGGTAAAACTAAATTCTTGATTGAGAATGCTACAAAAACAAGGATTGTGGTTGGTAATTCTCAAATTTACATTGTGGGATCATATGAAGCAATCAAAATTGCAAAGGACTGCCTTGAGCGTCTCATTCTAGGTTCACCTGCTGGAAAAATGTAAGTTCTATTGACTATCAATCTAGAAATAATAGCAAACAATAATAGAACAACAAATAACAAAGCAAGAAAGAACACATACAAGAACTTTTACGTGGAAACCCAAGAACTGGGAGAAAAACCACGAATCTGCACTAGGAATCGATGAATGTTCAAGAAAGGTTACAAAAGCTCTCCAAGATCTCTCTCTAACTTTTCCTCTCTTGAATCTTAGAGTAATGACGAATTATTAAGTAGTTATGGCAATAGATAATAATAACATAAATCGGGAAATCGCACTCCCCGCGAGAAATAAACCGCCGCCCGATCGGGTCGGGCGACATCCGCCCGATCGGGCGGTAAAACGCCAAACCAAACTGCTCTCGAGCCCGATCGGGCGACCTTCGCCCATGTCGTACGCCCGATGAAGACGATACCTTGCCCGATCGGGAGAAACCGCCCGATTCCATCGGGCGCCCATGCTTCCATGCATCTGCGAAGAAGATCAACCCCGCCCGATCTGGCGACACTGCCCGATCCAATCGGGCGAGTCTGCAGACCAGCTGATTCACGCCAAAATGAGCTTCACGCAACCTCATCTCCACACCATACACACATTGAGCTCCATATGACATCATATACCCAACAATCTCCCACTTGGAGATAGGTGTAAGTGAAGAATACCTCATACCATCATCCTCTTTTCATTCATCTCAAATCCTAAAGCACCACCTTCATCAACAATTACCGAAGGCCAACTAAGGTTCGACACAACCTTAGTTTGTCACAAATCACACTCTTAGTGAGCATATTTGCTGGATTTTTAGCACCCAACACTTTCTCCAGACACAACACATTCTCCTCCACTAAACTCCTGATGTCGTGAAAGCGCCGACGAATATGCTTGGTCCTACAATGATACATAGGATTCTTAGCCAAATGCACTGCACTTTGACTATCACTGTAAAGTACCACTTTTTCCTGTTTAATGCCCATCTCTTCAAGAAAACCGATAAGCCATTCCATCTCCTTACCTGCCTCTAACATAGCCACATACTCAGACTCTGTAGTAGACAGAGAGATACACTTCTGTAACTTGGACATTCAGCTCACTGCAGTACAACCAACAGTAGAGACGTATCCAGACGTGCTTTTGCTAGTATCGGTATCTCCACTGAGATCAGCATCAACATAACCCTCAAGCTTCACTCCTTTCTTCCAAAAACAAAGCCCCATACTTGAAGTGCCCTTCATGTACCTTAGTAACCACTTCACAGCATCCCAATGTTTCTCACCTGGATTAGAAACAAATCTACTCACAACTCCCACTACAAAAGCAATGTCTGACCGTGTGCAAACCATGGCATACATCAAGCTACCAACTGCCGAAGCATAGGGAACAGTGGCCATCCACTCCTTTTCTTCTTCTGTAGTTGGTGAGTGCTCCCTTGTCAATTTGAGGTCGCTAGGAAGCGGCGAATTTATGGGTTTTGCATCTCCCACATTAAACCTCTTAAGTACCATCGGAATGTAATCTTCCTGAGACAACTTCAACATGCTAGTAGACTTGTCCCTGAAAATCCTCATACCTAAGATTTGTGTGGATTCACCCAAATCCTTCATCTCAAATTTCTGTGACAGTTTTCCCTTCACACTATTTATCAACTCCATGCTCGTACCAGCAATCAGCATATCATCAACATACAGAAGTAAATAAACATAGTCATTTACATACCTCTGAAAATAGCAACAATGATCGCTATCAGCTCTCTTGAACCCACTGCTACACATAAAGGTGTCAAATTTTATGTACCACTGTCTCGGAGCCTGCTTTAATCCATATAAGCTCCTCTTGAGTTTGCACACCAAGTTCTCCTTTCCCCGAACTTTGAAGCCATCCGGTTGCTTCATGTAGATCTCTTCATCCAGATCACCATGTAGAAACGCGGTCTTAACATCCATCTGTTCTAAGAACAAATTTTCAGCAGCAACAATAGCCAACAAGATACGTATAGTAGTCAACTTTACAACAGGAGCATATATCTCGTTGTAGTCAATGCGCTCCTGTTGTAGGAACCCCTTTACCACTAATCTCGCCTTATACCTGACACTTCCATCAGGCTCTTTCTTCAATCTGAAGATCCACTTGTTGCTAAGTGCTCTCATTCCTGCAGGTAATGCAGACAATTCCCATGTCTGATTCTTTTCCAGGGACTGCATCTCATCTTTCATGGCTAACTCCCACTTAGATGAGTCAGTCGAATTTATTGCTTCTTTATATGATTCTGGTTCACCTGCATCAGTTAGTAGCAAATAAAACATAGAAGGGGAATATCGGTTAGGTGCTTTGGACACCCTTGCGGATTTTCTCAAGTCAACTTGAGAGACTATTATCCCTGTACTAGAACTGGAGCCTCTTGGTGGTGTGACAGTAGCACCATCTGAATTACCTTGCTGTGAGTTATCTGAGTCATCTGAATCAGACCCTGCAAGAGTATGAGCTTCATCTCTATGTTGCTCAACCCGTTCTAGAACAATGAAATCTCTTCCATCAATGCCTTCAGTCACCACAAACTCCTCCTCCTGAGCTCCCACTAGATCAGTAATCTCAGATTTATCACCATAAACATCCTTGTACACCTCCTTAGTCTCATGCATCAAAAGTGACATCACAGTGTTTTAAAATCTTCCTACTTTTAGGTTCCCAACATCGATACCCATACTTCTCAGAACCACACCCAATAAAATAACATTTAACGGCCTTTGGGTCTAACTTGTCGCGTTTCTCAGATTGAACATTGGCAACACAACGAAATAATTTCAGAAAAGAAAGTACCTCCTTCCCACTCCAAACCTCCTCTGGTAGCTTGAACTCCAATGGAACTGATGGTCTCCTGTTGATCAAGTAACTGTTGTACTAACTGAATCTGCCCAGAATGTTTTAGGTATCCCTACATGCAACCTCATACTTCTAGCCCTCTCAGTCAATGTCCTGTTCATCCTCTCTGCAACTCCATTCGGTCGAGGTTTCCCTGGAACAGTCCTCTTCAAAATAATGCCATTCTTCTCACAGAGCTTTGTGTACTATACCAATTCATACTCACCTCCATTATCAGACTTAATGCACTTAATTTTCTTTTCAGTCTGATTCTCTACCTCAGCCTTCCACTTCTTGAAGGTCTCATGAAGCTCAGATTTCCTCTTCATGAAGTAGACCCATACCTTTTCTGCTGTAGTCATCAATGAAAGTAACTAAATAACGTGAGCCTCCAAGGGATCTGACTGGGGAAGGCCCCCACAAATCAGTGTGCACCAACTCTAGCTTCTCAGTTTTCAACTCTTTCTTGGCTTTTGTGAAAGTCACCTTTTTCTGCTTGCCATAGACACAACTCTCACAAAATTCCATGTCAACCGATTTCAACCCTAACAATTTGCCACTTGAAGCTAAAATCTTCATCCCTTTCTCACTCATGTGACCAAGTCTAGTATGCCAAAACTTAGTCTCATCTACTGTAGCTGTAGCAACCATGCCTGTACACCCTGCAATAGTGTATAGTGTTCCCATCTTAGTACCTCTAGCCAAGATCATGGAACCTTTGGAAATTTTCCACTCCCCCTCACAGAACACAGTTTTGTAACCACATGAATCCAGTTGACTCACAGAAATCAGATTCTTTGCTTGGCCTGGAATGTACCTAACATCATTCAGTTTTAAAGTTCCCCCGTTCGCAGTCCTGACAAACACATCTCCCTTCCCCATGATATCCAAGGTCTTGTCATCAGCAAGATAGACCTTACCCGACTTCTTTGCTTTGAAGTCATGAAACAGCGCCCTCATAGGTGAAGAGTGAAACGATGCCCCCGAATCTAGGATCCACGACTCTATGGGACTATCAACACTTAAGACCAAAGCATCCTCAATTTCATTCGATGCAGAATAAATCGATGAGTTATCACTATCCTCCTGTTTATCATTATGGTTAGAATTTCCACCCTTCTTCTTGGGATGTGGACACTCCCTCTTTGGATGACCCTTCTCACCACAATTCCAACAAGTAATACTAGCCCTGCCTTTTGACTTACTCCGGCCCCTAGATTTTGATCTACCCTGAAAGTTCTTTCCTTTTCCCTTTTGTTTTCCCCTCCCTCTACCATCAGTACTGTATGCTCCAGATGTTTCTCCACTCTACTTCCTTCGAATACTCTCACTCAAAATCAGATCACGGACAACATCATACACCAATTTTTCTTTACCAGAAGAATTGCTAACAGCAGTTACTATAGTTTCCCAGGCAACAGGTAAGGAGGACAACAAAATTAAGGCTTTCACTTCATCATCAAATATAATATTGGAAAAATTGTAAAAAATAATCCCAAGTTTCAGGTGTCTTCCCATATTAATCCCAAGTTTAAATTATTTTTGAATAATCTGAAGTTTGGGAGTCATTTTCCCATATTGGTCCAAAAGACCTATAATCGTTTGAACCAATTTTAAAAAGTTGATAAGACACCATTTTATTTAAAAAAATCACCTCTAATCGCCTTCATCACCACTCCACTATTAAAATGAAAGGCAAACGGAAATGTTTCACGCGGCGTATTGACCTTTAAAACGAGTTTTAAATCGACTTTTTTCACTAGGGACCAATAAGGGAAGACTACTAACAAACTTGAGATTATTTAAAAATAATCCAAAGTTGGGATTAATTTGGGAAGATGGGCAAAACTTGGGATTATTTTTGACAATTTTTCCTATAATATTCACCGAAGATAACTGACTTATTATTGAATTAAATTCATTAATATGTTCAGCAGTAGAACTACCATTATTCATCACTAAATCAAATAAACGGCGCATCAGATATACCTTATTCATTGTCGAGGGCTTCTCATACATATCTGACAGAGCTTTGATTAATCCCGTCGTTGTTTTGATATCCTTGACATTGAAGGCCACAGACCGAGCCAATGTCAATCGCACCACCGCTAGTGCCTGCCGATCGAGTACCTTCCACTTAGCCTCTTCAATGTCATCTGGCTTTGTAGACAGAGGTTGATACAGATTCTTTTGATATAAGATGTCTTCTATTTGCATCTTCCAATATCCAAAATATGTTCCATCAAACTTCTCAATTCTAATCTTTGCATCCTCCATTGTTAATTATTCTAGATCTAGACAATAAACCAACCTAGCTCTGATACCACTTGTAAGTTCTATTGACTACCAATCTATAAATAATAGCAAACAATAATAGAACAACAAATAACAAAACAAGAAAGAACACACAAGAACTTTTACGTGGAAACCCAAGAACTGGGAGAAAAACCACGAATCTGCACTAGGAATCGATGAATGTTCAAGAAAGGTTACAAAAGCTCTCCAAGATCTCTCTCAAACTTTTCCTCTCTTGAATCTTAGAGTAATGATGAATTATTTAGTAGTTATGGCAATAGGTTAAACCTAATAATAACATAAATCGGGAAATCGCACTCCCCGCGAGAAATAAACCGCCGCCCGATCGGGCGGTAAAATGCCAAACCAAACTGCTCTCGGGCCCCGGTCGTACTCCCGATGAAGACGGTACCTTGCCCGATTCCATCGGGCGCCCATGCTTCCATGCATCTGCGAAGAAGATCAACCCCGCCCGATCGGGCGACACTGCCCGATCCGATCGGGCGGGCCTGCAGACCTGCTGATTCACGCCAAAATGAGCTTCACGCAACCTCATCTCCACACCATACACACATTGAGCTCCATATGACATCATATACCCAACAAAAAATACATGCAAGGCTTAGAACTATTACAGCTCGTGCATCGGAAAGGTAGTAACATGATTCTGCTGGAGTTTTTATGGCATTCGGTTGTGGTACCGTTATTAATCTTTGATTAAGTTGTAGGATAGTATATATGATACTAAATATAGTGCTATTTAAGTTGCGGAGTATATTACTAAACTTTTATGATGGTAAGTTACTCTATGCTAAATATTAGTGCTATTTAAGTTGCAGAGTATATTACTAAACTTTTGTGATGGTAAGTTACTCTATGTAAAGAGTTTAAGATTTCTAATGCTACTTGCTACCATTACATCCCCCATCTTATACTATTTTGCCTTCCTCATTATTATTGTTATTATTATTTGTACCCTGCTTCTTTCTCGTCTTCCATATTTTGGGTTTGGATTTGTGGATTTGATGATGGGTTGGTGGCCTTGAAATCATGATCATCCTTTTCACTCTCATAGTTGGATCAGTGTGCGTAAACATGTTTAAAGTAAAATCTAAAATTTGGTGGAAAACATGAAAGTAAACCAAAAGCCTATTTTAATGCAATTATTGACAAGACAATATTTTAGTGCACCTAAATGCCATCGAAGGGTGTTAAAATGCGTTTGATTTATAAGTTGGTAAGGCATCCAATTAAACATCAACCATGACAAAACAATAATTATAATACACTAATTACAAACTCCAAAAAAAAAAATTCATCCTATGTAATTTGTCATCAGCAAGGAAACAAGGCGTGGGATGGTTTAATCTGAGAATTTGTCATCAGCAATGAAATAAGGCGTGGGATGGATTAATCTGAGACTTTGTGATCCCATGGGCCCCATCATTGGGAGTAAATACTCAGCCTAGCGGCGAATCAGAAAACCACATGGGAGTAAGCCACTTGGGAGGGTGGTTTTGAGGTGGGAGAAGGCCTGGGGAGATGGTTTTATGGGTGGGGCCAAGGGGGAGGAGGATGAGAGAGAAAAGATTTTTGGTTGGTGGTTATGTGTTGTGGAGGGAAAGGAAAAACAGAGAAAAAAGAGGTTTTTGTTTTTTTATGAACCAACCAATGAAATAGTGACACGTGTTTCCATTTACCACTATATCAGGTTATCACTAGTGGAAAAAACCTTATATGTCACTTAGTAACAGATGCGGTTTTTGTAAAACCGCATCCGAAAATCAACATTAAAAATGAGATGGAAAGTTGGGAGTATAATCTGATGCGGTCCACAGTGGACCGCATCAGATTAAATAAACCGATGCGGTTTTTTAAAATCTGATGCGGTTTGTGGACCACATCAAATTGTTGCTTCTTTTTTTCGCTCAAATTTGGCCCAGCACGCTAATTTGGCCCATTATTTATTTTTCGCTCAAAGATAAAATCGTGGCCCAGCACTCCCTCGTCACTCTTGACCCAAAACCTCTCTCCTCCCTCATAACCCTAATCTCCCTCCTCAGCCCTCTTTCTCCTCTCTACTCCTCCCTCACACAGCCGTCATATCTCTTCCCTCTCCTCTATCCTCTCTCCTCTTTCCTCTCTACTATCATGCAAGAACGGAGAATACACTTTTTTGCAAGAACCAAAAACTCACACAACACAATAAACGAAAACGAAGAACAAAGAAATTGAAGGACGGAGAACGAAGAAACTGACAAACGGTGAACGAAGAACGAAGAAAATGAAGAACGGAGAACGAAGAAATTGAAGAACGAAGAACGAAGAAATGAAGAGGCGAAGAATCGAAGATTTGTACACAAGAAATTGGTTTTTTTTTTTCCGTTTTTTCATTTTCTTTTACCAGATTTTTTCGTTTTATATGGGATTTAGTTTTTGGATCTGGTTTTGGATGTAGGTTATATTTTGGTTTTTTGGGCTGCCATTTTCGTGTCGATTTTTTTGGCTTCCATTTTCTTATAATTTTTCGCTCTTTATTTTCGCTTTTTCGTACTTAATTTTTGCTTTTTCGTGTTTAATTTTTGCTTCTTCGTGCTTAATTTTTGCTTTTTCGTGCTTAATTTTTGTTTTTCGTGCTTGATTTTTGCTTTTTCACTCCTAATTTTTGCTTTATTTTGTTAATTATGTATATATGTTAATTTGTTATTTTTGTATATTTGTATAATTTTCTGTATTTATTTTGAAATGTTATTTCTATGTATTCATGTTTAGTTTTGTATGTATTTATGTTTAGTTTTCTAAGTATAATGTTTGGTTTTTATATAATTTTGCATATATGTAGCTAATTTTCTGTAGTGTTTTTGTTCATAGAATTAGGAACTAATCATGTCTCTGCCTCATATTTTTCCTTGTAGTCTTAAGTTGTAGAACACACTTTTTGTGTCAAGTTTGGACATAATTTCAGAATTTTGGTACAGTCATACAGTGAGAAGGTTTTCTTATCCAAAAAAAAAAAAAGCTAATTTTGTACAATTTTGGATTGTTTCTATGATTGATATATATATATATATATATATAGGAATAGGATCACGTGAAAACCACTCCTTATGCTGAAAACTGAAAACTGCAACATAAAATGAGCAAAAAGTTTCTTAAAATGAGCAAAACGATAAAATGAGCAAAAAATTCTTAAAATGAGCAAAAATATAAGATGAGTAAAACACATAAAATGAGCTAAAATTTGTAAAGTGAGCAAAAATTTTTAAATTGAGCAAAATCATAAAATGAGCAAAAACATAAAATGAACAAAAGTTTGTAAAATGAACAAAAACTTCGTAAAATGAGCGAAAGTTTGCAAAAATGAGCAAAAGTTTCTTAAAATGAGCAAAAACGTGAAATGAGCAAAAAAACATAAAATGAGCAAAAATCTGCAAAATGAGCAAAAAGGTCGGTTTTCAGTTTTCAGCTTAAGGTTAGTTTTTAATGGATCCTACCTCTATATATATATATACATATATATATATATATATATACATATATATATATATATATATATATATATATATATATATAAATTGTTATATGTTATATGTATTGTTATATATGTATATTGTTTTTATGTATATATGTAGCTATTAATGGATTGTTATATATGTATGTTGGACGTGGCTTAGTGCAGACCTGCAGCTTGCAGGTCTGCACTTTTTTTTAGACTTCAATTTACACAATCAGATGCGGTTCTTATGTAAAACCACATCAGTAAATTATTTACTGATGCGGTATTTTGGATCTGCTGCGAGCCCATCTGATGCGGACCAAAACCGGATCAGTAAGCCCGATTTTGACCGCATTGGATGGGCTTTTTTCCACTAGTGTATATTCGATTTTGACCTACTCTGAAAAACGTAAGTATAAAGTTTATATTATTAAAAAAAAAATCTATTTTATTATTATTTATTGTTATTGTTATGCTATTATTGTTGTTATTGATGTTGTCATTAATCTTATTTTATTGCTATATTGTTATTGCGTTATTATTTTTTTTATTGTTATACTCCCTTCTTTCCTATTTGTTCTTCCTATTTAGAATCTTTTTGAGAGAAATAAAAAGTTAAATTAGGAAAAACAAATAACAATGGAGAGATTTTTTTATGATTATTGTTTGTGGTGGTCGCGGCACTACTATTTAAAGTTTTTTTAATTTTGTTGCTCTAATGGGGTTCTTTTGTGGTAACTTCTTTAGTGAATTCCCCACTTTAAGCTTGATATTGTGCATTATGTAAATATAATAAAGTCAAGATCTGCATCAATGGTTGATGCAGATCTTGACTTTATTATACGAAAGGTATGATTCTATTGCCAATGCAATAAAAAAGGGGAATTTACTTTAAAAAAAGTTACCACAAACGAACCCACATTAAATAAGCAAAATTAAAGAAGCTACAATATTATACTAGTGTAATTGAACAAAACAATTACATCAAATTGAATAATAATTAAACCACTCACAAAGCTTGTCTCCTTGGTACTAAATGCTTTTGTTGTTGCAATTTAACCGATTTACAATAATAGATTATGTAGTGCTAAAGAAAAGAGAGGAGTAAGGAAGGAGATAAAAAGGCAAGAAAAAATTCACATTTTGAAGTGGAGAGAGGATGTCTGGAGTTGAGAAATAATTAGGAGGAAAATCAAATAAAGAAAAAAGGGAGAAAAAGGGGAAAAAAAAGAATAAAAGGAACCATGTACCGTACAGGCGTACCTTACTCCTAAATTCAAGCATGTCCTTAGTGAAATATATTGTTAAACAACAATTATAATTTTACATATATATTAAAAGGTGTTGTTAATAAATCATATCTATCATGTGGCGTTCTCCCTCTTTTAATGATTTCAATTCATTTGATATTTCATATATTAAAATCGATCCCGCTAACGGACTCCCCGGGGCGATAGATAAGAAATATATTGTTCTACTTAATTACTCATATTTATACAAAATAATAGAATAATATATAATTCCAATGCAAAGCATGTAATTTTTTCAATAGGAAAGGGAAAACATTTAATTGCAATGCAAAGCATTTAAATGCATTGCATTGGAATTATACATTATTATATTATTTTATATAAATATGAGTAATTAAGTAGAACAATATATTTCTTATCTAGCGCCCTCGGAGCGTCCGTTAGCTTTTTCCTATTAAAATATATACATTAAACCTTAAATATGTAACCTGAAATGTGAATATCATTGATTTAACCCTAAACTTTAATTAATTAACAATGGATGATTCCGTTCTTTCATTTAATCACATCAATCAACATTATTACTACATTAAGGCTATGTTCAGTTCACCTTATTTTTGCTTATTTCAGATCAGATCAGATCAGGCTAGATTAGATCAGATCAGATATGTTCATATCAGATCAGATAAGTTTAGATAAGTTCTGATTATGCTTATATTTAAAAACTTATTATTATTGTTATTATTATCATGATTATTATGATTATTAGTATAACTAATGCTATTATTGTTATTGTAATTATTATTATTATTATTGTTGTTGTTGTTGTTGTTGTTGTTGTTGTTGTTGTTATTATTATTATTATTATTATTATTATTATTATTATTATTATTATTTATTATTATTATTATTATTATTGTTATTACTTTATACGATTACTATTACTATTACTATTCATATTACTATTTACTAGTACATTTGTTCAAAAAGATTATTATTATTGTCGTTGTTGTACTTATTAATTATTAATATTGGTTATTATTATTAATGTCGTTGTTATTATTTTAAATGTCATTGATATCACTATTTGAAGCTATTTGTGTTTAAGAAGAAGAATGTTCTTTTGGCATTTGCACGTGTTCTTTTTTATATTTGTTCTAATTAATAATTTTGATATGTGATGTTCTTATTGATGTTATACATGTAACGAACATGACAATAGAATATGATGTTTATTTTTTTAAAATAATTTTGGTAGAATAATATAAATTATATATTACTAGTTTATATAAAACATGAGTATCATGGGATAACCTAATGGTGTTGTCATCACGTTCACAATTTTTCCTACAAAGGATTTCAACTTATCTTTAAAAACAAAGTTTATATAGAACAAGACAACGATATAAGAAGAATATTAAACCATTCTGTTCAAGATCATATGATTATATATATTTATAGGTTTAAAAGAACAATTTATTGATATAACAAAGAACATGTTGTTAGTTAAATCCAAACATGTCATCAATATAAAATTAACATCTATCTTTTATTTTTAAAATGTGTTCTTTAAATAGATCTTGTATGCTCTTTCAGTATATGTTCTTTTTTTAATATCATTATATGTTCTTTTCATTACTACCTAAATTCTTATTATTAACGCACCTTGAACATGAACAATATGTTTTTTTTTACCATGAACAATATGTTTTTATTTACCTAAAATGTGTGTTCTTTTATTTTTAATTTTTTTGGGCCCCTTTCGGGAACCCCGTGGTAAGATGAATTTCCTCTGGGCTGCACTCGCACAAGGTCACTCACCTAGAGACCCAACAAGCCCCAACCCCCTTCCTCCACCCACAACAATATTGAAATATATGCTTCCACCAAGATTTGAACCTTGGTCACCCATGTGGGAGGTAAGAAGCCATACCATTGGACCCAAGAGTCCTTAGTCTTTTATTTAAAATTGTATGTTCATATACTAATGTGTTCTTTTAAAAAAAAAAAACTAATTATGCTATAATAATAATAATTATTATTATTATGTTATCTATATTATTATTATTATTATTATTATTATTATTATTATTATTATTATTATTATTATTATTATTATTATTATTATTATTATTATATTATTATTATTATTATTATTATTATTATTTTATATTATTATTATTATAAAATTATTATTATTATTATTATTGAAAGTTGTGCATAGTAATAAAATGATAGTAATAGTAATACTAGTAATAAAAGTAATAATAATATTAGTAATAATATATTTTGTAAAAGATCAGATCAGATCAGTTCAGTTCAGATCAGATCACATCAGAAAAAATAAGTTCAGATCATATCAGATAAGTTAAGATCAGTTAATTTCAGGTGAGCTAAACATAGCCTAAGGCCCTGTTCTTTTGGACTTATTTTCAACAAAAATAAGTAAAAATAAGTTCAATTCAACAAAAATAAGTTTAGTTCAGCAAAAATAAGTAAAAATAAGTTCAGTTCAGCAAAAATAAGTTCAGTATTACTATTAATGTTGTAATTATTATTTTTGTTTTCAATATTACTATTCATATTGTTATTATTATTAATATTATAATTAAAATAACGATGAATTTGTAATTTTTTTTATTTTTTTATTTTATTTTTTTATTTTTTATTATTTTTTTATTTAATATTTTTATTATTTTTTATTTTATTATTATTATTATTATTATTATTTACTAATTATTATTTATTATTTATTATTTATTATTGTTATTATTTATTATTATTTATCATTTATTATTTATTATAATTGTTTTGTGCTCTACTTGTCCAACAAGTAAGTTGTAGGCTGAGCTTTCTTATCTAGCAAGTAAACGAGTATCCCTTAGATGTTCTTTCAGTTGAAGACTTGTGCAACAATGCCTGAATCAGCTTAGTCCTTGGCTTGGGCTTCGTTCCCGAACCTGCAAAAAGGGACCCACCCTGGAGGTTTGGGTGGTGGTTCCCCCTCCGAAGCTTAAGTCAGATATCAGGAGTTGTAAGAGAAAGTAGAGATGGAGAGAGAAAGTGAGAGTATTTTTTCAGAGTAACTTTACACTGTTTGCATTGAATGAACTTTCTCCTAATTTCTGGGGTATTTATAGTGATAGCAAGATGACGGCTATCCTTAAAATCTGCCCTAGAATAGTGGCCTTTGATTGGCTGAAGAATCAGATCATGACACGTGGCAGGCCATGATTTGGGAGGGTTTATCAACCACTCTCCTGCAGCCACCTCACAGGGCTGAGCTCTGACTACCTTTTGGGCCAGAAAAGTAGCCTTTTAACCCAAGTGAGCATAACTGAGCATAACCCAAAGATTAAATCTTCCTTCTCTATTAACTAGAGGAGGACACGTGTACGGCTCCGTTGAGCCCAGGTGTCTTCAAAGGAACCGTAGATGTTAGGCTACAACATTTGCCCCTAAAGGGTTTTCACTGTTGGCCCATCTGATGGTTAAGGCCCTTTTACCCAAGGTAGCTTCATTTGGCCCATCTAACGGTTAAGGCTTTTTTACCCAAGGTAGTTTTATTTGAAATGAAGGAAATGACGCGCCTTTTCCTGGGTTTTACCGGTCATAACCGACCGTTGTACCCTTTCTTCGGTCATTCTTGACCGGCTCCACAGGTTTCTTACCCCTCTATAAATAACCTGGGTGTGAGAACATTTAATCATTTCTAGAGAGAGAAGCTCTGCAAATTTTCTAGAGAGAGAGAGAGAGAGAGATCGTCCAGCCTCAACTTTCTTCACCGAATCGTCCAGGCGCGTTAGCAGGTATGTTTTCTTTGTTCTTTTCATTCTTCTTTATTCTTTAATTTTTCTTAGAAAATCAATAAAATGGAATCTTCTTCGTCAAATAATCCTAGCCGACCAAGAGCTCGTCTTAACCCTAGAACCGATACTTCTTCTTCGGTACATTCTAGAGTTGGGCCTCGTCTGGCCGAGTATATATTTTTTTGTGGTTTTGGCCCAGAAAGTCAGACGACCCAGTCTTTACCTATGAAGGGTAATCTGGCGCGCGTCAAGCAAACGGCTCGTCTAAGACGAAAGGTAATAATCCTGTCAAATAGCTCAGATATGGAGGAATCTACTGGACGGGTGCCAGATGTGGCAAGAGAGGTCCAAAGTGCTAAGCCTTTGGGCAGGCCTCCTTCCTCTGACCATAATTTAGAAGACTCTGAAATAAACCCTGAGGCCAATCCTTCTGGCAGGGACGTCGATATGGAGGAGACCGGCGAGGGTAATAACGGCAGCGGATCTGATGTTGCCGAAGAATCAGACGAGGCCTCCACTACCTCGTCGGAGATTAGAAGACGTTTAGATCCCCTTTCTGACCCCGGCTTCATTTTGGTCAACCGTAAATGGTTAGAGAAAATAGGACCAGTCCCTAATTACTTATCGTCCTACATGCCCATGCCGGGCTTCTCCTTTGTCATCCCAAATAAGGACGCGACGATACTGAGCACTCCCAAGAACCACTTCGCCGCCTACAAGCTGGCCCTGGACGCGGGATTGAGGTTCCCTCTCCATGAATTCATTGAACAAGTGCTGCAGTACTACATCATCGGCCATAATCAGCTGGCTCCAAATGCTTGGCACAACGTCCTGACGTTTATTGCCGTCTGTGAGCTGCGCGGCCTAGCTCTTTCCCTTCAAGCCTTTACTCATATCCATTATGCGGCTAAGGTACCTGGGGCCATGGATGGGGCATGGCTCAGCATCTGCAACCGTCCAGGCTTCATGACTGCTTGGGGAAAGCCGTCAAAGATGCACGAATGGAAGGCCGACCTCATCTTCTTACGGGCGGCCAGCGACTATGCCACGGAGAGCTATAGATTTTATAATCGATCCGTCACGAATATTGGGCGGAAGCAGTCTTGGCTGGAGTTGGAGGACAGCTTTGACGAAGAGGTGGCGGAGTACTTCAGAATAAAGGAGTACTCCAGGCCCGACCAACGATCTTTTAAGGGACCAACTAACTGGATACCCTTTAAAGAAATGTTTTACCAGGATGACTTCTTGGTCGCCGCCGGCTTGCGGTTGGCCGAAGATAGAGGTATACATTCATATTCTCCAAGTAAAACCTCTTCATCCATAGCACATCGGACTAACCATTTTTCATTTCTCTTTTGCAGACTCGGCCAGAAATCGTCTCAAGGCTTCTTGGACGGGTAAAATAAGTATGTATAAATTTACAGACAACTTATGGAAGGAATACGCCAAGAGCAGCGCCGAGAAAAGTGCTGAAACACAAGTAACATGATTTTTTTTTTTTTTTTTTTTGGACGAGGATCATTCTTACTCGTTAAGTATTTGCACACCCATTGGACGAGAATTACCCGAAGAAAGAGAACGTCCAAGCATGGACGTCCGTCTTCGTTGGGATATTCTCGTCTGTGGCACTGATTGCCTTTCTCTAGACGAGTATCACCTGAAGAAGGAAGGCGTCTGGGCTTGGACGACCACCACCTTTGGGTCATTCTCGTCTGAGATGCTGAATAGTTTTGGACGAGTACCATTGGGACTCGTCCAAGTTGTTGTTCCTTTTCTTGGACGAGGATAACCTGAAGAAAGAAAGCGTCCATGCTTGGACGGCCACCTTCTTTGGGCCATTCTCGTCTGAGATTTTGAATACCTTTTTACGAGTACCATTTGCACTCGTCCAAGGTGTTGTTCCTTTTCTTGGACGAGAATAACCTGAAGAAGGAAAGCGTCCATGCTTGGACGGCCACCTTCTTTGGGCCATTCTCGTCTGAGATTTTGAATACCTTTGGACGAGTACCATTTGGACTCGTCCAAGGCGTTGTTCCTTTTCTTGGACGAGAATAACCTGAAGAAGGAAATCGTCCATGCTTAGACGACCACCTTCTTTGGGCCATTCTCGTCTGAGATTTTGAATACCTTTGGACGAGTACCATTTGGACTCGTCCAAGTCGTTATCCCTTTTCTTGGACGAGGATATCCTGAAGAAGGGAAGCGTCCATGCTTGGACGGCCACCTTCTTTAGGCCATTCTCGTCTGAATTGCTTTAAGTTCTGAAACTGAACGAAGGGGTGATTTCCTGTCCCTGGACGAGAGTCATTATAGTCCATCTTCCTTTGGGACGGCTTCCTTCTTTGCATTAACTTCGTCTGAAGCTTTACAATTTGTTTTAGATTTTGCTCTTTGGACGTCCATCATTTTAACTTGATCATTTCTTGCAGAAGAATGCTCCTACCAGCAAACTTCCCCTAGCGAAGTCGTCTTCGTCCAAAAAGAGGCCTACAGCGGCCGCGGACCAGCCACCGGCAAGTGGATCGTTGGAGAAAAACCATGCCTCCCCCTAAAGATAAGGTTCTTAAAGAGGAGCCTTCTACTGCCATTCTAGCCGAGGGGGAGAAGAGTTCTGACCCCACAGGTCAGTTGGACGCTTTGCCTTCTAACTTAGCTGAAGTCAGGCCAGAGTCAACCTTGACTTTGGTTGTTCCGGGGCAGGAGACGGCGGCTGAGAACTACCCAGGCTTCAGCGGCTCGGTAGCCAAGCTGGTGCCGCAGATGCCGCTAGCTATTAGGACGACATCTATTTTGTCTGGTGAGTCGTATTATCCGAATATAGTTAGGACGATGCAGTTCGACGGACGGTCCATGAGTCCGTCCAATAGACAAGCCATCGTCTTTCCCATCAAGATAACCGACTCTCCCCCTCTTTCAGATAAGGGCAAAGGCCCCGCTATACCCGCAGCTCCTTCTACAATAGACTCGGACGAGGAGTCTTCTCCTGCTTTCGCCAAAATGTCAAAGGCTGAAAAAGATCGGCTTAAGCAGGAGCTCTTCAAGTGTTACCCTGAATCCTATAACAAAGGATTAAGGGGAGCATCGGCCGGGCATGTGGGCTACATGTCTCAACTTGCTGCTGAGGTATAACTTACTGCCGCTTTGGTTTTATACTTGTGTATATTTTTCCTTTTTGTAACTCGTCTAATGACTTGTTTGGTTTTTATTGTCCCAGCTTTTTGCTCGCAACATGCTTACTGATGAATGAGCGAGAGAGCTGAGAAAAGAGAATAAGCAGCTCATCCACCTGGCGACAACGGCAGGCGACAAGGCCATCCATGACATTGAGATGGCTAATACCCTTCGTAGTCAATCTCTGGAGGCTTTGGAGAAGAGATCAACTCTCCTTGAATCAGAAATCAAGAATTATCTTGTTACCATCAACGATATGTACAAGGAGCTAGACCGTCTGAAGATGATTATTAATGCTGTCTCTACTGATCTGAAGGGTGAGAGAGATGTTGCTCTTCTTGCCGCCGTTCAACTAAGGAGGGAGAACATTCTCCTAAGAGCGAAGACTGCCCGTCTGGAAAGGGAGGCGGCCAAGGCCTTTGACGATGCCAAGGATGAATTGGCTCAAGTCATCGAAACATCTAAGGACTGGGCCGTCAAGGCCTTTGAGATGCTGGCTGAGGATGCTGAGGTCCCCAGCTTCGTTCGTCGTCTGGAGTATCAACAGAGTGTCCATCGTGCTATGGTATGTGCCGAGGAACCTCCGGAGTTTTTGGACTCCGATGACGAAGCTGCAGTTGAGGAGGAGAACCCTGAAGGCGACCAAGAAACTCGTGCTGAAGATGACGCCTAGTTTTAGGTTTATTTTTCTAAGTTTCTTGGCTTGTCTGCCGTTGTAGCCTTAACTCTTCAGTCTTAAGTTGTAAATCTTTTGCCAATTATATATATGAAAGACTTTTTGCCAATTGCTTGTCTTTCCCGTCCTGAATAATGAATTCTTAAGTCTTAAGTATCAAATGAGCCTCGTCCTGAATTCTGGACGACTTGTACAGATGTTGGCCTTTAGACGACCTGAAACTGAATAATGTCCTTGCCTTTAGACGATCATAAGTCTATTCAAAATGCATCCAAGTTCAAGAAGAGACTCGTCCTAAATTCTGGACGGTTTACATAGTTCAGATAGAGTAATCCTGTCAACCCTGATCTTTGCCCTTGGACGATTTGCAAAACACATCCTGGAGAAATTGCCATCCTTGTCCTTGGACGATTGTGAATCTTTCAAAAAAGTATCTAAGTACTTTGTGACATTCGTCCTAGAACTTTAGATGGTCTTCACATTCAGACGAGTCTTGCCTCAAGGGGGAAAGCGGCCTACTCATATGGCTTTGTGGACTAGCCACGGTTTAGCCGTTTTCCTCGAGTTGGTAACACTCGTCCTGCAGTATTTATTGCTTGGTTCATCCTGGTTTTTTAGATGACCTTCCTTCTTTTAGCTCGTCCTACAGGCTTGTCTTATCCCCCCCTTCTTGGGCTAGGCTCAACCATATATAGTGGACAAGCCATAGTCCAAGAAGGAGAGCGGCCAACATTGGCCAAGCCTGCTGAATTGCTAAGGACGAGCTTTAGATACATGGTCTGACCATGTCTTAGCCGCCTTCCTTGAGGGAACAACACTCGTCCGAAAGTAGTGATCCCTTACTAGGGTCTTTATTACTTAGCTGTCCATGTAGGTGAAAGTAAATATCCTTTACTAAGGGCTTATTTCTGGTCAGCCTTCTCTTAGAGACCTCGGCGTTTCCCTTACTAGAGATTTTGTCAATTTGATTGCCATTCATGTATTGTGAACCTTTAGGTTGTTATACTTTTGGTCGGTCTCTTCGAGGGAGTGATGTTCGGCACTGAAGTGAGTATTTTTGACGCTCTATTGTTTTTTGTGTTTTTGTTCCAAGTTATTGTGTCTTTTAGACTAGTAATTGATTTAATGCCCCAAAGAGAACTAACTTGGTGGGAATAAACAAAGGCGATAAGAAAGTAGGAATTGTATTATATGAATTTTGCTTGGCTAAATGCCAAGATACATGTATACAATTCTTTTTTCTAGCATGTGCCGTGGCACTTTGGACTTACTACAAACTACTAGCTAGATTCCTGACGATGAATTGAGTTAGACGTGGTACTTCTTCAGGTTATCTGAGTTCCAAGTGCGCTGTATAACTCGTCCATCCAGATTTTGGAGACGAAAGGTTCCACTGCGCACCTGTTGGATAATCAGATAAGGTCCTTCCCAATTTGGTGTTAGCTTCCCCATCTCTTTAGCTCGTCCAACCGCCTCCATCTTCCTTAGGACCAAATCCCCCACCTTGAGTGGTCGTCTAGCGACTCTCTTGCTAAAGTTTTGAGCCATTCGCAGCTTGTACAATTGCATTCTTAGCAAGGCATTGCCTCTGACTTCTGGTACTTGATCCAAAGCCGTGCGCAATGCAGCCCAGTTGGCATCTTCTGTGTACAACATGACTCGCAGGGTGGGTTCTTCAATTTCAATCGGCAAGACGGCTTCAGTGGCATAAACTAACATGAAGGGTGTCTCCCCTGTAGAATTTTTGGCAGTTGTTCTGATGGACCATAACACTAGATGTAGTTCTTCAACCCATTGTCCTTTGGCATTATCCAACTTCCTTTTGATTCCATTAGATAGAATCTTGTTGAAGGACTCCACTTGCCCATTGACCTATGGGTGGGCGACGGCAGCGAAGTGAGCCTTGATTTCTCGTTCTGCCAACCAATCTTTCAGTTTAGGTGTTTCAAACTGCGGGCCATTATCAAAGACGATGGACTGTGGTATGCCAAAACGAGTTATAATGTTTTTCCAAATAAAGCCCTTGATGTCGTTTGTTGTTATACCTCGCATGGCTTCAGCCTCTATCCATTTAGTGAAGTAGTCCACAGCCACTATCACAAACTTCTTTTGCCCAGCGGCCACAGGGAAAGGTCCTAGAATATCCATGCCCCATTTGGCAAAAGACAGAGGGAACAAGATAGGAGTTAGGTAGTTGGACGGCTTCTGATGCAAATTTCCGTGCTTCTGACAATTGTCGCACTTTTTTGCATAGACGAGGGCATCTTCCTTTAGGGTAGGCCAGTAATATCCTGTCCTTAAAGCCTTTTCTCCCAATGCTCTTCCCCTAATGTAAGATGCACAAGCTCTTTCATAGAGTTCCTTCAGAACCTCTAAACCTTTTTCCCTGGTGATGCACTTGAGGAGAGGACGATTGAATGACCTCTTGTAAAGAGTCTCATCCCATAATTCATACCACCTGTCTCTAGCCTTCACATACTTAGCCTCTACAGGGTCCGGAGGCAACCGTCCCGTCTTCTTGTATTCTATGATAGGCTCCATCCAGACTGCCCCTCGGCTATGAAACATAAACTGTTCTTGGTCAATGCTCTTTTTGGGTTTGACTTCCCAAAACACTGTTCTTGGCACATCACCTTCAGCCGAGCTGGCCAATTTAGAGAGAGCATCTGCTTGATGATTTTCTGACCTTGGCACTTGGTCGAGAACAAAACGTTTCAAAGGATCAATCTCATCTTTAAACAGACGCATATATTTGCTCATCGATGCTTCTTTAAATTCAAAATCCCCGTTGACTTGACTGACGACCAAGAGCAAGTCTGATTTGGCCTCAATTTCCAGAGAACCTGCCGCTATACACATTTTGATTCCAGCTAGAAGTGCTTCATATTCAGCTTCGTTATTGGACGCTGGGAATTGGAACCTAAGCGCATATTCAAACTTGTCTCCTTCTGGAGATTGGAAAATGATTCCTGCCCCACATCCATTCAGTGGACGACCCATCAACCATGAGCGTCCAATGCTTCCTTCCTTCAGCTGGATCATATATTGGCTCTATGGTTGGCCGAGTAAGTTCAACTATAAAATCTGCCAAGGCTTGCCCCTTAATGGCTTTCCTTGGTTCAAATGATATATCAAACATGTTAAGCTCAACAGCCCATTTTAGCATTCGTCCGGAAGCTTCCATCTTTTGTAGAACTTGCTTCAGAGGTTGGTCAGTATAGACGAGTATGCTCTGCGCCAAGAAATAGGGCCTTAAATTTCAGCTGGCCATGACGAGAGCCAATCCAAACTTCTCAACTGGAGTATACCTATTTTCCGCATCCTTGAGCACATGACTCACAAAGTATATGGGGACTTGAACGAACTCTCTTTCAGCCAGCAGGACGGCACTCACAGCCTGAGTGGACACAACCAAGTATACAAACAGTTTCTCTCCCTCAGCTGGACTAACCAACCTAGGCAGCTGCCGAAGGTGATCTTTGACTTGCTGAAGGGCTTGCTCTGCCTCTGTTGTCCATTCAAACTTGGCCTTTTTCTTGATCGTGGCGAAGAAGTGATGGCAGTTGTCACCTGCCTTGGACAAGAAACGTCCAAGGGCAACCAAGCAACCCGTCAGTCGCTGGACTTCCTTTATCTTTGACGGGAATTTCATGTCTAAAATAGCTTGGATCTTCTCTGGGTTGGCTTCTATTCCCCTCTGATCTACCAAGAAGCCTAAGAACTTCCCAGACAAGACTCCAAATACACATTTGCCGGGGTTCAATTTTAACTTGTATTTCCTGAGAGTCTCGAAAGTCTCTCTCAAATCACAAACATGACCTTCCTCTTGCTGACTCTTGACTATCATATCATCAATATAGGCCTCCATGTTTCTTCCCAATTGTGGCTGAAAGACGGTATTGATCAATCTTTGAAAGGTGGCCGGAGCATTGCGCAGGCCGAATGGCATCCTCAACCAGCCATACAATCCCTTCTCAGTAATGAAGGACGTTTTGTCCTGATCCTCTGACCACATGGGGATTTGATGAAAACCTGAATAGGCGTCCATGAAGCTTAGCAAAGCATGGCCAGCCGTAGAGTCTACCAGACGATCCAACTTAGGCAAAGGGAAACTGTCCTTAGGACAAGCCTTGTTGAGATCAGTATAGTCCACACACATCCTCCAAGTGCCTTTAGGCTTTGGCACCATGACCACATTTGCTATCCATTCTGGATAATAAGTTTCTCTGATGAACTTTGATTCCAACAACTTCTGAAATTCTGAACTTTAAATTTTAATCGACATTCAGCCGGTGGACGGCTATCTCTGGATCAATTCCAGGCATTTCTTCAACACAATAAGCGAACACGTCTTGAAATTCTTTCAGCAAGCTTATTCGAAGGCCCCTCAATTTAGGAGAGTGGGAAGAACCAATCTTGAGGGTTCTTTCTCGACGAGCTTCATCCAACAATACCTCTTCAAGAGCTTCCACCGGCTCTGGACGTTCTAATGCCAGTCCCATGATGGCCATCACTTCTTCAGACGAGGGAGGTTCTTCCTTTATGGGCTCATACTTTCTTTTCTTGCTGGGAAGATGTACAGACGTTTTCCTTGAGGGGGCAATTGGCGTCTGAGGGCTCTCAATGGTCATCCTAGGCTCCTTTACATTTTCAGACGCCTTCCTTTCTCTAGCCACCTTCGTCTTATCTTTCTTAATTTCAGACATTTTCCTTCCGCCTTAGATCTTCGTCTGGTCTTCATTACATGCTTTCCATGATGACGGCTTGAGGGTGGTTAGGTAACATTCCCTAGCCGCCTGCTGGTCTCCATACAAGGAGCCAATCTTGCCATCATCACACTAATACTTCATAAGCATCAAGTGAGTTACTATTACAGCTTTAACATGATTCAAAGTTGGTCGTCCGAGTATGACATTATAGGCTGTCACATCTTGGACAACCAAGAACTTGATGAACAAAGTCCGTGAGGCATCCTTCTCACCAACTCGGACGGACAACGTGACTGTTCCCATGGGATGGATGACTCCTCCCCCAAACCCTATGATGGGGTGGTGGACGGGAACCAAGTTCTTTTCGTCAAACTTTAGTCTGGACAAGCAATCAGCACTAATGATGTCCTTAGAGCTTCCGGTATCAATCAGAATTCTCCTTACTCTCAGGTTTGCTATCTTCATTTCTACCACCAAAGGATCGTCATGGGGGGTCCTCAGCTTGCCCTGATCTTGCTCACTAATCACCACTTTTGGGAAGGGCTCGGCCTTTGTCTGATCAGCTAGCAAGACTTGGCCGAGTTGTTTTTGTGACCTCTATTGGTTGGTCCTCCGGCAGCAAATCCTCCTGAAATAACGAGGACTACATCTTCGTCAGTGCTTTTACTTTCCTTCTTCTTGCTTTGACGGTCATCTCTCCTCAAAAACTTCTTTGCCCCTTGGGGTAAGTATGAATTCATTTTTCCTTTTCGGGCTAGATCCTCCAACGCTCTCTTAAGGTGTTTACATTCATTGGTTTCATGACCGCAATCCTTGTGAAAGTGACAATACTTGCTCTTGTCCCTATTTCGGTAGGGAGTCTTCATCTCAGCTGGAGCCTTCAGCTCGTATTGGTCCTTTATCTCCATGAGAATGGAGTATTGGTCCTTGCTGAATTCGATGGGGTTGGATGTAGAAGGCTAAGATTCTTTCCTCTTGCTTCTCTTGGACGAAGTAGTGGTAGAGGTTATGGCCCAAGTCTCGGCCTTTTTGGGGTTGCCTTTCTTTAGCTGAGCAACCTCTTCAGGCTTCTTGGACTTGGGATGCTTTTCCTCAGCACATACTTTAATGACATGTATAAAAGCTTCAGCTTCCTTTAATGCCTTGGCAAGAGTATTAATTTTCTTCTTCACAAGATTAAACTTAAAACTCCCTGGCCTCAGACCCCTGATAAAGGCGTCAAAAGCCACTCCGGCATTGAGATCTTGAATTTGAAGGGCTTCCAGATTGAATCTCTTAACAAAACTCCTAAGAGCTTCTTTTGGTCCTTGGACGACCTTTCCCAAGTGCATGCTTGTCTTTTGTTCTTGACGATTAGCAACAAAATGACTAGTAAATAAGACACTGAGTTCGGTGAAATTGTTGACTGAATTGGGGGGTAGATTATTGAACCATTTCTGAGCTACACCCTTCAAGGTAGCCGGGAAATTCTTACACCAAGTAGCATCGTCTACTCCTTGGACGTACATCTGATGCTTGTAAGCTGACAGGTGATCATCAGGATCAGTTGTTCCATCAAAAGGCTCTATGGTTGGGAGTTTTACCTTTGGGAAGGGGGGCACCTCCATGATCCTGGCCGAGAATGGAGTAGGCCAATTGATCCGGAGGGCTCCCAGCTGTCCCTCGATGGGTATGAACTCCTTGCGATATTCCTTCACTGGATTAGATGAAGTGTTGGCGGGTATTGGTCGCTTATGGACCATTGGTTGAACCACCGTCCTCTCTTGTCTCGGACGAACCATCGAAGGACCCATACTTCTTCCCTCTGTTCTGGAGGGTATCCTTAAAGGAGGGTCTCTCAAATATGGGGTAGAGCCAGTAGCCGACTGTTGCAAAGCTGCAGCCCTATTTGCTTCTAAGTAATCCCTGGCGTCTGTTTCCATTCGATGTCCATTCGGACGAGCTTGATCTTGAGTCCTCACCACCAGATTCCAGTCCATCTTCCTGCGCTGATCACTGTCCTCTGGTTGCTTTCTTCTTGCCGCCCTCTTAGAGGATTCCTGACGAACAGGTCGACTAGGACCTGGATGATTTTCTTGGGAACGTCCCCTAGGAGGAGCTTGATAAATGACGGCTGGCTCCGGGTTATGATGGAAGAACAGCATGTTGCTCCTAATCTGTTCCTGGACGACTGCTGCCATTTTAGTCTGAAAGTCATTCAGGACGTTGTCTAGATGGGCAGTCGTCACTGGACGTTCAAGATTTTCCTGAATGACCGGCTGCTGGCTTGGTCCAGGGACATGGACGATGGTTGGAGGTCTATCTCTTCCTCGAGGCGGTCTCTCGTGTTCTACTGTGTCTTCGACATTAACCTAAAGACTTCGGTCTCTGGCAATGTTGGACGATTAAAAATCAGTCATTGTTGCATCTTCCCACAGACAGCGCCAAATGTTTTGTCCTCTACTTGTCCAACAAGTAAGCTGTAGGCTGAGCTTTCTTGTCTAGCAAGTAAACGAGTATCCCTTAGATGTTATTTCAGTTGGAGACTTGTGCAACAATGCCTGAATCAGCTTAGTCCTTGGCCTGGGCTTCGTTCCCGAACCTGCAAAAAGGGACCCACCCTGGAGGTTTGGGTGGTGGTTCCCCCTACGAAGCTTAAGTCAGATATCAGGAGTTGTAAGAGAAAGTAGAGATAGAGAGAGAAAGTGAGAGTGTTTTTTCAGAGTAACTTTACACTGTTTGCATTGAATGAACTTTTTCCTGATTTCTGAGGTATTTATAGTGATAGCAAGATGACAACTATCCTTAAAATCTGCCCTGGAATAGTGGCCTTTGATTGGCTGAAGAATCAGATCATGACACGTGGCAGGCCATGATTTGGGAGGGTTTATCAACAACTCTCCTGCAGCCACCTCACAGGGCTGCGCTCTGACTACCTTTTGGGCCAGAAAAGTAGCCTTTTAACCCAACTGAGCATAACTGAGCATAACCCAAAGATTAAATCTTCCTTCTCTATTAACTAGAGGAGGACACGTGTACGGCTCCGATGAGCCCAGGTGACTTCAAAGGAACCGTAGATGTTAGGCTACAACAATAATTATAATAATTATAATTATTTATTATTTATTATTGATTATTCATAATTTATTATTATTTATTATTTATTATATATTATTTATTATATATTATTTATTATATATTATTTATTTTTTATTTTTTACTTAATATTTTTATCTATTATTTATTATTTATTATTATTATTTATTATTATTATTTATTATTATTAATATTATTATTATTTATTATTTATTATTATTATTTATATTTATTATTATCTATTATTTATTATTTATTGTATATTATTTATTTTTTATTATTTATTATTTATTTATTATTATTTATTTATTATTTATTATTTATTATTTATTATTTATTATTTATTATTTATTATTTATTATTTATTATTTATTATTTATTATTTATTATTTATTATTTATTATTTATTATTTATTATTTATTATTTATTATTTATTATTTATTATTTATTATTTATTATTTATTATTTATTATTTATTATTTATTATTTATTATTTATTATTTATTATTTATTATTTATTATTTATTATTTATTATTTATTATTTATTATTTATTATTTATTATTTATTATTTATTATTTATTATTTATTATTTATTATTTATTATTTATTATTTATTATTTATTATTTATTATTTATTATTTATTATTTATTATTTATTATTTATTATTTATTATTTATTATTTATTATTTATTATTTATTATTTATTATTTATTATTTATTATTTATTATTTATTATTTATTATTTATTATTTATTATTTATTATTTATTATTTATTATTTATTATTTATTATTTATTATTTATTATTTATTATTTATTATTTATTATTTATTATTTATTATTTATTATTTATTATTTATTATTTATTATTTATTATTTATTATTTATTATTTATTATTTATTTTTATTTTTATTTTTATTATTTATTATTATTAATATTTTTGTAGTTTAATATTTTATTATTTATTATTTATTATTTTTTGTATATTATTTATTTTTTATTATTTATTTATTATTTATTTATTATTTATTTATTATTTAATATTTATTATTTATTATAAATTATTTATTATTACTAATATTATTATTATTTTTTATTTTTTATTTTATTATTTATTATTATTATTATTATTATTATTTATTATTATTTTTTATTATTATTATTTGTTTATTATTATTATTATTATTATTATTATTATTCATTATTATTTTTTATTAATATTATTTATTTATTATTATTATTTATTATTATTTATTATTTATAATTATTATTGATTATTTATTATTTATTATTATTATTTATTATTTTTATTTATTTATTATTATTTATTATTATTATTATTTATTATTATTATTTATTATTTAATTTTATTATTTATTATTTATTATTATTATGAATTATTATTTATTATTAATTATTATTTATTATTTATTATTATTATTTAGCAAAAATAAGTTAAGTTCAGCAAAAATAAAATAAGTTCAGTTCAGCCAAAATAAGTTCAAAAGAACATGGCCTAAATCAACTCCGCCGTTCAAAGTAGCCAGCAGGTAGAAATCACTCTTTAATGGTTCCCCATCCACTCAGATTTTTTTTTTAAGGATGTTACTTTCCAGCCGTGAAAGTGTAAAGCTAATAGAAAAGAAAAACTCAAATTAATATATTTTTTTCATTTTTTTAGTCTAGCTTTTACACGCTTGAGTTCTTGTGGATAACAATAATAATTCTCTCTTTTTGGTGCTAAAGTGTATAACAATAATGATTTCCGTTTTTTGGGTGCTAATTAAAGTGGATAACAATGGTATGGCTAACATGCCGTTAAGTACATCCTCAAGTCCATATAATTCAATAATGATTAGCACCCCAGAACTAAAAACGCAGAGGAAACAAAAAATGGGGAGGAAACTTGCAGCTTTGCTTCTGGTGTTCTCAACTCTCGTGCTTTTAACATCATCATCTCCTTCCATAAGCTTCACTGCTGGTATATCCTACGTTAACATTTTTCGCATTAGAGAACTAAGTTTTTTTCAGTCTAAAACACTTAACATATTCCTCATTTATTAAGCTTGCCAATTCCCTAGTTCTTTGTCTAGGAGTATGAGCTAATAATTATAGGCATAGCTTAGCGGGGTGTGTGAGCTTTGAGCATCATTAACAATTGAAGTTTATATGCAGAACGACAGGAGTATAACCAATTGTAAATTTAAAGAGTATAAGTAATAAGTGCAAGTAATATGAGTATTTAATAGAGAGGTTAAAAGGACTAATGTTGATGTGCTATAAGCAAACATTGTACTCCGACGCAGGAGTTGCCATAACAGTTAGCAATGTATTTTTCAAGTTGTGCAGGAAAGAAACCAAATAAAAAGTGGATTACTGCAGAATATTGAGACTTGGGAGCTTGTGCCTAAACCTCTAGGGAGAAAAATTGTTACTTGTAAATGAGTTTTCAAGAAAAAGGAGGTGATGACATCTGCAGAGGGGGTCAAGTATAAGGCTCGACTAGTTGCAAGAGGGTTCACACAAAGGGAGGGAGTAGACTATAATGAAATATTTTCACCTGTAGTCAGGCATACTTCTATCAGGGTGTTACTAGCAATAGTGGCACATCAGAATTTTGAGCTTGAGCAACTGGATGTGAAAACAGCTTTTCTACATGGAGAGTTGGAAGAGGAGATATACATGGCTCAGCCAGATGGTTTCCAAGTTCAATGGAAGGAAACTTTTGTTTGCAAGTTGAAGAAGTCCTTACATGGGCTAAAGCAGTGTCCGAGGCAGTGGTACAAGAGGTTTGATAGCTATATGATGGAGCTAGGCTACAACAGGAGTTCATATGATTGTTGTGTGTATCACAACAAGCTGACAGATGAATCTTTCATCTACTTAGTGCTGTATGTAGATGATATGTTGATAGCTGCTAGGAACAAGTCAGATGTTCAGAAGTTGAAGGAGCTTCTCAGTGCTGAATTTGAAATGAAGGATTTAGGTGCAGCTCGGAAAATTTTGGGTATGGAGATTTATAGGGAGAGGGCTCAGAAGAAGCTTTTCTTGTCACATAAAGGCTACGTTGAGAAGATATTGTCAAGGTTTGGCATGGCAACAACAAAACTTATAGATACTCCAACTGATTCCAATAGTCATTTGTCCGTTGCTTTTCACTAAGATAGAATCGACGATTTGCGTCGGCTTATTTGCATCGCATCCTCGAAGAAATGACGCAAATTGACAATTTGCGTCGGATAGCATCAAAAGTTCGACGCAAATACCCTGAGGACAGCAATAAAAGCCGCACATATGCGTCGGATCCTCAGGCCAAACGACACAAAAGTTGTGATGTGCGTTGGACTGGTGGCCCATCCGACGCATATCATTGAAGCTATATGCGTCACATCCACAAAACATGCGTTGTAAACGTTTGACAGCCCACTCGCATCAGCTATATACGTCGGATGGGCCACCAGTCCGACGCAGATAGTTATTAGGCCCAAACTAACGCATACAGCACTATCCGCGTCGAACGTGACATACATGTGACGCAGATACATCATGTGCATCGCATGTACAGCGCATCCGACGCAGATGACCTGCTCAACCCTTTTTCAATGCACAAGCACGCAAATCCCCTCATTTTTGATATCTGCGTCGCACTTATCTTGTGCGCGACGCAAATCCGCTCATTTTTGCTATCTGCATCGCACTTATCTTGGACGCGACGCAAATGCTCCTGCACTAAAATACGGGATACACGGCACAAAAGCGGCGACCGCACGTGAGCCGAACATATGGCTCTCTCTCTCTCGTTCGTGCCCTATCATTCTCGGCTTTCGGTCGTCGCCCACTCCCGGCTGCCACCCACTTTGCCGGCGAATCTTTGCGGCTGGCGAGCCGCCGCTGCACTCCGGTGCACTCTCTCACACACTCTCTCTTTTTATCTATCATACACTCTCTCACTTTCTCTCACACACACTCTGTCTTAGTCCGACTCGCCGCCGCCGCTTAGTCCGACTCGCCGCCGCCGCTGCAAACCTACTCGCTGCCGCTGCTGCCGGTAATGTATGTCATTGTTTTTTTTTTTTTGTATTAATTTACATTAATCATGTATTTCAAGTTCCCTTAATTTTTTTAGGAGCTGCTTTGATTGATTTTAGTTCTGATTTTTGTTAAAGGGTTGAAATTAGAATTCAACTCATGATAAATATGGTGGAATGAATTTGGAGATTGAATTTAGGATGTTCGTAGTTTGTAGTTTGTAGTGCTTATGAATTTTTTACCATTGATCTTAACAATTCTACTTTAATCTTAATGTTGTTTCTTAATATCTAATTTGTTAATGTCTTAATATTAGATAGTTGATGTTTATGAGTTATGACTTTTGATCACTAATTTGTGGATTGGTTAATGCCCTAATGCAGTTGCCACATTCCATCTTCTACTTGTCGGCTTGCCGGTGCTCTAAGCTCACCTCGTTGTGCTTGTCTTCGCTGCTCCTTGAAAGTAGAGGTATATATTATACCTTTTGCTTTATGTTTATTTGTCCCTATAATATTTAATTATGACCAAACCTATATGGGAGGTTCGGGAAATCTAAGGAATGGTTTGGTTATGTGATTGGGAAAGTATATGTGAATTGTTTGGTTATGTTATTGGGAAAGTATATGTTGAATTATGACCAAACCTATATGGACGTTCCTTAATGGGGTGGGGAGGGAAATCTAAGGAATGGATTGGTTTGTGCTGTTTAATTGCAATGTGTGCATCATTGGCCTAGATACCCGTTCGAGGCTTACTCATTAGGAGTAAGTCTGGAATAGTCCCCTATTTGGGACTGTCTTTGAGTTTCTTATCTCACTTAGGATATTGTCAAGGATATGCACCGATTATTTTGTAACCGGCCCTCAGATGAGCCTTTTAGTATGCAAGTTATGAAGGGTACCGTCTTCAACTATGATAGTGATCAGATGATCATTTTCTCGCGACAAGATGTTTTTCAACTTCTCACGGGTGCATGGCTTAATGTATCCATTTTGCAAATATTTATGATGTGAGAATTCTCAAACCCTAAACTAATTAACATTGATATTTATTTTTATTGTTTCTTCTAAGTATAAGTATTTGGAGTGTAGGCATTTGGAAGAGGAGTTTGAATCAGAGGGTACTATTGGTTTCATGTGTCCAAGTATGATTTCGGCGACCATGTTACGCAATCAACCAGATGCCGTGATCAACTACATGGCAAGTTCAATGAAAGCAAATCAAAATATGCATTTCATCATATGTTCGTATATTCAAAAGTATGTTAGTTAAACTAATCTTTACTTTGTTTTATCTATATGAACTTATGGTTATATGAGCATCACATTTTGTTTCATGCCTTAGGGAACATTGGATTCTTCTTGTCATTTGTCTATCTAAGAAAGCGGTACATATATTTGACTCGCTACAAAGAGAAAGAAAATTAGCTATCAAGGTGCCGCTGAATACGTAAGTTCATAGTTGTTATACATGTTAATTATTTTACATGCATTTTATGATATTTTAAATAATTTATAAATGTTTATAGTAATTAATTGTTACAAAATTTTTGTACTTAGTGCATAAACAAGTTTCACGCGCCTGAAGGATCCAATAAAGGAACTAAATTGTCTTGGATAACGATCCCGGTAAAACTCTTATGGTTTTGTATTTGATACACGTTTTATAATTCTATTTAGGATTTTATTTCCGATTCTAATATATATCTTAAATTTGGTGTAGTGTGCTCAACAATCAGGAGGAGAGGAATGCGGCTATTTTGTGATGAAAAATATGCTTGAAATCGTCCGCATGCACTATGATTCAGATAATTTACAGAGGTATATGTATGTCGTACATTCATTATTTATACTTATAGAATTTTCAAGTATATTAACTAATTTAAGGTATTTCTTGGATTTTCCACCAAGTCCTCAGCCATACTCCGCAACTTAGATCGACGAACTTAAAGAACTTTTTGCAAAATACTTCGTAGAGGTCGTCTAAGCTGCAAACTATAGGTTGAATAATATTTTGTTGATTGATCCTTGTTGGTTGCTTAATTGCAATATTTGTTGCTTTGAGATGTACTGGAACAGGTTTTGGTTATATATGCAAAATTTTCCCAACGCTTTCTTGGGTCGTCCAAATTACAAAGGAGACTCTGCCGAATTTTCTGCTCATAATTATTAATATAATGTTCGTTTAGTTTTGAAGTTTAAGGTTTTGTATATGAAAAAAAAACAAACAAAAAAGAAAAAAAAACCCCAAAAATCATCATTTGCGTCGCACCTTGCCCAATATCCGACGCAGATGATCTCCTATCTGCGTCGCACATTAGCAATGTGCGACGCAGATGACTCTTGGGCTGCTGGCTGCTGTGGCCTTGGCGCCCTACCATATGCATTGCGTGCTGCTCAATGTGCGACGCAGATAGTTGATCATTTGCGTTGCACATAGAGCGGCATGCGACGCAGATGGTAGGGCACCAAGGCCACAACAGCCAGCAGCCCAAGAGTCATCTGCGTCGCGTGGTAGTCTGGGTCCGACGCCAATAGTGAGAAACCTGCGTCGCATGCTTGTCCGACGCAGATCCTATATCCTGATTTGCGTCGAGAACTGTGCCGTCGGAACCATGTCCGACACAAATGGGCGCCTCACATCCGACGCAAATCGTCAATTCTGTACTACTGTTTGCACCTAAGTCTGTTGAGGAGAAGGAGTACATGAGTTGGGTTCCTTATGTTAGTGCAGCAGGGGGCTTGATGTATGCCATGGTTTGCACTAGGCCGGATCTTGCATATGCATTCAGTGTTGTTAGTAGGTTCATGGGTGATCCTGGTAAGGAGCATTGGCAGGCAATCAAGAGGATCTTTCGGTATCTTAGAGGTACGTCAGATATTGGTCTTTTCTATGGAGGTGATGTGACATGTTTAGTAACTGGATTGTCTGATTCCGATTATGCTGGGGATGTAGATGGTAGGAAATCTATGACCGATTATGTGTTCACTCTTGGTGGTTTTGTTGTGAGTTGGAAAGTTACTTTGCAGCCTACAATGAATTTGTCTACCACTGAAGCAGAGTATATGGCCTTAACAGAAGCAGCTAATGAGGGAATCTGGTTAAAGGGGCTAGTCAGTGATTTGGGTCTACATCATGATCAGCCGTCAGTGTATTGTGGCAGCTTGAGTATGATATGCTTGGCCAAGGATCAAGTTCATCATTAGAGGACTAAACACTTAGATGTCATGTATCATTTTTTGAGGAGTGAGACGAGGATTAAGGTGAAGAAGGCAAGAACACCTGATAATCCTGTTGATATGTTCACCAAGCCGGTTCCGCAGAGTAAGTTTCAACATTGTTTGGACTTGCTTAATGTTCGTGGTTGTTAGTTGTCCTTTGGGGGTAAGTCTGGGGCCCTTCGGGGCTAATCTGGTGTCCTTCATGGACAAATCTGGTCTGGCTGTCTTTTGGGGTAAATATGGTTACAGGGAGAATCTGGGAATTGTGTCCAATGCATCTGTTATCTGGTTTTCTGGTTCATTGTGAGAGGATTCAATTCAAGGTGGACATTTGTAGGAATTTGTGCCTTGAATCTGGCTGAATTGGTGCTGTCGCAGGCTCGCGCGGTCAAGTCGGGCAGTGCCGCCCAACCAGGCGAGGTCGAAGGTCCAAGATGGGGCTTGGAAGCAGGGCTCCTGATCGGGTGTAGTTAACTAACTACGACAGGGCGATGGTCTCCCGATCGGGCCCGAATGCAATTCATGTTTGGGAAAATAGGCCGCCCGACCCGATCGGGCGGTGGGTTTTTTGACGCGGAAATGCGTTTTCCGAATCTGCTTATAAATAAGCTTTAACATAGTTTATTTATTAGACGAATTAGGCATTAATTACATCTGTAATTCTGGTTTTCCTTAAGAGCAATAATACTATTCTCTCTCTGCTTGTGGATGTAGCCAACACTCCGTTGGTGAACCACGTTAAATCTATGTGCGTTTTTTGTTTGTTTTGCGTTCGATTATTTGTTTCTCTCACTTCCGTTATAACAACTAGTTTTCATACATGTCAAAAATGTAGAATGGACATGTTTATAATTGGTAATACGCTAATAACTCACTTATGCGTCAAAAAGGTAATAGTTTGACTTCCATTTTTTATTGAATAATAATAATAATAACATTTCTAATCTAATGATACAAGTTTAAGTAACTCCTTGAAACAACAAATATATAAGTTTAACTATCTTAGGGATATTTCCAACACATTTTTGTCATTTATTTAGTTTGTATTTTTAATCAACATATGTTTTTTCTGTAATTGATGATTTGGAGGAGTATATTATCGCTACATATTGCAAATAATCGAATTTTTTGAAGTGAATTATCTTTAAGAAATTGGATTTTAGAGAAACGACAATGATCTGATTTCTTTTGTCGGGGTTAAAAATATAGCCCCATATATACCTCATTGTCGTCAATTTTAGTATTTTATGCTCTTTAACAATAAAACCCCTAAAATACAAATAAACAATGCCATTTTTTTCGGCCATTCGAAAATGGCAAATGCTAACGGGCGCCCCCGGGGCGTTAGATAAGACTAATATATCTTTCTAATTTTAATCCTAGTCCTAATAAATAATATAACTTGTAAAGATAAAATATAACTTACCTTTTACTAGAAAAGATAAAACACACTTTACTAGAAAATAAAAAAATTAATAGGTTTAGAATTGAAAACCAGTAGCGTTTTTTTTTTCTTTGGATGGCGGCAACTGTATTGGCGGCAACCGTAGGCACAAGTTTAGAACTGTATTCCTCCATTGAAGAATATTCATCTTAAGCATACCGAAGTGAAGTGAATCTCACAATTTTTCATATTCGACTGCGTAAACTGTGAGTCATATTTCTTTACATATCTACTTGGTAATTATCAGTATATTTCTCTCTTTAGAAGAATTTTTTGTGTGTCATGATTGAGTTTACAACCATACCTCTACTTACTAAAGCTTATAGATTCGACAAGTACTCGTCGATTAAAGAACTACCTATTAATTTTTGGCGCATAAATTCAATGAAGGGTCATTCCACCTCTAATTTTTGTCATATATTGACTACTATTGGATGAGTTGCAGACGCTTGTTGAATTTGGCGGCTAGATCACTCCGTAATGAAAATCACAAAATACTTTGTAGAATTTTGTATATATAGGTATAGTATTCATGGCATATGGCAGACACTCATGGCCCTGAACCACGCCTTTCCACTTCATAATTTATTCATGATTCATTACTATCTGACTGCTTTTGTAGGTTTCAGAATATATATATAGCACTAGTATATATAACTCTTTCAATATGTAACAACACTTATTAGTGGCTTTGCAGAGAAAATGCTTGATTTAAATGAACTCCCAACCAATGATGAAATGCTTGCATTCATGGGGGAAACTACATTTGATTTTATTAGGAATAATGGAGACGAGGTAAATTTTGGAATTTCCTCACATGCTTCCATCCAAGAACTACATGTAGAAGAAAATCAGAATGGTGTAGAAGCGTCTCAGAATAATTTAGAGCTTTGTCTTGAGCCCTTTGTTGGCCAAACATTTCTTAGTGAGGAAGAAGCATGGGTATTCTACAAAAATTATGCACGCCAACATGGTTTCAGCATTCGGAAGGATCGAACAGCAAAAAGAGATGGTATAATAGTCGCTCGTGACTTCTATTGTCACCGTAGTCGTTTGCAACCACTAAAGGAAATTGACCCGAACAAGGAACAAAGAAATAGAGTGTCAGCTAGATGTGATTGCAATGCTCACCTGCGTATCAAATTGAGAAGTTGTAATGTAATTTTTCCTGAAGAATGGCATGTAACTACATTCAAAGTGAAACACACTCATGATTTATTATCTCAATCTCAAGTGCGGTTCCTTCCGGCTAATAGAGAGATAAGTGAGCAAGATGAGAAGAATATTCTTCTATTAAAAGAAGCTGGCCTTACTGTGAGACAAATTATTCGAGTACTTGAGCTTGAAAAAAATGTAGAACATGGAGATCTTCCTTTTCTTGAAAAAGATATACGTAACCTGTTCACCAAAATGAAGAAAGCAATTTCCGGAGATGATGTTGCCAATCTAGTAGAATATTTCAAATCTTGCAAAGAAAAAAATTCTAACTTCCACTATGTTATTAAGGTTGATCAAGAAGGAAAGTTGGAACACTTATTGTGGTGCCCGGCTCAGTCAATTGAGTGGTATGATAAATTTGGAGATGTTATGGTTTTCGACACCACTTATAAGATAAATATATATGACATGCCTTGTGGCATTTTCGTTGGTATGAACAACCACGGGAAGACAATCTTTTTCGGATGTGCATTGCTTCGGAACGAGACGACAGATGCTTTCAAATGGTTGATGAAGGTATATCTTCTCACATATTTCTTTTTCTCATAAAAATTACACTAAATAATAACATCATAACTAACTAAACTATAATCTCATAACGAGCTCTGGTTAGAGTCTAGGAAGTAGAGTAGTGGTTTGAGTAGTTTAGTTTATTAGTGTTGTTGTAGTCTACTTGTCTTACCTTTTCTTGTTTCTTTGTCTTTGTTGTTTTGCTTCTATTTGGGGTTTCTTTCCCCTCCTCGATCACCAAAATAAATAACCATATAACTAAGTTAATATAGTGTCTTACATATGCACCTTCTGACCACTTAGAAAATGATACTATATATTTTTCATACAACTTACATCTTATCAATTTTACTATGCATATTTTTGTTGTAGACTTTTATTGCTACAATGAAAAAGCCACCAAAAACCATTATAACAGACCAAGATCCATGGATGACAAAAGCTATTGCTGAAGAGTTGCCATACACTAAACATTGTTTTTGTATATGGCATATTACTTCAAAATTTAGTGGTTGGTTCACATCTGTTCTACGAGATAAATATCAAGATTGGTGCAAAGATTTCTATACGCTCTATAAGTTAGAGACAATTGAGGATTTTGAGAGCCAATGGCCCCTTGTTGTTGGCAAATACAACTTGCATGATAATAAACATGTAAAGGGTTTGTATCAAATCAAAGAATTTTGGGCACCATCATATCTTCGTAGTTACAATTTTGGAGGCATGAGGACTACAGGACGGTGTGAGTACATTAATGGTTTCATCAAGAGATTTGTATCATCTACTTCAACATTAAATGATCTTGCTAAACAGGTTGGTTAAAACTTTTTAAAAAATCATATTGTGGATATAGAGATATTTGCGTTTTGTACCAATTTATTCATATAGTATCATCCTTTACTATTATTTTGGCTTTTAATTACTATCTTGATTAGGTGGACGTTGCCATTCGAGAGATTATCCAGAGGCAATCACATGATAATATGTTAGCCCGTTAATAATAATTTGAAATCTATTTATATACCAAATTGTTTTTCTTATCTAACGCCCCGGGCGCTCGTTAGTAATAATTAATTAGGTAATATACAAAATTATAATTCTTAACTAATGCCCTGGGGCGCCCGTTAGCGGGCTCGTTCAAAAATCAACTACTCTATATTGTAACCGTGTTTTCTCCCTCTGCATATAGTTTATCTGCTGCTGAATATGACCCCACAAGGACCACAAAAGTAGCTGAGAAAATGAATCCTACAAATGTTCAACTGGGGAAAAAGGAAAACGCTAACTTTTCCGTTTTAAAATAACTACAAAATAAGAGACGCGTAATATTTAAGGAATTAACAGGTTTGTTCGGTTCAAATAGTTGTAGTAAATGTTAGCTATGAAAGTAGTTATCGATTGTAGACTAGTAATAGGGGTGAAGGTAGTTGTCGAATCAATGTTTGAAATAGGAGCGAGCTCGATAAAAAAACTGGTTGTTATCATAGTTGAATTTGATAGTTGTTCGCCAACTACTACACCAAAAGCTAATTTCCTTATTTTTTGTGAAACACTTATTCAAAAGTTAAAAATTATCTTACCAAAATAAAAAAGTTAAAAGCTACTTATCATTCACAACTATGCCAAGTGTGGGACTTGGGATAATTTCTTAAATTTATCCTTCAAACGACCCAACACAGGAGTCTCCCTATCCGGTTAGCAAGTTTAGAGTATATTATATGGTAGGTATCCTTATTCGTTTGCTTTTTGGGCTCATATTATTGGCCAGCCTGTTTATATATTTTGGTAGTCTATATAAACTCCCTTCTGAATATTTCTACCTCCCTATTAAAAAATATTTGTACATATATTCTTAAAAAATCTAATATTGGACCCTATGAAATTAAATAGTAGCCAGAAGGCCAGCTATAACCACTTGCTTTTCAAATTTGCTCCATGTGTCCCTCTTGGAAATCCATCTGAGTATTTGTGGAATCCCTCTAGCAGTCATGGTGAGATTGAGCCATCTTTTGACCATTTGCAAAAACAATATGTTGTACTCACACTCAAAAAATAGATATGTTATTCCCTTGCACTTTCACATAGCAGGCACTAATCACTAGCACAAACATCAATAGTAAAAATTCTTCCTCTAGTCTGGAATCTTTGCTGCCAATCTAAGCAAGCAATGGAGCTGTGCTTTGGCACATTGTGATGATCCCATATAGCCCTACATTCAAGTTGTTTCTCACCAACTGTACGAAGTTGCTTATACAATCCTGTAGTACTAAACTTAGCTTGAGAAAGCCATCCTATCCCACATCTAGAAGAGATAAGTTGCTTGACTTGGCATATGTATTTCACTGCCCAGCTAGCAGCTTGAGGATCATTGAAATCATGCCAAGTCTTGTCCTTAATATACCTCACATGTACCTATTTCACCTAGAGATTATATATCTTCCTTCATAGCAATACTCCAAGCCTGCTTCCCAACAATAGCAATATTCCAAGTAGCCAAGTATCTAAAACCAAGACCACCATGCAACTTGGGCTTGCAAGCATTCTCCCAACTAACATACCCGGGTTTGAAGCTATAACAGCTTCCAGTCCATAAGAATGCCCTACAAATGGCATTAATTTGATTCATAACTTTGGGGAAGGAGAAAGATTTGAGACCACTAGACACATTTGCTCAGCTCATAAGAAGGACGATAACTGTGTATGTGCCTATACTTAGGTTGTTATGCATATGTCTTGGTGCAAGTTAGTGTCATTGTATGTGTAATTCCCCTTGTTTGGCAATCTATTATATATGCTTATTGCGCATATGGCGTACACTGGCTCTAAATCAAGCCTTAGGAATCACGCGCCACACCGGCGATATGGCACGTCCCATAACATCCCGCTTATTATATAAATAGAGTACATATTCGCTAAATAACCAAACTCTAATCATTGCGAGATTTTACTCAACAAATTGTTTTGGGATCAAAATATATAAAAGACATCTTGAGACAATGAGGTAAATTTTACTCTATTTATTCCTTTATTATGCCATCAACACATTTTTTATCAGTACCTAGCTAGTTAATTTCTTACCCCATCCATATTTGAACACAAATTTTTGATCATGAATCTGATACAAATAAATCGCTACATCCGTTGCCTTCCAAATGCAATGTCGCCCACCACAACTAAAGTCAATGAACTTATCATTGTCCTTGAATGCATTAAAATGGAGACGTCCTTCAGTCCAATTTATGTCGCAATCATAACTTACAGTGGAGAAGAAACCAGTGTACAAGCTCCATGTAAAATTGGTATTTACGGCCAAATGTTGAACGCCCAAATCTCTATATTCGCCTTGACAATGCAATTCAAGCGTATCACTAGACAAACCATTTATAACGGCTACATGGAATTTAACATGTTTCATGACAGGTGATGCATTTACTAATTGTATTTGTTGGGGTTGGATTGATCCATGATGTGAAGAAATAAAAGTAATTGTAAGAACTAAGAGCACAAATTGCTCAAGAACGTGAAGTAGGTTCATTTCTTCTAATTTTTCTTTGCTAGAGTTTCTTTTGTAGTTGTTTGAGCAAATAACACTTAAATGTGATCTTGTTTTATACTTCATGATCCGTTTCTTTAGTCGCTACGCATCAATAGTTATTATACTACTCACCAACTTAATTTATCCTGTTTGTCCTTCCTTATGTACAAGGAAAAATATAGTCAAGTGGGATCTTGTCAAATTCGTAATTTTCAAATATCAAAGTTTTATAATTTTTAATTATGCATAATTGAAAATATTAAGGCTTAAAGTAGCGCATTAGGCTGCATGAAAACAAGAAGCGTAGCAACTAAAAAAATACAGAGGAAGTACTAGGTCTGTCCTTTATTACCACTCCATCTTTTGCCATGTCTTCAGATTATTTTTTAAATTTAAGAAGATAGAGAATTTTTATCATTAAAAAATAATATAATTTGAACATACATGTTGAGACATTTCTAACAAGACCCTATACGACCATACATTTTTATGTTTAAATTAAAAAGAAGAGTGTGTGAAATGATGTAAATGACCAAATGGTTAAATAGAAAAGAAACAGAGGAAGTACTAATACTAGCTTTTTTTAACGAACTATTATAGCTAGCTTTTTGAATAAGAGAGAACTGAAATATGATTGTCAATAACTTACCAAATAAATCAATAATTGATCAGATAATTACAATTTTTGTTACATATTGCAATTTGCAACACATTATAATCTTTATATATATGAAGTACTAAAAAGAGGACTTCTTTCCATTTATGTAAAGGATTTATAAGAGCAGAATAGGTAGGTTATCTTTCATTTATGTTATGATATCGCACGTATTTATTGAGCATCTAATGAGATTCTCTTCAAGGCTTGAGACAACCAATTCCATTTCAATAAATTATTTTTTTAGCTATGAAAGATCACAAATTATTAGGTAGGCGGTCTAACAAACTCAAACTTACATTATGCTAACAAGTCCATTCTATATTACTCTAACCCAACACTATTCCTAAGCATCTCACACCAACCTAGTCGTTCATTCTCTTTTTCTTCCTTTGTTTCCCTTTAAGTCTCGAACTACAGCAGACAAATTTTAAAAATAACCCGACAATCATGGATTAAACTAGTCACTAAATGAATTAAACTAGTCATTAAATGAATTACTAGTCATTAATTGGATTAAAAATGTGAGAACTTAAGGGATTAAACTGGTCACTAAATAGAATATAAACTGGTCACTAAATAGATTAAACTAGTCACTATTTTCAAAAAAGTAATTCGTTCTCTTCTTAATATTGGGCTTGAGTCATTGCCTAATTTTAAATTAATGGTAGGCGTTCTCTTACCAGTCCGACTGACAAAAGATAGTGGTGAATTCACATACATTTTGGATACCAAGCTTATAAAACTTTATAATGGGCTACTAATCAAAAAAAAATATTATATTGTAGCATTATGGAATATTAGGAAAAGGAAGAAAGGAATCGATAAGGGCTCTTAATAATATTCTTAATAAGGCTGCGAAAAAAATAACATGTTAGTGTAGGCCTGATTTTATTGCCAACGCTGGATGAGCGCGTATTTGACTACTTCATTGTGAAATTTTATTGTAACGTTTTTGAAGTCGCCAACAAGTCTTTAAAGGAAGACCCATAAACCTAATTGGATATTGGGAAATCATAGGGAAAACTTAGGGACTTATCCAATGTAGATTTCCTTGTCATGACTCCATTAATGGTCAATGAACCATAGATTGAGTTCAGGGGTGAGGGTACGAACACGGTCATGAACCACATTCGGCCATTGCTGGCTTATACCAAAGAACAAGCAAATAATATTTTCAAACACCCTAAAAATATTAGTCTAAATTGGTTTATTAAACACATAAAAGACTACTTTTTTAGAGATACGTTATTAAGCAATCAAAATTACCGAGTTCCTAATAGGTTGTCCAAATTATCTGATTAATGTTAGAACAATTATTTAGCTCTTTGATTAACAATAATAACATGTTGGTGATGAAAGCATAAGCAGGACAATCATAGAAAATATATAAGAAAATATAGGACAATTATTTAGAACGGTTTTTCACTAGAGATCTACATCATGAAAGAAAATGTTAGTAACTTCAATAAAACAAATAAGAAAGATTTAAGGACCCTCAGGAATATACCGGTGTGGCTTGGGTACGAGGGAATAACAACCTTCGGGAATAGCAATCATGAAGCCTTTCGAGGAAAACTTGTGAAGATCGATCAAAGTATGTGTTTTCAAGTATGTGTTTTTGTGTTTGTAAATATGGAATTATGACAGTATGAGAGTTAGAGAGATCGCCAGTATTCGAGTGTAGAGATTGTGTAAAAAGTCTTTTTGATCTGGCAAATTAGTGGCCTATTTATACTAAAATATTAAAAAAAGATAAAAAAATAAAATAAATTGCCCGTCGAGCAAAGAGTGCGCTGGGCGCACGTCTCTGCATGACGCGCAAATCCACGTGTCAGACACAGCTTGGTGCGCCAAACGCGTTCCAGCAAATGCGCCAAGCGCACTGCCCGCCTCAGATCATACAGCCTTTTTCTTTGACGCGCTTTTGTACGATTTTCTTTTATCCCTTTAAATCCGAAAATCACCTTTTACAAGATAAAATCTGATTTCAATTTCAAAATATCTTTGAAAATATTTATTTATTTATTAAAATAATAAATAAAAACAATTAATTAGGCTTTTTCAAAGGATTGGGCTCAAAATATTTTTATTAATTTGCTCAAAATATTTTATGGGCTCGAAATACAATTAATTATCAGGAATAATTAATTGGGCTTTAAAATAGGATTTTGGATCATTATTAATTTTTTTTTGGTAAACATGTAAGATAATATTACAAAAGCAAGGGAACAACCCAAAACAACAACCTAAGCTAGATCAGTACAGCACATTGACCCAGCACAACAATTCATCTGATACCATTCTCCACTAGGTTATTGAACCAAGACACTTCCTCTCTACTCCATTTTGTATTAATTCTACCTCTAATTCTATTACAAATGTCTGATTGAATTATCCTAGCAACAGCACTTGGGATAGGAACTACAGCATGCCAAAGAGCATGTTTCCTAGCCTTCCATGTGTGATACACCAACGCAGCCAACACAGAGTAACAAACTTGCTGTTGTTTTTTGCTTCTAAATTTACGCGCCCATTTCCGCCAAGCAGAAAAGATGCATTCATCAGCAGCCATCTTTATACGAAGCCAAGTGACAAGCTAAAGTCGTATCACCTTATCAAAAATAACCTAAGGTCCACTAACAAGTAGCACTAGTACAGAATAGACGATTTGCGTCGGATGCGAGGCGCCCATTTGCGTCGGACATGGGTCCGACGGCACAGGCCTCAACGCAGATCAGGATACAGAATCTGCGTCGGACAGTGACGCGACGCAGTTGATAAGCTATCTGCGTCGGACCCTGGCTACAATGCGACGCTGAGATGACTAGACTCATCTCGCGTCGCATGAATAGCAAAGTTCGACGCAGATGGCCAAGCCGATAGCCCGGCCTCACTCATGTGCGTCGCACATAGCGGTACATGCGACGCGAGATGAACTTCATTTGCGTCGCATGTACTGCTATGTGCGACGCACATGAGGTTCCTTTTGTACTGACAAAGCTTATCAACCCACGATTTTCACTCTTGTTTTATCAAATCTCAAAAAGAAAAAAATATTCCAAAAACTACAATTTACACAGGAAAATCGAGAAAGAATAAGATAAAAAAGGAACTTAATTTCATTAAAAAAAATGTAATTTACACATATGGTTACAACACTAGAAACTTACAATTTTACCAGATCTAAAAAAAAAAATGTAAGTAACTTCCTAAAAAATGAAAACTAAACCTAAATTCTGGAACCTTGCTTGAAAATCTCATTCTTCAACTTTACACTACACTTCTTGAAAATCTGATACAAATCTCCTTGAAATTCGAAGGGAAGAATCCGAGTGTTCCTTTTTTTTTATGATCATTGGAGCTTGAAAGAACTTAGCCAACTACAATTTCTGTCAAAAAAAATCAAAGACAAAAATAGACGAATTAGGGCTTCCAAACGATGCTGAAAATTCTACCAAAATCAAAATTAACAAAAAGAGGCAAGAGAAATAGAATTAAAGTCGAAGATCTTACCGAAATTAATGAAGGAGATCGGAAACAATCGACAGAATTAGAAATTTTGGGGAAAGAGAGAGGAATCGAAAGACATCACGAGATCGAAAATGTCTTCGTCGGCGAAGTATCATCGGGTTCTCAAGGAATCGAAACAATCTGACGCCATTGCTCAAAATGTGTGATAGTAAGGGTGATTGGTCAAATCGCGAATGTTAAACACAAGATGAAGATTTCTCTGTTGTTTGAGATGAAGATTTTACAGTGATAGAAAGAGATGAAGATTTCACAGTGATAGAAAGAAATGAAGATGAGAGATGAGAAAGAGGTGGGAATTAACCGGTGAGAGAGAATGAAAGATTTAGGGTTGAGAAGTTGAAGGAACGGCTGAAGAGAAGTAGGATAAATGGGCTTTTAAATATTATAAGGTTATCTGCGTCGGACATTAAGGCTCATCCGACGCACCTAACAGTTTTTTCTTTTGTTATCTAATTCTATGCGCTCAACTCATCTGCGTCGGATGAGCCTTTATATGCGACGTAGATGACTTAATGGCATCAATTAGACGAAAACGATTTGCGTCGCATCACCTTATCATGCGATGCAAATCATGGGATCCATCCATGTGCGTCGCACTGTAGTTGAGTCCGACGCAAATCATGTTTCTCATCTGCGTCGCGTTCTCAACCCCGTTCGATGCAAATGACCCTACCTCCCATCTGCTATCATTTTGTGCGTCGCTTGCTCTCTAATGTGCGACGCAAATAGCCTATTTGCGTCAGTGCTTCTAGCGTGCAACGCACATAGACTGACACAAATTATCATTTTTCTACTAGTGTAGTCAGGGAAGTCAGGATCGAATCCACAGGAAGAAAGTTATACTATTGTATCTGAACTCTAATATTATACTAACTAGATCAGGTGAAGATGAATGTGTGTGACTAAACTAAGCAAATAACAGAACTAAATATGAAGGTAAGAATCAATTAATAAAGAACTAGGACTATGGATCACTATGCATACAATTCGGGAAATCAGAGACGAATAATAACTACCCAATAAGTCAATTTATCTAGGGCACATGTAATTTCTCTCGAACATTACCTCCCACAAAGATCACCTAGCCGCTCTCGCATGGTCAAGGATCACTATGCCTAATGATTGAAAGCCTATACGAAATCTCTCCTCTCGAAGTAGATTCAATATTGCGATAATAGAAATACAAATCATGCCTAATTCATAAATCTAGCATGAACGATTCAATCACAGGAAACAATTGAAATAAAGGGTAATTATACTAATCTATCAATCCCTCATTGCATACATAGATCCCCACAATCCTAGAAATAAAACTACTCACTCATGTTTGAGAATCCAATAACAAATTCCATATAAAAATCCATGCTTTGAACTATTGCAAATAACTAAGAAACTAATCTAATCAATAATAGAGAAAGCAAACAATAATGAAGAGAACAAGGAAGAAGATTACCAAATTAATGAACTATATTGAACTTGCGAATAATCTAAAGGTTTGATCTTGAATCACAATGAAGAGTAGTAAAAAACTCGGGTTCTTGAGAGAAACAATGAAAAATAAATACTAAAAAAAAAAAAAACTCCAAAAAGATGTTCTAACTTTCCTATTTATACTAAATGCTCAAAATTCATTAAATGAGCGCGCGCGGAGGAGAAGCCCGATCGGGCCAAGTCAGCCCGATCAAATTGGGCACAAAAGCAGCAGCTGGGCCTCAAAACTGGAACCGCTCGATTCAATTGGGCCGACCCGCCCGATGACATCGGGCGGCACACCAACACTAGGCAACACATCACCAGAATACGCCCGATGCAATCGGGCCGGACCGCCTGATCGGGCATCTCAGCATAATAACGACCGGGCGATAGAGCCCGATCGGGCCCGCAACGACTTGTACCCAATGGCAATGAACACCCGATCGGGCTTGAGGAGCCCGTTGTCATCGGACTGTAGCCCGATGCTTCCTTCCTTGGCTTCAGACGCCAAGGCTTCACTTCTTCTTTTGTCCAAGGCCTCGAAAAGTATTCTCGGGACCCCGAAACTCATCATAAATGCCTTCGAACTTCTCCATTCGATTGTAATGGTCGGATAATAGCGGAAAATAGGGAGATAACTCCATAAAACCTGCAATCAGACACAGAACAGAAAACCACAACTAGATGGAGAGAGTTAGCATAAAATGGCTCCTAAGAGCACCATTGATACACATTTTAGCTCAAATACAGGGGGAAAAACACTATATAAAACCATAACATCAAACTCCCCCAAGCTAAACCTTTGCTTGTCCTCAAGCAAAGCACAACATGAATAAGAATAGGATTGCTTCACCCCACAGATAGGAAACTTTAAACTCAATTATTTTCAACTCAAAATTGTTCAAGCAAGCAAAATTCAAGTTCAGTTGCTGAGATCACCTGACTACCAATCACTTAAGCAAACTATCAAATGCAGCTGCCCTACATATCATGCAAATCTTGAAAAGGTGCTCACCGAGGTGTCACTCCTCTCAATTTTGTGGCAGGCAAAATATGTGCCCGATCGCTCACCAACCCAACCATAATAGCCCTTCCCACTCACACTCTCATGTGTTTAGAAAGGTATAATATCGCTCATCCTAATCAGGTCGACTCAAATAACAGACTTAATCTTTGACTTTGGCATATTGACTCAGTATTATTCCAATAAACAATCAAACACGTGCTCAAAAGGTCTTTTTCAGGGTTGTAATGGGGCTCGGGTAAAGGTACGGAAATTATTTAGGAAATGTGGTGGAAAAGCCAAGAAAGGGGACCAAAAAACTCTAGTAGGACTAGGTGTGGTAGAAACAACTCCCATGGCATCAACAACTTAACCAAGATAATAACCAACTTTTGAAATTTCACGAACCAACCAATAATTGTCATTTTCAACATAATTTCCAACACTTTTGAAAGTTAACTAGTGAAGATCATATAAATTTTTCAGATTTTTCACAATCAAAATTTTTTTCTTTCTTTCTTTCACTTTATTTTTCTTTTTCTTTCTTTTCTTTGTACAAACATATCATTATTTTCCAACCGCCCTACGGAATCAACCACACAATATGATATAAACTTAACAAATGCTCCCCCAAGCTAGGCTTGGGACAATAGTCATTGCAAAGGCTCAAGGTGTGTAATGTGGTTTAATATAGATCCAAAAAGAAGTCATTAGGCTCAGCGGGGCTAGGGGGGAAAAAATTCATTAAACAACTCTGAGGCTTAAAATTAAACAAATGAACGCCTCTATCACAGCACATGCCTAAAGTTACCAGAACTCAACGAGTACAATGCCAAAACCAAGATAAGAATGCTACGAGGAACTAACACACAAGAATAGATCGGATATAGAGATAAATCCGAAGGCTAGAATAAATCCTCACAATCTAACCAATTCAAGCATGCAGTTAAAATAGGCACTTTATCATCAAAATTCACTCAAGATCAAGGCAATCATAGATCACATCACAACATCCCAATCACAATTGCCCAACTATCCAGTATAATGAGTTAAATCATTTTTTTCAAAGCAAAGTTCGGGGCACAGGGAAGCAATCAATCTAATCATATTCAACTCGTATTTTTGTGTTTTTTTTCAGCAATATTTCATTTTTTTTTTTTGTGATTTTTCATTTTTCAGAGCAATTAAACTAACTTAAATAACCTAAAAAGCAATAAAAACAAAACTAATACTTACAGAAGTTCTCCCCCAAGCTGAACGTGGCAATGGCCTCATTGCAACAAGGGAAAGGAATGCATGGATATCAGGCATCCATAGAAATGTCCTCACCATCATCATCCGCATCTCCATCATCCTCACCTCCATCATCCTCACCGCCATCATCCTCACCTCCGCCACCCCCCAACTTTGGACCCCGGGCCGGCCGTAATTCGGGTTCTAAGTGTACCAAGACGGGTGAACATGCTTTTCGCAATGGTATGCATTCTGCAGTTGTCATCGTACATGGGATACAGAGCGAGGTGTTGATCATTGGCCAATGTATCAACACGCCGGCTAAGGCTCGGAGCAAGACAAGTGTTGGCATCAACATGCCGACCGATGCTCTGGATGGCGGTAGAGTTGGCGATACCGATACTCCATCCATCCGCCGGAGCATGCTCATCATTCCCTGAAAATCAAAAGAAGGAGGAGGAGCAGCAGAATATGGGGGAGGGGGAGCATCAGAAGTAGAGGCAATATCAGCAGGATGAGGGGGGCGACGGTGAAATGTGCGCTGGGGAATCTCGGGGATGGGGGTGGGAAAGTCGGAACCAGCAATGGGAAGGTGGTAATGGTGCTGGCCTGGTCGGATTTTTGCTAAGGGACTAGGCAGCTCAATAGAGCGCCTCCCGTTGATGCGCCACTGATATTTATCCCCAGCCCTCTCTAACCAATGGAGGCTATCTAGGAAAGCATAATCCATGATGGTGGATCCTATGGCTGGCTGGTAGCGAGATTCGTCAAACCCGGGGATTTTCCTAGCAAAAAGAGTCACTAACCCCCCATTTACAATGGCACGAGAGGTCAAGGTACCATCTGCCCTCCTCTTGGGGTAAGTGGTGGCAATACGCTCCATCTGGAGCGCAACATGATGAGGGATGTTATATTGAAAATGGTCAGGCGTCCCTTTAAGCATGTAGCTGCCAATTAGGTACAGTTCATCCCCCCTTATTAATTGTCCTTCCACGCTCCCAAATAGTGTCTGCGACATAAATCGAACCCAAATTTTAAAGATGGGATGGTGGATGTATTTGCCCTTGCAGTGTTGTAGGGTGAAGTCATTACCATCACCTGTGATGGCAAAGTACGTGCTACGATGGTGGTAGTTAGGGGGGTGCCCAATCTCCCCACCACATTGTACTCGAAGTACCGTGCAAATTCCGGCAAAGTGAGGTGGAAATCCTGATTGAGCAGTCTAAAGGATACATATGATACATGTCCAGTTTGGGGTTTGGTAACCTTAAGACTGCTATAAAATTCATAGACCAGTACAGGATAGGTATTAACATGGACGGAAAAGAAAGATTCCATGCCGATTATTTTCATGAAATCTTTGAACTCAGAAGCAATACCCAATTTATTTAAAAATTCAATATCAAGGAAATGGGTAGGACTCACCTCGCGCCCTTTTAGGCGCTGAAACCGTTCACGTTGCTCCGGCGACGAAAAGATGACATCCGGAAAAGTCTCGTCCCGTGGTGGTGGTGGTGGTTGTGGTGGCCCGGGGCCGGATCCGCGACGCCTCCTTGAAGTCATGATGCTTGGAAAATGCAAGATTTCACACTCACTCTAATGGGGGATGATGGGAAGGGGGCTTTTCTCTCACTTTAATGGTGGAATGAATGTGGATGGATGAGAGAGATGGAGTGAAAGAAAAATGAAGAGGATGGAGTGGGTAATTGGTAGGGAAGATGAGAGGATTGATTTTTGTGGAGATAGAAGTAGCTTGGATTGGGGGTTGTTAATGGTGGATGGAGAATTTGGGGAAGAAGGTGAGAGAGGGGGTTAGGGCTTGAAGAAGAGAGAGAAAAAGATTGGGAGTGAATGAGGAAAGTGAGTGGGAAATCCCGTGTTTAATGAGAATCCGGCACAAAGCCCGATGACGTCGGGCGTTTTTTTTTTCCAGGTGCAGCGTTCTTGTTTCGGGCCCGATCGGGCGGCTTCGCCCGATTCCATCGGGCGTCAGATTTTGTCGTTCCAAATGCTGACGATGTTCCGCCCGATCGGGCGTACATGCCCGATTTCATCGGCCGAGTTGTTATTTTGTTGACGGAGGACCGCCCGATCGGGCCATTACGCCCGATGGGATCGGGATCTTTTCTTTTTGATGCTTGTCATGATTTCTTCGCGGGCCCGATATCATCGGGCGGCTGCCGAAACAGCCACTTTTCGGGATTTTGCAATATTTTCCATGGAAAAACGAGCCTCGCTATCATGCAAAAGATCCCTGCACACATATAACCTCAAGGTAATGATTAGTACCCTCTCACTCTCTCACCAAAACTACAAAACTAGAAAAACTAAAAACAAAACTATACTAAAAAGAAGAAAAGGAAAGGGAAAATCGGGTTGCTTCCCGATTAGCGCTGGTTTATGAGGGTCCCGCACGAATATAATGCCGCATCCCTCAAACAGAAGGGGAAGGAGGTTGGAGGTATAATTCCTCCACAGATCCAGCAAGAGCTCCTGCATGATAAAGCTTTAAGCGTTGGCCATTAACCTTGAATTTTTCACCTGTTGCATTCATCACCTCAATTGAACCAAACTTGTTAACATTAGTGACAGAAAATGGACCAGACCACCTAGACTTCAACTTACCAGGAAAAAGTTTTAATCTAGAGTTGTACAATAAAACCTTGTCACCAATTGAGAACTCTCTACTCAAAATTTTCTTATCGTGCCATTTCTTAGTGCGCTCTTTGTAGAGACGCGAACTATCATAAGCTTTCAACCGGAGTTCATCAAGTTCATTAATCTGCAAAAGGCGTTTTTCTCCTGCTAACTTAGCATCAAAGTTCAGCTCCTTAACAGCCCAAAAATCCTTGTACTCTAGCTCAACAGGTATGTGACATGCTTTCCCATAAACTAACCTGTAAGGGGTGGTGCCAATAGGGGTCTTAAAAGCAGTTCTGTAAGCCCATAAGGTGTCATCTAATTTGTCACTCCAATCCTTCCTTGATTTAGCTACCACTTTCTCCAAGATAGTCTTTATCTCACGATTAGACACTTCTACCTGCCCACTTGTCTGAGGGTGATAAGCTAGGCCAGTCCTATGGTAGACACCATACTTCTTAAGCAGAGCCTCGAAAGTGCGTTTGTGAAAATGAGATCCACCATCACTTATGACAACCCTTGGGACCCCAAACCTTGGAAATATAATCTTTTTAAACATTTTCATAACGACTTTGGAGTCGTTCGTTGGTGATGCAACGGCTTCTACCCACTTAGACACATAATCAACAGCAACAAGTATAAAATCATTGCCAGATGAAGAGGGAAAGGGGCCATAAAATCAATACCCCATACATCAAATAGTTCAACTTCCAAAATGGGGGTTTGAGGCATCTCATGTCTTCGGGAAATATTTCCCGTTCGTTGGCATGCATCACAAGACTTAACAAAGGTACTAGCATCATGAAATAAAGTAGGCCAAGAAAAACCAGTTGAAGTACCTTAGCAACGTTTTGGAGGGCCAAGCATGGCCTCCACATGGCGAGGGAGTGGGAGTGCTTCGAATGTCATGCACCTCCCATTCTGGAATACATCGCCTATAGATGGTGTCAGCACAAAGCTTGTACAGTAGAGGGTCGTCCCAGAAATACTTTTTAGCCTCGTGGAGGAATTTCTTCCTCTGCTGGTAACTCAGCTCTGGGGGAGTCTGTCCACTCACACAAAAGTTGGCGAAGTCGGCATACCACGGGGTGACAGAAGTGACTGCCAGGAGCTTATCATCAAGAAAGGAATCATCAATGGGTAATCCTTCTTCCATATCTTCATACTGCAATCTGGACAAGTGATCAGCCACTACATTTTCTGCTCCCTTTTTATCTCTGATCTCTAAATCAAATTCTTGGAGCAGTAAAATCCACCGAATGAGTCTAGGCTTGGCCTCCTTTTTGGCTAGGAGGTACTTCAATGCAACATGGTCAGTATAAACAATGACCTTAGACCCCAACAAATAAGTTCTGAACTTGTCCAGTGCATAGACTACAACTAGAAGCTCTTTCTCAGTTGTGGCATAGTGAACCTGAGCTTCATCTAGTGTCTTACTAGTGCAGTATATCGCATGAAGAACGCTGCCCTTCCTCTGACCAAGCACAGCTCCCACAGCATAATCGCTAGCATCACACATAATCTCGAAGGGAAGGTTCCAATCCGGAGATCGAATGATCGGAGCAGTAATCAAAGCTTGCTTGATCCTGTTGAAAGATATAAGACAGTTATCAGTAAACAGGAACGGGGCATCCTTGAGGAGCAACTGAGTAAGTGGTTTAGCAATTTTAGAGAAATCCTTGATGAAGCGGCGATAAAATCCCGCATGACCAAGGAAGCCTCGCACCCCTTTTACATTCACATGAGGGGGTAATTGCTCAATCACTTGAATTTTTGCTTTATCCACCTGGATGCCACGTTCAGAGATAATATGGCCAAGTACCACTCCTTCAGTAACCATGAAGTGGCACTTCTCCCAGTTCAGTACAAGATTGACATCTTCACACCATTTCAAAACTTTAGCCAGAGATAGTAAACATGCATCAAAATCAATTCCATACACGCTAAAGTCATCCATAAACACTTCCATAATGGACTCAATGAACTCAGAAAAAATGGCCATCATACAACGTTGGAAGGTGGCGGGGGCATTGCATTATCCAAATGGCATCCTTCGATAGGCAAAGGTACCATAAGGGCAGGTAAAGGTGGTCTTCTCCTGGTCATCTAGGTGGATAGGGATTTGGAAGAAACTGGAATACCCATCTAGATAGCAGAAATAAGAGTGACAAGCTAGCCTTTCCAACATTTGGTCAATGAAGGGGAGGGGAAAGTGGTCCTTCTTGGTGGCAACATTTAATTTCCTATAGTCAATGCACATACGCCAACCAGTTACTACTCTTGTAGCAATTAATTCATTTTTTTCATTTTTAACAACAGTAGTACCTCCCTTTTTAGGAACCACTTGAACTGGACTCACCCACTTAGAGTCAGCAATGGGGTAGATGATTCCAGCATCAAGCAATTTCATAACCTCTTTCTTAACCACTTCTTGCATATTGGGGTTCAAACGACGTTGGCCTTGTATACTAGGACGATGATCATCCTCTAAGTGAATTCTATGCATGCAGAAGTCAGGGCTTATGCCTTTCAAATCATCAATATTATATCCAATGGCTTGTTTATGTGTTTTCAAAACAGACAAAAGTTGAGACATTTGACCATCATTCAATGAAGCACTAACAATCACAAGATAGTTTTCAGATTCATCCAAAAAAGCATAGCGCCGAGAAGGGGGAAGGGGTTTCAGTTCAGGTTTCTTTACCTCTACCGGTTGAGTATCATATACTAACCGTTCCTTGTCATGAGTGGTAATACCGTCAAGCTCTTCACATGCTAGAACCGCTTCCCAGTCATCTGCGGCAGCACTCAAGGGATTACCATCGCCTGTAGAAGATGCAAAACAAAGCAAAGCCTCCAGAGGATCCCACAGAAGGGATTGAGGCATGTCATCGTTAACTAGGACATCAATGACATCAATTCTATAACAGGCTTCCTCTAGCATGGGACTTTTTAAGGCATTGGTTAAGCTAAAGGTCACCTTGTCATCCCCCACAGTCAAAGTTAATTTACCATTCTTGACATCTATGACAGCTCCAGCAGTATGAAGAAATGGTCTCCCTAAAATAATTGGGATATGAGTATCCTCTTCCATGTTAAGCACAACAAAATCCACCGGAATAAAAAATTTACCTACTCTCACAGGGACGTCCTCTAAGATACCTAAGGGGTATTTGACAGAACGGTCAGCCATTTGAAGAGTAATATTGGTACATTTTAAATCTCCCATGTCAAGCTTTTTGCATACAGTAAGGGGCATGACACTAACACTAGCACCCAAATCACATAAAGCCTTATCGATAAAAATGGCCAATGTTACAAGGGATAGAGAAACTCCCCGGGTCTTTCAATCTGGGTGGGGATTGGTTTTGCAAAAGAGCACTACATTCTTTAGTGAAAGCTACAGTCTCAATTTCATTATAGGCTCTTTTCCTAGTCAGAATTTCTTTCAAAAATTTAGCATATGCAGGAACTTGAGTAATAAGTTCAGTAAAAGGGACAGTTACCTGCAGATGTTTCACTATCTCCAAAAACTTACCGAGCTGATGATCAAGCTTAGTCTTCAATAGTCTATTGGGGAACGGTACCTTGATCACAGGAGTGGGAGGTGAAACTTTTTCAGCTATAGTCTGCTTCTCAGCATTGCTTGCATCCTTGGGAGCTGTAGAATTATCAGTGACAGCTTCATCCTTGTCGGAGCTAACCGGATCATCTTTAGGCATCTCTGGACTATCATACTGCGCTCCACTCCTAAGAGTGATGGCATTGGCAGTATCTCTTGGTTGCATAGGTTGCGAAGGTAATGATCCAGGTGGCCTATTAGCAGAAGAACTAGCCAACTGAGCTAGTTGAGTCTCCAACATCTTGTTATACGTACCCAAGTTTTCCAACTGAGCCTTTGTGTCGGCTTGAAAGGCATTAAAACCTTTCTGCATCTGAAACATCATATTCTTCAGCTCTGTCATGGCTGGATCAGTAGAAGGAGCAGGTGGTTGTGGAGCTTGATTTCTCTGGAAACCAGGAGGAGCTTGTTGTTGAGGTTGATATTGTTGAACCGGATTTTGTGGGACATATGGTTGTTGAGGTTGAGGATTCAACACATTATTGCTCCGATATGAGAGATTGGGGTGATTTCTATAGCCGGGGTTGTAAGTTTTAGAATATGGATTGAACTGACCCCGAGGTTGTGACTGAAATGCATTAACCGCCTCACAGTTACTCCCGACATTAGAAGATAGAAGCGCAGGGCACTCTTGACAGTTGTGCCCAGGTATCCCACAAGCATCACAAATGGGAGGAGTATAATTAGAAGCACTAGCCATCGCATTAACACTCATATGGGAGGAGTCATTACCTAGCTTCAAAGAATCAATCTTCTGGTTGAGAGCAGCTAGTTGCCCGGACAGTAGAGAAATAGCCTCGACATCATGTTTCCCTCCCTTCTTCATGGAGGAACGAATGGTAGATGCTTGATTAGAAGCGAGTTTCTCCAGAAGTTCATACCCCTCATCAATGGCTTTATCCATGAAAAATCCACCGGAGGCTCCATCAATTACCCTCCTTGTATCTGCATCAACTCTAGTGTAGAAAATCTGACACAAATACCACTGGTCTAAACCATGATAAGGACAAAGGCGTTGCAGATCCTTGAACCACTCCCAAGCTTCATATAATGATTCTCCAGGGTCTTGGGTGAAAGTTACTATGGCATGACGCATATCTGCAGTCTTTTGGTAAGGATACCACTTGATGAGGAAGATTTTGGATAGTTCTGCCTAGGTGGTGATGGTGGAATGCAGCTTATTATACCAAAATAGAGCCTTGTCGCGTAGAGAGAAACCAAATAGGATGAGTTTCATATCATCAGCAGTAACACCAGCTTGTTTCTGAGTAGCACAACATTATAAAAACCGCTGCAGGTGCTGATTTGGGTCTTTAGATGGTAACCCAGCAAACTGATTAGTCTGAACCATATTCAGAACATGAGACTTGATTTCAAAGTTTGTAGCAGCAATGGTAGGCATCCGGACCCCAGTGGGTACATTGTCAGGCGAAGGTTGTGCATAATCTCTGAAGGTTGGTTTAGCTTCGTCACCCATTATAGCAGTAATAGGTGAAGATGGTGAAGTAGGTGTCTTTTGGGATGGTGTCCCTGCAGACAACTTCGCTTGCTTAGCTTGCTTTTTGAGTCTACGAGCAGTCTTTTCAATCTCCGGATCAAATGGAATGAGATTTGAGGATTTCAATTTCCTGCTCATACACCAAAAACACTAAAACAAACGTGAGATGCTCCAAAGAACAGGTGTTCTTCAGAGTAGAGGTTAGTGTAATATTATAATTCAGACAAAATAAAATAAACCGTCTCCCCGGCAACGGCGCCAAAATTTGACAGGCTAAAGTCGTATCACCTTATCAAAAATAACCTAAGGTCCACTAACAAGTAGTCAGGGAAGTCAGGATCGAATCCACAGGGAGAAAGTTATACTATTGTATCTGAACTCTAATATCTCTATTTTATATGTCAAGAGGGGTAGGACACCAAAAATCTAAAAACCCCTATTTTACCCCCCAACAAATGAAGCAAATTACATCCAAAATAAGAGAAAGGGAAAAAACCAAAAAAAAAAAAAAGAAGGTAAAATTAAGTATTACGTACAAACTAACCGCCTTTATCTTCCCATCCCAAAAAAACTGCTCCTATCTACAAAGAAAAAAATTAAAAGGCAAAAACAAAAAACCACACACTACACTATAACCTACTAATCTATTATGAAACCATAATTTCTACAACGAAATCTGGAATTCTATTTGTTTCTATCTCAAACACCTATAAACAAATTATGATTCAATGATCTTTCTAAGTGAAACGCTTCGACTTTTTGAAGAACTCTTATCTTCCCCCTTCAATATCTGCAATCAAATACACAACAATAATAACTCTTTCAAGTCTACAATTCCTCTTTCAACCACTACAATCAGGTAATTCTCATAGCCTCAAACCTATTTCAATTTGTTCTGCATCTGATTAATAACTTTTATGCAGTATGTATAGTCGAACCAAATCAAACATAAGATAATTAGAAGATCTAAAGGCAACCAACAACATAGTCATCACTCACCAGGTATTTGTTAGTAATTGTTATTGATCACTATAAAATGGCAAAATGATCAATTCCATAACTCAAGTTATCAAGTAATAATAGGTTACCAAGCGAAAAACTTCAAAATTGCAAAACCCAATAATGGTATTATCGAGTAGCCAAAATGGTGAATTATACAATGGTATAATCCAGTGAAGAAAATTAGAACTCACAAAATCTCCGACAAAATGGAACCAAAAGATAGAGAAAGTTCGATCTCACCTTCACCAAAAATTGGAAAAAAAAAATCAAATTTTCTCGGAAAAACTAAGGCCCTGGTCGAAGGAAGTGAACTAACAAAAACTCAATAAGCTAATTTCTTAGAGAGGAAAAAAAAATTTGGAGAAGAAAAAATCAATTGTTTTGAACCATAATAATCACCCCAAATATAGTCAATTCGCTTCAAATGGTCACTAATCCCACTTTTTTCCAAAAAGTCAAAAACCAACTTACCGTACAAATCTAAAATGGAGTTGAAGGCCTAAAGCACTACAAAGAATTTTATGCTTTGAGAGCAAAAAGGAAGGAAAGACAATTAAGCTATCTCGAGCAAGTTTGCATTCTGCAGAATGTCAGAGTTATGTGCAATGTGTTTTGAACTTTAAAATATTTGGTCACCTCTTTCTGCCGAATGTCAGAGTCATGTGCAATGTGTTTTGAACTTTAAAATATTTGGTCACCTCTTTATCTGGAGGAATATAACCATTTGTTTTTGCTACAACAATAAGTTCTCGATGACATACATCAATGTCTTCATGATTGAGGAAATCCATGAGTCGGAAAACCCCATGAACATCAAATTCTGAAAAAAGTTTTGGTATTTTCGCATGCAGAAAGAAAACAAATCAAAATCGAAATCAAAACCCACATAATACAAACCCACAGTACAAATAACAGAGAAGCTCACTAACAACTAAAATTGAACATCTTCTCTCAGTTTTCCATTTACTTTCTATTTGCTTTCAATTTTTCCGTTGAATGTCGTGAGTAGGTGATGCAAACAACGGTGAAATCTCTAGCTCCTGCGCCGATGTATAAAGAATTTACAACAACGAGCTTGGAGAGAGAACGAGTAGAGCATGGGATTTTGAAATACAGAGAGAGATGGAAATTGGAGGAGGAGGGGAGAGAAAGGAGGATTTTAGGAAGTTTAGAGATATTACGACTTTATCTTATAATAGGGGTAAGTTTTCATATGTATTTACATTTCATGTTATTAGGTACGTTTATCTTATAATGGTAATCACAAAGAAATTATACTCATTCAGTAACATAAATATTCATACTTCCTCCGTTTTTTTTAGTTGCAACACTTTCCTAAAAGGAAAATAATTAATTAGTTGCAACACTTTCGACTTTTGTTTTTCCTTTCTCCGTCTCTCTCCAATCACATGGGGCCCTCTCTTTTTTTCCTCTCTACCTCTCTCCTACCCAAATTTTGCATGGGAGTTGACTAAAAAAAAGTGTTGCAACTAAAAAAAGCGGAGGGAGTACAAGATTGTTTCCCTTTGAAACTTTTTGAGAACTAACCTACATTAATAAATCATACATATTTTAAATGAGGAAGGATAGTGTTTTCAATTAATTAGATGTTGTAGGTAGCTAATAATGAACTTTTTATTATTGTCATCTACACTTTAATTGTCTTTGTATATTATGATAGACATATTTATTTGGAGTATTATGCTTATTACTAAATAGTTAGGTAAAATAATATTCGAAAGCTAAAAAATTGTGTTAAAAAGGATATAAACAAAATAAGACAAACAAAAACAAAGGTTGGAACGAAGTAAGAGTAAAAGACGTCAATCCCTATAAGATTGTCTTTTTATAAGGTTATTATAATTGGTAAATAAAATAAAAGAAATTATATTAGCTCTTAAAATTTATAGTTAGTCAAATCCCTATAAAATTGTCTTTTTACGCAAACACCATGTAAGCAAATTAAACAATTTAAAAAAACTATTGCAAATGTTCATATAATTTCTTAGTTAATACGCTGTTGAACTATGAATATGTTTCCCTTTAATAGAACTTTATAAATAATTTTTTGTGCAAATTATTACTAGATATAAGTATGCAATTAATTTAAGTTTAAAAACGATTTCGCACACCTAGCGTGCATTGAAGGCTATTACAATTAATTTAACTTACCTAACGATTTCGCACGCATAGCGTGCATATAAGGCTAGTTATACTAACTAGATCAGGTGAAGATGAGTGTGTGTGACTAAACTAAGCAAATAACAGAACTAAATATGAAGGTAAGAATCAATTAATAAAGAGCTAGGACTATGGATCACTATGCATACAATTCGGGAAATCAGAGACGAATAATAACTACCCAATAAGTCAATTTATCTAGGGCACATGTAATTTCTCTCGAACATTACCTCCCTCAAAGATCACCTAGCCGCTCTCGCATGGTCAAGGATCACTATGCCTAATGATTGAAAGCCTATACGAAATCTCTCCTCGCGAAGTAGATTCAATATTGCGATAATAGAAATACAAATCAGGCCTAATTCATAAATCTAGCATGAACGATTCAATCACAGGAAACAATTGAAATAAAGGGTAATTATACTAATCTATCAATCCCTCATTGCATACATAGATCCCCACAATCCTAGAAATAAAACTACTCACTCATGTTTGAGAATCCAATAACAAATTCCATATAAAAATCCATGCTTTGAACTATTGCAAATAACTAAGAAACTAATCTAATCAATAATAGAGAAAGCAAACAATAATGCAGAGAACAAGGAAGAAGATTACCAAATTAATGAACTATATTGAACTTGCGAATAATCCAAAGGTTTGATCTTGAATCACAATGAAGAGTAGTAAAAAACTAGGGTTCTTGAGAGAAACTATGAAAAATAAAGACTAAAAAAAAAAAAAACTCCAAAAAGATGTTCTAACTTTCCTATTTATACTAAATGCTCAAAATTCATTAAATGAGCGCGCGCGGAGGAGAACCCGATTGGGCCAAGTCAGCCTGATCAAATCGGGCACCAAAGCAGCAGCTGGGCCTCAAAACTGGAACCGCCCGATTCAATCGGGCCGACCCGCCCGATGACATCGGGCGGCACACCAACGCTGGGCAACACATCACCAGAAGACGCCCGATGCAATCGGGCCGGACCACCCGATCGGGCATCTCAGCATAATAACGACCGGGCGATAGAGTCCGATTGGGCCCGCAACGACTTGTTCCCAAAGGCAATGAATGCCCGATCGGGCTTGAGGAACCCGTTGTCATCGGGCTGTAGCCCGATGCATCTTTCCTTGGCTTCAGACGCCAAGGCTTCACTTCTTCTTTTGTCCAAGGCCTCAGAAAGTTTTCTCGGGACCCTGGAACTCATCATAAATGCCTTCGAACTTCTCCATTCGATTGTAATGGTCGGATAATAGCGGAAAATAGGGAGATAACTCCCTAAAACCTGCAATCAGACATAGAACAGAAAACCACAACTAGATGGAGAGAGTTAGCATAAAATGGCTCCTAAGAGCACCATTGATACACATTTTAGCTCAAATACAGGGGGGAAAACACTATATAAAACCATAACATCACCAAGTCATAAGAATTCTACACACTTCTTTTCCAAAAGCACACCTAAAGAACAGGTACATACAATCATCCTTCCCAGTGGAGCACAACAGACATTGAACTTCCTGACAAACCCCAACTGCAGCCAATCTAACTCTAGTTCTCAATCTTCCCAGTGCCAACATCCAAGCAATAATTGAATGCTTAGGCACATTCCATTTATTCCAAACCTAGTGGTGCCAGTCCACCCTCTTCTGATGTCCCCTAAGCCACTTATATCTAGCCTTAATTGTATAAGCTTTAGTATCATTTAGCCACTGATTATCTTGATTAAGCAATCTTAAACAGCTCCTTCATTTTGCAAATTCCTTTCCACACCCAACTTGCAGTAGAAGGTGGTTTATAATCCCACCATCTATGGTCATGAATGTACACATGATGTACCCATCTAATCCAAAGTAAATCTGCCTTTTGAGCAATTTGCCACACGTATTTCCCCAACGCAGCTCTATTCCATGATAAGCAATCTCTAACACCCAGCCCACCACATTGCTTAGGAAGACAAACTCTACTCCAAGCCACAACAGGAGGTTTCTGAAGATAAATCTTACCCTCCTATAGATAGGCCCTGCACGTGTGGGTAATTCTTTTTAAAACTCCCTTAGGCAACAAGAAAACATGAGCTCAGTAGCTCTGAATGCTTAATAGGACAGCAATAACAAGGACCACTATGGCTGCATAAGATAAATGACGAGAGCTCCAACAAATAATTCTCTTCAGCATCTTATCCACAAGAGTATCACAGTCTGCCTTTGAGAGCCTTTTAGAGGTTATAGGCACTCCTACATACCTGAAAAGAAAGCTACCTTTCTGGAAACTAGTTAGAGACAGAATTCTATCTTGGCTTGCTTGGTCAACATTCCCAAAATATATTGCAGACTTCCCATCACTAGCACACAAACCAAAGGCTTTTGCATGCAAAAGCTTTAAGAGTTCTTTTCAGCAAGATAGTAGACTTCACATTTCCTTTACAGAACAACATCAAGTCATCTGCAAAAATCAAATGTGATAATTGCAGAGAAGAGCATCTATTATGGAAACCAAACTCAGGTTTGCTACTCATCTTCTTCATCAATCTAGTAAAGTACTCCATTGCAATGACAAATAGCAGAGGAGAAATAGGGTCTCCCTGCCTAATCCCTTTTTTACCTTTGAAAAAACCACACAAGCTACCATTTATGCTCAAAGTAAAAGAGGGGGAAGACACACAAATCATAATCCAATCCACAAATTTCTTAGGAAACTGTATTTTAACTAACAACTCATCCAAAGACTCCCAATTTAAAGAATCGTACGCTTTTTCTCAAATCAACCTTAACAGTACATCTGGCAGGTTGAGACTTCCTCTTATAATGCTTCATCATATCCTGGTAAATAAATATATTATGCATAATGACCCGATTCTCCACAAACGCACTTTGCATAGGATCAATAATATAAGGTAATACTTTCTTGAGTCTTTGGCAAAGAATTTTAGATATCACCTTATATAACACATTGCAACAGGCTATGGGGCGAAACTGAGTTACACTTTCAGGCTGATCACATTTAGGAATTAAGCAGAGTGTGGTAGCACTGACTTGTTTCAACAACTTACTTGTTCTGAAAAAATCCAGCACTGCTTCACTGATATCACTTCCTATCCAAGGCCATGCCTTCTTGTAGAATCCACTAGTATAACCGTCCGGCCCTAGTGCTTTATTTTCATCAATGGAAAATAAAGCAAACTTCACATCTGCTTCATTAAAATTCAAACACATATCGTTTTGCTGCTCACTATTAACCACCCCACCTTCATTGATGACAGTTTGGCTCACAGAGGATAGTCTATCTTGCATTGCATTCCCTAGCAATTCTTGATAGTAGTCCAGAAAGGCTTTCTCTAGACCAACTTGATCCTCAATCCACTCTCCACTCATTGCCTTCAATCTACATATTGAGTTCTGGGCCCTCCACTTTTGCAAACATGCATGGAAATATTTAGTGTTAGCATCTCCACCATGAAGCCACTCTTGCTTCACTTTATGCTGAAGGAAACTAAGTCTTGCAACATCCAATTCAGCATACTTCTCCCTAGCCTCCTTTTCTTCTCTATGTAACTCTAGATTACAAGAATCACCATGGATTTTCATCTGAATATCCTAGAGCAGCTTGGAAGTTGTGTCTGCTACGTTTTCAATATCAGAGAACTTCCTCTTATTCAACATTTTCAGGCCATGTTTAAGCTTTTTAAGTTTATGCATCACTGTAAACATAGCTACTCCTTGAACTTACTACTGCCAAGCTCCCTGCACTATCTCACCAAACTCCTCAGCAAGAGCCCACATGTTAAAATAACAAAAAGGCATGGGCTTAGTCACCAAATGCGCATCTAATCTAAGCCCACATGGGCTATGATCAGAAACAGACTATGGGAAAAACACTACAGAAGAATCCTGAAATTGCATACCCCAATCTTCATTGACAAAAATCCTGTCTATCTTCGAAACACCCTGTCAACACCCTCTTGTTTGTTTGATCAAGTGAAAAAAAGGCCCAGCAGACACATGTTCATGAAGATGACAATCTCTCATACATTGTCTACATTGACCCACTTCATCAAGAGTAACAGCAGAGCCGATCCTATCTATCAAATTAAACACATTGTTGAAATCACCTCCAATCACCCAAGCCTTCCTAACATCCCTACTAATCCTTTTCAAACTATCGCACAAAACTTCTCTATCCTTCGCTTCATTAAAACCATATATACTTTGGATCATTATTGCAAATAAATAAACTCTACACTTTAAAATGGTTTTGGGCCTGGCTTTTCGGACTAATCTCCCCTTGGGTCGGACCAATTAAGACGGCGGTATGTTTCATCATTGGACCCTTAAATAGGGAGACACAGTTATGTGTCTACAGAAGCCCCCACTTTGATCGAGGCTTGTAAAACCGAAAGTCAAAGTATACATGTCGGGACGGAGAATGATTTTAGATGCTCTGCAATCTAAAACCACTCTTTTAACATCGGAACCTGCAAAACAAGCATAAGTTTGCAGAACAGACATATATGAAAAGTATCAATTTGCAAGACAAGCACAAGTCTGCGAAATGATAGTGTACCTGCAAAACAAGCATAAGTTTGCAGAAACAAATATATATGAAAAGTATTAATTCTCAAGACAAGCACAAGTGTGCGAAATGTTAGCGGTACCTGCAAAACAAGCAAAAGTTTGCAGAGACAAATATGTATGAAAAACATTTGCAAATCAAGCGTAAGTTTTCAAAGTGAAAGGATATGTGAAAAGGATATCATGAGCTATGGCTGGCTCATGTCGGTATAGAGCTACATCCCGCTCCAGAGCTGTATGCGGGCTATTGGCCGACTCACGGCGGTATAGAGCTATATCTCACTCCATGGGCATACTTGGCTGAAGACTAGCGCTAGACTTGACCGCTGTCGTTATTTTCGTGATCACGAACCATATTAATGCTGGACTTTCCATTGTCTCGACCCGTAATGGTCCTCGGACCTAGCGCTGGACTTACCACTGTTTATATCTTTGAGATGCGCGGATGATCTCTTCGACAATCTAAAGGTCTGCACACCTCGGCGAAATATAACTCGTATAGAGTTGTTCAACACTAGATACTTGTGAATGCAAAGAATACACAGATATGCAGATAAACTATTATGGGACATGCATTGCCCCGTGATGTGGGTGCTAGCGTATGGATAGGAAAAGACTTGACATATAAAGAGTGACCACAAATACTCTAGACATAAAGGGGCTACCGTGTGTGTGTGTATGGATGTGTGTGTGTGTGTGTGTGTGTGTGTGTGTGTGTGTGTGTGTGTGTGTGTGTGTGTGTGTGTGTGTGTGTGTGTGTGTGTGTGTGTGTGTGGGTGCATAACTAATGCTAGGATCCTATGGCTAAGGATGAAGGATGCAATGCTTGACACAATGTATGATGCAAAATGCAGGTATGTAATGCAAATGCAGAGATATGACACTAATGCAGAGATATGATATGATGCTTTGTTGTTCCTCTAGAAGCTCAATTTTTCGTTTAGAAAATAGTTTTTTTGAAAGAGGAGAAATGGGAAGCCCCAAGGATGATCCATGTATGTTATATTTGATTCAATATGTGTTATAAAATGACTCTTTGTATAAGCTTTGAGTTATGCGCTATGGGCCTAAATGTGCCCATAAATGATTCGATCCAGTATTATTTGGTCATGTCGGTCTAGAACCCATGGTTTTTTGTATGAACTGACAATGAATTTGTCATCAAAGTATTCCTGGAGCCTATGATCTTTTGTATGGACTCGTAATGAAGTCTTTAGCAAGGTACACTTGGAGCCTATGATTTTCTGTGTGGAATTGTTATGAAGCCCCCAGCAATATATAGTTGATGGAATATCATACTTGATTGCTTGATTTTGAAGATATCTCGTCACGCTTAGTGAAAATTTCGACCAAAGATTCCATATAGGGTTCCTAAGGTGAAAAAGAGAAAAGAATAACGCCAAATAAAGGAACACTCAAAGGATGAAGCGCGGTCATAGCGATGAGTGTTGAAAGGTTATGCTAAGGTTGGCTTAGAAGGTGATAATGTAGTTCTGAAAACGGCAAGAGATAAGAATAAGGCGGAGTCATGATGAATTGACTCACACAATAGGGTAGGCTAATGATGCAGGTTCAAATCCCAGTCTGATTCTAAAGGTAGGGATGAGCATTTGAATTTATGATTTGGTGATCTCTTTTTTCTCATGGGCCTAGGCGAGCCTTAAGGATCTTTTTCTGAATTAAGATTGTCGGGCCTCACAAGAGGTTTCCTACGTATCCATGATGGAATCAGGCCAGTCGTAGCTCTTAACATTTTAATTGGTAGCCGAGCACTTTGCTTGGAGCCATTTGCGATTAATTAGGCATTGATTTGGAAGAGATCTTTAGCAAGGGAGGACAATGATGTAAGTTTGGTTTGGTTTGAAGAGGTTGGATCTCAGGGTTAGGTTTATCTTTAGCAGAATCAGACCATTCGTAGTTCAGGCTAATGAATGAGAAGATCCCGGACTTTTGCCTAAGTCGCCCTTATGGGTTTTCAACCTAGCGGGCTTTGGTTTGTCTTTTATGGCTTATTAAGATATGATATGGTTATGGGTTGTTTACGAGAAGGTTTGTCATAGAGGTATAATATGGAGGTCAAGGCCTTTTGGTTATGAAGGTAAATGCTTGATAAGTCCGTTTTTTGTTGTATATAAGTAGCATTTAAGTCTCATTTTCATGTAGTTTCTAGTTCATCTTAGGTCTAATTGCATGATTTGAGTAGTTTTTGAGCCATTTTGTTATTTCGAGATACTCTTCCCTCTTCTTTGTGATTTTTAGGTTCTTGTGGCCGGTTGTGGCAAAGAAAGGCTAAGATGGTTCATAGATGGTCTAGATAGCGGTTCCCGGAGGCGAGGAGATGAGTTTGAGTTCTTTGGCATTTAAGAAATGATGATTCTTGAAGAATATTGTTTTCATGGGACCACGCACATTTCCGCTTGCCCGAGCGACGATTCGCAAGACCAAGCAGATTGTTGCTTGCCCGTGCAGATCTGTGAGCAAAAGAGCAAAAAGGTTCTATCTCGCCCACATGCCCAAGCAGGATCTAGCTTGCCCGTGCACCATGGTGCACGCCTGCGCACATGTCTGCTTGCCCGTGCACATTTCTGCTTGCTCGTGCAAGCTGATGTCCGGTTTGTATGCGCAATTTTCATTAGCTCGTTTTCTAGTTTTTGTAAACGATATTAGGTTTTATTGAACTTACTTTTGGCAGTTTTTTTATTATGAGAAAATAGAGTATTAATTTTTAGAGAGCTTTTTGAGAGCAAACTCCACAATTGAACCTTGATTACTACAATTTGGCTACTTTGCGTTGATTCATTCAAGTAAAGAATAGGTTTTTCTAATTTCCTCTCTTCCTTTTATTGTTATGTCTTCTGATTTCTTTCTCAATTGCTTTGTTATTTCAATTATGAATGAGTAGTTCCATAATCTAGGGTTAAGTTGAACCCTAGCAATGATTCATGCATGATTTCCCCCTAATCCAAATTTAATGTGGTTAATTGTCCTTACTTGATTGAATTGTATTTATTTTCATTATCATACTAGGGATAAGTGGTATTGAATTGAGTCCTTGTATCTTGTTTTCAATGTGAATTGAATCTTGCTGGATTGGTTGATTCAATCAAGAGTATGAATATCTCTATGGGAATAAGTAGATAGGATTACTAGGAATTTATAATGTGATGCCTTGTTTAATGTCTCTTTTCTTGCATGATTCCATGGGAATAGGTTTGAATGCTTGATAAGAGTAGCCATTGGTACTCGGGACAGGCCTTTGGTATTTTTTAGGGTGCATTACTCCTTTTGGACAATTGACTATGTTGATTGGGATTGGAACTATTCATGTATTGCTCGTGCTAGTAGGGATACTTAATTCTAGGTGCTTTTATTGATTGATTTTACTTCGTGTGTTATTGCTAGTTGCTATAGTTTAGCGTTAGTATTAGTTCAACATCTCTTGGACCATCGTTTGTCACCTGTTTAGTTAAATTGAGTCAAAATATCTAGTGTTTGATACCGTTTGTCTCTGTGGATTCGACCTTAACGTGCCCTGCTACATAGTTAGGAGATTTAGTTAGGAATTACTTTTGTTAGGTGCGCGACAAGCCTATCAAATTTTTTGGCGCCGTTGTCGGGGACTAACGGTATTAGATTAGTTTGTCCTTGATTTATTTGGCTAAACTTATTTTTGTTCGATCATTGTTACTTTTTTGTTGTTTGATTTTTCCCTCTTTCTGTCTTTTTTGTTGCATGCGTACTCGTGTCAAGGGTTTAGAAAATATAGCTACTTTTGATCGCAAGATCGAAGCCACAGCAAGGAGATTAGGATGTCAACGAATAAGACAACAACAAGAATCAATAATGGGAGACGAAACACCACCAAAGTCTCTATGGGAATATGATATGCCCGATGAGACCACCACCACCAGGCCAACCACCACTGCTACACACTTCGAGCTTAAGCCACAGTTTATTCAGTTCATCTCATATGACTCTTATGCAGGAACACCAAATAGAGCCCTACTGATCATTTGGCTAGATTTCTAGAGAAGTGTAATACTTTGAAACTAACAAATGTTTCTGATGACCTGATTCGATATTGTGCTTTTCCTTTTTCTCTTAGGGATGAAGCAAAAGAATGGTTGAAAGAAGAAGAGGTGAGAAAGATCGCTACATGGCCATAACTGAAAAGGGATTTTCTCTACAAGTTCTTCCCTCATATGAGAACTTCAAAATTCAGAAATGAGATATCTAGTTTTCAACAACATGAATTGGAGTCTCTCTATGAGGCATGGCAGAGATACAAGGCTTTGCAAAGACAATGCCCACACCATGGTATTCCTGGATGGCTATTGATTTAGACATTCTACAATGGTCTGAAGCATGATGTTCGAAGTTCTATTGATGCAGCATCTGGCGGTACTTTCATGGCCAAAACTCCAAAAGCTGCGAAGACATTGTTGGATGATATGGCTGCCAACAATTATTTGAATGATTGGAGTTTGTCTTGTGGAGCCCCTAAAAGGGGAGGTAAGTATGAAGTTGATGCTATTGCTACTTTGACTAACACTGTGCAGTTTTTGGTAGCCAAGGTTGACCAATGGAGCATCAGACCAATAGCACGTGTTTGTAAGATTTGTGAAGTGCAGGGTCACTCATTGAATGAGTGCCAATACAACACCATGGGAGTGATATATGAGCAAGCCAATGCCCTCCTAAACACAAACACAAGTCCACAAAACAACCCATGCTCAAACACATATAACCCAGGTTGAAAACATCATCCAAATTTCTCCTACAAAAATAACCAACCTCAACCTCCACACACAAACTACTCCTAAGCGACCATTTTAAACCCCTCACCATCATCCTCAACATCCAACCTTGAAACCATCAAAGAGAATTTAGCTTCTTCTCAGGCAAAGCAAATTGAATATCAAGCGAAGCAGAATGACTTCTTCAACACCTCCCTTAAACAAATTCATGCTCATAATAAAATGATGGATAATCAGATAATCCAACTTGCTTAGAAAATTAGTCACCTCTTAAAACCTTCAGGCTAACTTCCAAGGCAAACTGAACCTAACCCAAAGGGGCATATCCATGCTATCTCATTGAGAAGTGGTAAAGAATAGCAAGATCCCACAAGAAAGGTGAATGACAAAAGGAAGAGTAGAGAAGAGTCTCAAGAAGATCAAGGTGAAAAAGTGTTGGAAGAGGAAGCTAAGGAGACTGAGAAAAAGAAACCCAGTGTCATACCTATTGCACCATACAAGCCACCTGTTCCATTCCCTCAAAGATTGGCACAACCAAGGCTAGAGAAGAAGTATGGGAAGTTCCTTGATATTTTGAAGAAGTTGCACATCAACATCCCTTTCTTGGATGCTATCTCAGAGATGCCTTCTTATGCTAAGTTTTTGAAAGACATGCTTTCCAATAAGAGAAAAAATAAAGAGAATGTCACTGTTTCACTAACAGCTGAATGTAGTGCTATTTTGCATAACAAGCTTCCAAAGAAGCTAGGAGATGCATGCAGTTATTCTATTCCTGTTAAGCTTGGTGATATTGAAATCAAGAATGCCTTATGTGATCTTGGGGAAATTGTGAGTCTCATGCCCTTCAATCTGCAAGAAGCTTAATATGGGTGAACTGAAACCCACACGCATCTCCTTGCAATTAGCAGATAGAACAATCAAGTTCCCCGTTGGCATCCTTGAAGATGTTCCTCTTAGAGTCGGAAAATTTTTAATTCCATGTGATTTTGTTGTTATGGAAATGGAAGAAGATGCACATGTTCCCATCATTCTTGGGAGACCTTTTTTCGCCACTGCTGAAGCCATAATTGATATGAAAAAGGGGAAAATCACCTTTGAAGTAGGTGACGAAAAGATGGAGTACACACTCACAAACTCCATGACTTCTCCATCTATGGGAGAAATTGTTGATAGAGTGGATGCTCTCAATGAGGATACCTCGAGTATACCTATCACTCATATTGGTGTTAGCTCTTCTTTTACGTCGATTGAGAGATCACTTGCAAAAATCCAACATTCAGTTGATGATATCAAGGCAGAGCAGAGCATTATAAAGAAGAACTTGTCATCCTTATTTACAATCTTGGAAAATTTCAATACTTGGATGCAGTCACCAGGGTTTCTGAACCCGTCGCTCTCCCCTTCTTAGTGAGGTTTTATGAGTATCCTGCCTCTTTCTTTGTGTCTGCTCTTTCATTGTACATTGAGGACATTGTGCATTCTAGCTTGGGAGAGGAATATATCACATCATATGTACATATTAGTCATTATTTAGGCTTTTTTACTTCTCATTTTTGCATGTAGTTTCATTTTTAGGATGCATCTTGCATATCATTTGCATAGTAGTTTTTGCATTTAGGTTGCATTTTGGAGTAGTCCCCCGATGATGGCAAAGATCTATGCATGTGCCTGTGAAAATAGAAAAAATATTATTTTTGAGAATCTCATAGTTAACAAGGAATTGATTGGTTTGAGGTAAAATTGGTCTCTCCTATGTGCGGTTAGATCAGTGTTGGTAGCTACAACCTAGTGAGGATGCTCTTATGCCTTATAGACTGACATCTTTTTAGTCTTCTTTCTTTTGTGTGTGATGCTCTTCCTTGGCGACTATTCTGTAGAACTTGCATTGATACTTCTTAAGATTGCATTGACTTGTTTATGCATTGAATATGATTGAGGCAATTGTTGTTTTCTAAGCTACATAGCCAAATGCCACCTACATCGATTACTCTCTTGTTTGTCACCCCTGTGAGACTAGCTTATTTTTTTTATTAACTACATCTCTAGCCCTTTACCTTGTCCTACCTAGGGGATTGTGAAGCTATGTTGATGAAGTTAAGTTGTGACATTGGAGATTTATTGTGGTGTTTGATGTGGTCTAGTGCTTAGTTGGAACTCATGATCTATGTTGAGTTCATCTCCTCATATTTACTTTTGATGCTCCTATTAATTTCCTCTGTAGATGATTTATTAAATCCTTTGTCGGAAAAAAAAAAACAAAATGAAAGGAAAAGATGAAAAAAAAAAAAAAAAGATTGTGATTTATGCCTTTAGTATACAATAAAAGGAAATTGGAGTTTCTATTTGAGGAGTTATGGTTCAGTTAATGAAAAAAAAAATGAAGTACAATTGGAATGCTTGTGTTTGGAGTTTTGCAATTGTTGTCAAAGATGTTTGAAAAGCTTCACTTTCCCCTTTGAGCACCACTTTCCTAGAACTATCCACAGCCATGCCTTAAGCCTTAATTACAACCCCAATGAATTCCTCATGATTCTTTGCATATAACGTAGTCTCATAGCGGTGGAGAGTGAGAAGATATGCAAGCTTATGGTAGGATATAGTCAATGGAATGGAGCCTTGAGCGATCATTTGACCCTTTTATACACATGAGAGATAATGTTCACGATTAAAGTGAGAGCTACTATATTCATGATTGAGTCAAGCTTAGGGGATAACTTGTGGAAAGATGGTTGTTTTTCCTTGTGCTATAATGTGACATTTGATTGTTTTCTACCATGATAACTTTGAAAATTGTGTTTGAATTGGTTTTGAAAATTGGCTTGCATACTTTGCTTGAGGCGGCTATTAAACTCCTTCGTTGAGAGCAAACTCAACTATTGAACCTTGATTACGACAAGTTGGCTACTTTGGATTGATTCATTCAAGTAAAGAATAGGTTTTTCTAATTTCCTCTCTTCCTTTTATGGTTATGTCTTCTTATTTCTTTCTCACTTGCTTTGTTATTTTAATTATGAGTGAGTAGTCCCATAATCTAGAGTTAAGTTGAACTCTAGCAATGATTGATGCATGATTTCCCCCTAATCAAAATTTAATGTGGTTAATTGTCCTTATTTGATTGAATTGTATTTATTTTTACTAGGGATAGGTGGTATTGAATTGAGTCCTTGTATCTTGTTTTCAATGGAAATTGAATCTAGATGGATTGGTTGATTCAATCAAGAGTATGAATATCTCTATGGGAATAAGTATATAGGATTACTAGGAATTTATATTGTGATGCCTTGTTTAATGTCTCTTTTCTTGCATGATTCCATGGGAATAGGTTTGAATGCTTGATTAGAGTAGCCATTGGTACTCGGGAGAGGCCTTTGGTATTTTTTAGGGCGCATTACTCCTTTTAGACAATTGATTATGTTTATTGGGATGGGAACTATTCATGTATTGCTCATGCTAGTGGGAATACTTAATTCTTGGTGCTTTTATTGATTGGTTTTACTTCGTGTGTTATTGCTAGTTGCTATAGTTTAGCTTTAGTATTAGTTCAACATCTCTTCCACCATCGTTTGTCACCTGTTTAGTTAAATTGAGTTAAAATATCTAGTGTTTGATACCGTTTGTGTAACAGCCCAAATTTTAAGCAACTTTAATTGAAAGAAATTAATTATATATTAGAAGTTTAACTATGTATTTTGCAAATGCTTTAAAAATAATTGAACTGAAGTTTCATTTTTGCTCCCGAGTTTAAGTATGATTTTTGGAGCAAGTTAGCAAATTTACAACTTTATCCTTGATGGTTCTTGTTAAAAAAAAATTGAAATATAACCCTTTCTCATTCATGTCATGTTACCCGTGTCATTATCTCCTCAAGTCAAGCATTCCAAATTCTTTGAGATGTCAAATTTTTGTTCAAAGAATTTCAGTTTAATTACTCCAAGTTGATCGAGAATTGAAGAAACTCAAAATAAAAAACAAACCCCAAAATTTCCTCTTTTCTCTCACCTTTGTTATGTTCGTCTATTCCAAGCAACATGCAGTCATTTTTGGTCATAGTTTCTGCATCAAAATTGTAAGTCTCTTCGAGTTATTGAATTTAGGCTCAAAAATTTCTTCAATCGGAGTTCGTAGCTATGAGTTATGCCCTTTGCAAGCTAAGTTTGGTGTTGCTGCTGAACTTCTTGATGCGTTGCTGCTGCGTGTGTGTGAGATTGATGCGTAGTTGATGTTATTTCTTGCAATCATCGTCTCCTTCATCTCATTTATGGAGGTATAAGTTATAAGATCTCATCTTCCTCTTCTTTATTGCAAGAACTCATGTCCCAGTTTTCATGAATTTTGTTGTGCGATTTCATAAAAAGATTCACCTCTTGTTAGCAAAATCAGTTACCAAAATCAGCTATGATAAAAGTTTCTTAACTTAAAAATTAAATCTTTCCTCTTTATTCAATGGATCGAAGCTTATAATATGAGTTGGTCCTTCTTAAGTAAGTTATTAAATCTGATTTTTATAATCTATGTCGTTTGATAATAATCTCTAAAATCAAAATGGGGTTAATTAGAGTTGGAGATTGATGTTGTGAGTTGGATTAGTAGAATGGATATTGGTTATAGTTCTTGTTGAGTTAGAGTATAGAGTGCAAGATTAATTGGTATGTGTATTAGAAATGTGGCAAATGAATTGGATTTAGGAATGAGTTTAGAATATAAAAGTGAGTTAGATTAGTTTTCATGTATTAGATTTATGGAATGTTTATCTATTCTTATTGTTATTGGCAATGTGACTATGGATATGGATTTGTGGAGCTCAAGCTATATTGGGGATTGAGGATTATTCTTGAAGATTAATCGGTGTTATTCTTTGGAAGGTTGTTAGTAGGGAAATTGGTTTACAATTGAGATAACCTTTATGTTCAGCAAAATGTATTTACATGCCCGTGTGTGTGTTGATCTAGATATAAGTTCAGTTAAGACCAGAGAAGGTCGAATATTCTGTTATGTTATGTTAAGTTATGTTATGCCAAAACCTGTACTTGCTAGCGATTTGTGTTAAGTGATTGAGCTACACCGGCGATGTATTTTAAAATTTTAATTCTTTTCCGAACAATTACCAAGCTTGATTATTGTGTGAAAAACATTTGCGAACAAAACTCATTTTGACGGGATGAAGTAAAGTTACTGAGTTTTTCGCTCATTTTAGTTTTGTTTTTGTTTTGTATTTTCCTCTGTAATTTGCAGGTTTGAGTTGGAAGGTCAGAGCGGATTCGAGCGAGAGTTTAGTTATTAAGTTGTAATTAGATTAATGACTCAGCTGTTGTATTGAGAAGTATTCAAGTGCTTATGTGAGAATATAATATTCTATTGTTTTGGGAATCGAGTAAAGTATTATGCAATCTGATATTTGGTTTTGAAGATGTGTTGTTGTGGGCCCTGACCCACATGTCCAGGATCGTTTATAGATTATGTTTCCGCTACGAGTAAATGTAAATTTGAGGTTTATTGAGTGTTAATTGAGATTTGTCTATATCTTAAGTGTGATTAGCTAGCAGCTCGGAAGTGCGGGGTGTTACAGTTTGTATCTGTGGATTCAACCTTGACTTGCCTTGCTACATAGTTAGGAGGTTTAGTTTGGAATAACTTTTGTTAGGTGCGCGACACGCCTATCAATTTTTTTGCTTTTGGTTAAAGTTGGAGGTTTTGGGTTGAAGGTTAAAGGTATTGAAAGAGGTACATTTGACAAAGCTATTGATGGGCTTTTTTGCAACACTTCTTTTTTTCGATATTTTGCACTTCCTTTTTTAATCATTTTTTGCTTTTGCTTTTTTTTATTTTTTTCTCTTTGATTTTTTGTTGTTGCTCTCTTTGATTTTTTATTGTTGCTTTAAATTGAATGGTTGTCAAATGTACTTCCTATGAGGTAGGTTAAAAGGAGAAGGATGTTATGTATTTAGGTTGAAATGGATGACAAGGACTGGAGAAAAGGGAGGAATTCCTCTTTTATGCCAATTATGATCATTGCCTTTATTAGAACAGTCATGAGAATCAAAAATTTATTTTCTTTTAACGCGACAATCGTGATTTCCATTGATGCTCATTAATGCAAGGTTAGAGAATAAATAAATAAATACTCATTTATTGGTTGAAAATTATGAGTACATGCAATAAAAGAGAAATCCTATATTAGATTGGGCACGTAAGAGAAATAAAACAGGAAATGAAATCCTAGGTCTAGACTCCTACATCGCGTAACGAGGCAGCTTCGTTGATTTGGTCTTCCTGAGGTCTCTTTCTGAATGAAAAGAGAAGAGATGCATATCTTTTTTTTTCATATTGATTGGACCTGAGCGAGTCCAAACGTTTTAATGAGTGATTGGGTCGGAGATATGTCTATTTTTATGGCATTGAGGTCATTGTCTTCAGCATTTTTCAGCAAATCATTCTCAATCTGGATACCCAAATCGTATACTCCTGTAAAGCTATTAAGACCCAAGTATTTAAGGTGGTTTTTGTATTTAGGGAGGAGGTTAGAAACGAATATTTGTACCAAATCTTTTTCTGCAGGCCTTAATACCATATGGATTGATTTCTCTCTCCATATGTTCAGATAAGTAGTAAAACCTTTATTTTCACCTTGTTTAAGAACCTCGAGTTCTCTAAGGGAGGTTTTCCGTTGTGCGTTCGATCCATATTGTTTCATGGAAGCAATAGTAATGTCTCCGGAAGTTTCAATTTACTTGGGGTCTAGGGAATGGAACCAATTTTGGCAAATTGGGTCCAATGAAATCAGGAATACCATTGGGTAAAGTTTAGGGTCAACTGATTTGATCATAGTTACACGAAAGTTCCTTAGATGATACTTTGGGTTATCAATTGGTTTGAATTTAGGGATGTCAATTGTAGAGAATTTTTAAGGAAGTTTTCCCTTCAGTTTGGTGTCATCAATGAGCTCATAATAAGAATTGGTATTGGTTACCCTATGAACAACACTCTCTAATTTCTTGTTGAATTCAGGAGATTCACCAGACTCGCCCTTCTCAAGCCTTATAGTTATTTCTTCCATCATACTAGAAAGCTTGGCTAAAGCTCTAGCCATTTCAGCGAATTGGTGCTCAGTATTCGATGGGTTACCCATTTCAATGTGTCTTGAATTCTGCATGGATCATCAATGAAGATATCTAGAGAAAGAAGAGGTGGATGGAATGTAGATTTTTTAAAAAAAATTGAGCCTCTGAGAACAAATTAGCATATCCTAATGCATGTTTTTTTTTTGATGCAATGAATGGCTAAACTACCCCTAGGATGCATGAATGATTTTTGTTTTTTGTTTTTGTTTTTTGGGATGCATCTAGATCACCTAACACATGTATGCACATGACTCTTTTAGATGCACCTAGACCTAATGCATGTATGCATACCTCAATCTATGTGTTCGAACCTGTAAAGGCTGCCTACGTATCCCAAAAGAGGGAATCAGATCGCTTGTAGTTGAGGAGTACTAAATGCGGAATGCATGAAATGCAATGGAGAGTTTGTATGCAATGAGACTCCTAAATATCTTTGAACTCTAGTTATGCATGGATGTATGAATGTTGAACTATGTAATGCAAAGGGATTCTAGTATGAATGCAGTTCTAGCGGACACGAAATCCTATGGGTGCCTAGACTTGATAGACCTCTAATGACCTAAGAATTTTAAACTTGGTGAACTTTTAAAGATGCTAGACTCTAATATGCATGAGACTCTAGTGGACCTAAACTCCTAAAATGGACGGAATTCAACTGAATTTATACTCCTATTACGGACGGAATTCTAATGGATTTAGACGCCTATTATGCATGGAATTTTATGGATTCTGGACTCCTAAAATGATAACAACTTAACAACCCTAGAATTCTTAGATGGGTGAACCTAGACGGGGTTAAGACTCCTAACATAGATAGAGTTAAGCGAGGTTAAGAACCCTAAATGGAGTGATACTGTATGAACCTAGACATATGGGCTAGATGGACTTCTAATGGGGTTAGAATTACTAGGCGGATGACACTTTTACAACGAGATGGACACTAAAAGGAAATCTTAAATGATGCACATGCAAAGATGAGATATAGATAGAAAAGAAGAGATTGATGACCCTAAATTATATGATCGTTCATCTAAATGAGACTCGATAGGGATGGGACTAAAAAAAGAAAATGATTCATTTTTATCTTTAGAATTAGGTGAGATTCAATTTAAACCAAAAAGGACTCCTAGAACGATCATGACTCTACGCGAATGCAAACGGGAAAAAACACATAATCGACCACCACGACGACTAAATCGACAACAAAACATGAGATGCACAGGAAGCGTGCCACGCAACAAAGGTGCACGTGGCGCAGAGCCAGTGCGTATGGCATGAGAGCAGTGCGCCAGGCGCAAAATAATGCGTTTGGCGCACGGCTCTGTGGCATTTTTTTGGCGATTTAGGCGAGGTTTTGGCTAATTCTACATAATTTCATGATGCAACGACAAACATAAAATAATGATAAATTAATTAACAGATTTATTAGGGCTTTAAACAATAACCGAATTGGCAATAGCATGAGACGTATAGGTTGTGCGCTACACAACAGGATGCGCGAGACGCGAAGCCTATCTGTGCTCCAGGCCCACTGCCCCTCGGCATACATTTTGTCGATTCGGCGAAAGTTTGGATCATTTTGACGATCTTTTTAGACGCGATTTTAGGTGCAATACATATCAACGTTTTGACAAATTAATAACATGCAAAAACCGCAATCACAAGCAAATGTCACATAACATAAATGCAAAAGTTCTCAACCTAAAGTCCATTTCTACGTTTCAACTATGGTCTGGTTTAGGTTAAGGTTGAAAAAGGTCCATAACTAAGTGATTGATCCTACACTTCACACCTTTGATTAAAAAGGTGGCCACATGTAAGACGCACTCCTGTTCTCAAGTCAGGAACAAGAGAATAATGCCATGGTTGGGTAGGTTTGCTTATGACTAAGATCCAACACTATCGCTCAGGATGCTTTCGGAAGGACAAAGCACAAACCCCTTGGGGGTAGCCTCGCGCATAGAACATGCGCTAATGAGACAAGGAAGATTATCCTTATGGTGGCTTAAACAATAGCCATGCACATGCAAAACAATATGTTATTCTAAGGCATAAAAAGAGAATGAATCGTATTTTTCAAGTTTCACCCACTTATTTTTAAAAATAATTTAAAAATCCTCCCAGTGAAGTCGCCAAATTGTAGGCATGATATTATTGCCAACGCAGGATGAGCGCGTATTTGACTACTTCATTGTAAAGGTTTTATTGAAAACGTTTTTGAAGTCGCCAACAAGTCTTTAAAGGAAGACTCATAAACCAAATTGGATATTGGGAAATCATGGAGACAACTTAGGGACTTATCCAATGTAGATTTACCCGTCATGACTCCATTAATGGTCAATGAACCACAGATTGAGTTCGGGGGTGAGCGTACGAACGCGGTCACGAACCACGTTAGCCCATTGCTGGCCTCTACTTGACACGATTCATATCAAAGTTTATACCAAAGAAAAACCAAATAATATTTTAAAACACCCTAAAAATATGAGTCTAAATTGGTTTACTAAGCACATAAAAGACTACCTTTTTAGTGATACGTTATTAAGCAATTAAAACTACTAGGTTCCTAATAGGTTGTGCAAATTATCTGATTAATATTAGAACAATTCTTTAGATCTTTGATTCACAATAATAACATGTTGGTGATTAAAGCATAAGCAGGACAATAATAGAAAATATATAAGAAAATAAGAAAGAAAGAATAGAGGTTAGAATATACAAAAGAATGGTTTTTTTCTAATAGAGATCTACATCATGAAAGAAAACGTTAGTAACTTCAATAAAATAAATAAGAAATATTTAAGGACCCTCAAGAATATACCAGTGTGGCTTGGGTATGAGGGAATAACAAACCTTCGGGAAGAGCAATCGTGAAGCCTTTCGAGGAAAACTTGTGAAGATCGATCAAAGTATGTGTTTACAAGTATGTGTTTTTGTGTTTGTAAATATGGAAGTATGAGAGTATGAGGATTTGAGAGATCGCCACTATTCGAGTGTAGAAAGCTTGTAAAAAGTGTTTTTGATCCAGCAAATCAATGACCTATTTATACAAAAATATTAAAAAGATAAAAAAGTAAATGCGCGTCGCGCAAAGAGTGCGTTGGGAGCACGTCTCTGCGTGACGCGCAAATCCACGTGTCAGACGTAGGTTGGTGCGCCTAACGCATTCCAGCAAATGCGCTAAGCGCACCGCCTGCGTCAGACGTGCATACAACCTTTTTCTTTGACGCGTTTTTGTACGACATCCCTTTAAATCCGGAAATCACCTTTTACGAGATAAAAACTGATTGCAATTTAAAATATCTTTAAAATATATATTTATTGTTGAAAATATTTATAAAAATAATAAATACAAACAATTAATTATCATGAATAATTAATTGGGTCTATTCAAAGGATTGGGCTCGAAATATTTTTATGGGCTCAAAAAATAGGACTTTATACCATTATTGCAACTAAATAAGCTTGACACATTAAAATAGTTTTGGTCCTGGCTTTTCGGACTTCTCTCCCCTTGGGTCGGACCAATTAAAACCGTGTTATGTTTCATCATTGGGCCCTTAAATGTGGAGACACGATCATGTGTCTGCAGTTAGTCACCTGCGAAGTTAGTCGAGGAAACCCCTTTCAATGCAAATTTGTAAGATAAGCCAAGAACTAAAAATACTAGTATAATTAGAGTTCGAAAGGCAGTTTGGATCAATTCCAAGTAGTTCTCATCTTATTACTTCACCGACTTTTATTAATTATAGAAGTTAGTTAATTTTAGGTTAATGAAGTATAAAAATTAGAAGACATTGAGAGATAACATTAGACATTAAATGAATATTTTTAGTGACTTTTATCGTCCTTTGAAGAGCAAAAAACTTCTTGATTATTAGTCCACGTTGCAAGGCATCTAGCTTAAGTAGTAGCAGTACCCATTTGAGTATCGTGCAGTACAACAAAGAACCTTTGTATCGCCATTAGGCTTATATTCATTGCCGGTAATTAGGTAATGTATATATTACACGTATAGCAAAGATGGAACACTTTCTCTCCCTAATAATTATGCTAACAATGTGATCATTGTCAAACTGTCATAGCCTATGTTATTAGGATCGAGATCCTACTTGGGATCGTAGGACTTGGTAGAATCGAATCGGTGGGATCGGATCGTAAGGATCGTAAGATCCTACAATTCGGTAAAATAGAGATAATTATGCAAGAATATGGTGAGAACCTCATGTTAAATGTTTACACATATTAACTAATAATGACTTATTTCATTAGCAAATGGTGAAGTTTTTCTATACTATAAGATTGAAGTAACATGCAACCAAAATCCAATAGGAGAAATATAATATGTGAAATCACATTGTGATTTTTTTACGATATGATCGGATCGTAGAGTCGTAGGATCGTAGAATCGTATTAAGATCCTACCATATTACTTACTGTGGTTGGGTATGATCGAAAGATCCTACAAAATTAAGATTCTACGTAGGATCGGGACCGGTGAGGTCCTTCCGGATCGTAGAATCGTAGGATCGTATAGCTCTATATCGAGATTTTAACAACAATACTCATAGGACTTGGTACAACACCCATCCAACTAGCCCCTAAAACCGAAGCAGTTTAAAATTGTTAGAGTTGGAGCGTCTTTTAATCAACACCGACTCGACCTCAACCTAGTTCAATCCGAGAAAGTCAGTCTCCATACCTAACTCGAGATCAACCACACTTGATCGACACTCAACAAGATCATAATCTAACCTAAATATACCGACCGGAATTCAAACACGTGATCGATCGAATAAGGTAATCTAAGACCCGACCCGAAACCGACCCAAAACCCGATTAGACCTGATAAATACTCTATTCCGTCCGACTTGTTTCTAACTCGACCCAAATTCAACCCAAATCTTCAATGATGATAATAGTTTTCAAAATATTAAAAAGGAAAAAAAAAAGAGTGTGTCTTGGGTGCGTGTAACATGTTACACCATAACTTATTGAGTAACATGCGTAATGACATACAATTCAACAAGAATGACATGGGCTATACAAATAATGATATGAATCTCATGTCATTTTGTCATTTATTATTGTCTTTTGAGTTTTTTTTTTTTTTTTTTTTGCAAAAGAAGCGGTGGCTTGTAGGTTGTTACATTATAAATTACGGTGTAATAGTTACCCCCAAGAATTTGTGAAAGAAGAAAGTAATATGAGGCAAGACATTGCCTTCATGCCAATGCATGCGTGCACGGTGCTAACAAGATTAGGCAGAAATAATAATTTTTAAAAACTTTAATTCTTAAACCTTTGGCTTGATATGCACGGTGCAAATCAAAATCATATTTAATTAGCCTGTAAGAAATTCTCATGTCAAAACTTTCTTTTATAAGGCAATATACTTTCACTGCTTCAAAAATTACATGGATGTGGGATTTTAATGTCAACTTTGTTGTTTTGCTTTTCACAAGGAGAAACAAGAGAAAACTAGTAATACAAGAATAAACAAGATCAAAGGCAATAAATTTAGTTTAGTGTGGCATTTTTTTTAATGCAAGAACCCAAGTCATGAATCGAACTCAATCTTAGCCGAACCCAACCCGAATTAAGTATACATGAAACCGATTAACCTATACAAACCCGTCTAAAACCCGTTCGTGGGAGTAGTTGACTCGAACATGAATTGACCTAAAAATATTCAACCCGACATGGGCCAACCTGAAATAAGTCGAAATGACACCACTATCTATACCGAATTAGTGAGGGTGGTGATCTTGGATTGAAAATATAAGTGAGCCAAGTTTTGATTGCCTAAACATTAAAGTCAATGTTGAATTCTTATAAGATTTTCTTATATATTTAATACCACATATGTAATATATTGATTATACCAAAATATACTAGGGGTTAGGCTCCTACCAGCCCCAATTAAGATCCTTCTGTGGTTGGCTATTACACTCATCGATTTTTGTTATTTCGTGTGAAGGTAAATGTGAAATTCGACTTTTTAAGAGTTAAACAGTCGTGACTAGTAAGTCATAAATAGATGTCGGGACTTGGGATGTCTTGAATCTATCATTCAAACGACCCAACATAGGAATCTCGCTATCCGGTTAGCAAGCCTAGGGTATATGGTAGGTCTCTTTATTCGTTTGCTTTTTGGGCTCATATTTTAGGACAGTCTGTTTATATATTTGGGTAGCTCGTATAAACTCCATTCTGAACATTTCTACCTCCATGTATTTTAAAAAACAAAAGATTTGTACATATATTCTAAAAAATCTAATATCTCGCCCTTCTTGTGTACAAGTCAACAATCCATAACTTGGTAAACCAAATATTTGTGTGCTGATATTTCTCCCTTTTTGTTTCCTTTGCTCTGCATTCATCAATTGTAGTAAGAAAATTGTTAGAAGCAAAAAGTTACCAAACTTCAGCATCAGTGCCACTAAGAGCTTCATAAATTGGCCTAAATGTTTAGGCAAAAGTAACTTATTGGGAATAACGAGAAGATTGGGTGATCATTATATTGAACATAGGAGCATTTATTCATATCTTCGCACAAGTCTGCCTCACAATCATCATCATTGATATGAGCCTAATCATAGGAGAAAGAGGCTATTTACATATCATATTGTTTAACGAATAAGATAATAAAGAGGAGGATGGAAATCCCCTGCATGCGCTGACAGTTTCCCTAATCTTATGGCATGGCGTGTCCCATATAAGGGAACTCCCTATGCATATGTGCCTATATTTAGGCTTTTACGCATATATCTTGGTGAAAGTTAGTGTCATTGTGTGTGTAATCCTCTTGTTTGGCTATCTATTATACACGCTTGTTGCGCATATGGGGTAGGTTGGCCGTGGATCAAGCCTCAGGAAATCATATGCCAAACGGGCTATATGTGCGCGTCCTATGACACTCTACTTAATAAACATTATATAATACAGTACGTATTCGCTAAATAACCAAACTCTAACCATTACTCAACAAACTATTTGACGATCAAAATATAAAAAGAACATTTTAAGACAATAGGAGGAAAAAGAGGCAAATTCCACTCTATTTATTCCTTTGTTATGCCATCAACACATTTTTTACAAGTCCCTAGTTAATTCTTACCCCACCCAAATTTGAACACAAATTTTTTATCATGAATATGATACAAATACATCGCTACATCCATTGCCTTCCAAATGCAATGTCGCCCACCACAACCAAAGTCAATGAACTTATCATCGTCCTTGAATGCATTAAAATGGAGACGTCCATCAGTCCAATTTACGTCACAATCATAACTTATAGTGGAGAAGAAACCAGTGTACAAGCTCCATGTAAAATTGGTAGTTACGGCCAAATGTTGAACACCCAAATCTCTATTATCGCCTTTATCATCGCCTTGACAATGGACATCAAGCGTATCACTAGACAAACCATTTACAACGGCTACATGGAATTTAACATGCCTCGTGAAAGGTGCTGCATCCACGAATTGTATTTGTTGGGGTTGGATTGGTCCATGATTTGAAGAAATAAAAGTAAATGTAAGAAGTAAGAGCACAAATTGATATAGAATGTGAAATAGTAGGTTCATTTCTTCTAATATTTCTTGGCTAGAGTCTCTTTTGTAGTTGTTTGAGCAAATAACACTTGAATGTGACCTTGTTATATACCTATTCTGTTTCTTTAGTCGCTACGCTTCAATAGTAATAGTACTATTCACCAACTTAACATATCCAGTTTGTCCTTCCTTATGTATAAGGAAAAATATAGTCAAGTGGAATCTTGTTAAATTTGTGGTTTTCAAATATCAATTTTTTTATTATTTTTCATTATGCATAATTAAAGATATTAAGGCTCAAAGTAGCGCATTGGATTGCGTCAAAACAAGAAGTCTAACAGCTAAAAATTCAGAGGAATACTAGATCTGTCCTTTTTTAACCCCTCCACCTATTGCATGTACTCAAATAATTTTTGAATTTAAGAAAATAGAGTCTTTTCATGACTAAAAATATAATTTATTTTGAACATATATATTGAGATGCATCTAAGAAGACCCTATATGACCATATGTTTTTTATGTTTAAATCACAAAGGAGAGTGTGCGAATGATGTAAATGTCCAAATGACCCAGTAGACAAAGAAACAACGAAGTACTATGGCTAGCTTCTTCTTTAACGAACTAAAGATAACTAGCATTTTGGATAAGAGAGAAATGAAATTTGATTGTCAATAACTTACCAAATAAATCAATAATAAATCAAATAATTATAATTTTTGTTACATATTGCAATACATTATAATATATATATATGTATATATATGTATATATATATATATGTATATATGTATATATATATATATATAAAGAGGACTTCTTTCCATTTATGTAAAGGATTCTATAAGAGTAGAATAGGTAGGTTATCTTTCATTTATGTTATGATATCGTGCGTATTTATTGAGTGTCCAGAGATTCTCTTGGACGCATAAAACAACCAATTCCATTTCAGTAAGCCATTTTTTTTTAGTATAGGAAAATAGAGTGTTAAATGCTCCTATGTTCAATATATTTATATATATTATATATATATATATAATATATATATATATATATATATATATATATATATATAAAGAGGACTTCTTTCCATTTATGTAAAGGATTCTATAAGAGTAGAATAGGTAGGTTATCTTTCATTTATGTTATGATATCGTGCGTATTTATTGAGTGTCCAATGAGATTCTCTTGGACGCATAAAACAACCAATTCCATTTCAGTAAGCAATTTTTTTTTAGTATAGGAAAATAGAGTGTTAAATGCTCCTATGTTCAATATATATATATATATATATATATATATATATATATATATATATATATATATATATATGAAGTGTTAAAAAGAGGACTTCTTTCTATTTTTGTAAAGGATTCTATAAGAGTAGAATAGGTAGCCATAGTACTTCGTTGTTTCTTTGACGCCAAATTGTTTCTGCTAAGAAATTAAGGGTTGTAATTGGTTGGGAGGTGTGATGTGGGCCCCAAGAGCGGTCGCCTGAGCTCCGATATCCGTACGCCGGAATCCAGCAAAACAAGGTTAGACTACCCCGGGGTGGCTCCGGGATCGCCCCTCCGACGCTCAAGTCAGATGAGATTGAGGTAAATAGAGAAAGTCTAGAGAGATGCTCTAGCTTGTTAGGTGAGAATTGAATACCTGTTCATTGATGAGGCAGTTGGTTTTTATAGTGTTGGGGATTTCCCAGACAGGAAACATTGTTCAGATGGGCCTTTTTGGTACCAATGGGCATGTTACCTTTTTAGGCAATGATTATTTCACCCCTTTAGAGGTTTCCCAAATACTGGTGATTAGATCAACTTTCAGGTGGGACCCACAGCTGCCACCTGTCCTATACTTTAGTAGGCTTTTAGGCTCCTTTATTGGGCTGCTGATTAAATGAGCCCAAACAATTAGCCCCACGCCATAGATGGGGGATCACGGAAACCTGACTAGAGGGAGGCCTATCTGTGGCGGAATAACAACCGTCTTACTTCTGACTGGTTGGCGACCGGCTTGAGTAGGCAGGTGGAATAGACCATGGCGCCGACAGAGTTCATCCTTACTAAGGAGGTTCACGCAGACCGGCTTACCTTCTGCTGGAAGGAGGAACGCCGACCGGGTCCCCTTCTTGCAGAGGGGTAGATGCCAACTGGGTCACACCCTGGTGAAGGGAGAGTGCCGACCCGGTCATTTCCCATTAAATGGGATGAGGCCGACCGGGTCACTCCCTGGTGAGGGGAGAGTGCCGACCGGGTCATTCCCTGTTGAAGGGAGAATGTTGACCCGGTCATCTCCCATTTGAAGGGGATGAGGCCGACCGGGTCACTCCCTGGTGAAGGGAGAGTGCCGACCGGGTCATTCCCTGTTGAAGGGAGAATGTCGACCCGGTCATCTCCCATTTGAAAGGGATGAGGCCGACCGGGTCATTCCATGGTGAAGGGAAGGAGTCGACCCGGTCATCTCCCATTTGAAGGGGATGTGGCCGACCGGGTCATTCTTGGGTGAAGGGAGAGTGTCGACCCGGTCATCTCCCATTTGAAGGGGATGTGGTCGACCGGGTCACTTCTAGCTGATACTTAGGCCGAGTGAGGGCATGAAACCCCTTTTGGCCGAGTAGGGTGTTGAGCCACTCGGATGAGGGGCTAATGACCCCCAAGCTGGTCCGAGTGGGTGCTAGCTGATACTTGGCCATACTTGACCAAGTATAGAAGTGACTCGGCAAAGGAAAGGCTCTTGTTGGCCGAGTAGGGTATTGAGCCACTCGGATGAGGGGCAAATGAGCCCCAAGTTGGTCCGAGTGGGTGCTAGCTGATTCTTGGCCATACTTGACCAAGTATAGAAGCGACTCGGCAAAGGAGGAGGGCTCTTGTTGGCCAAGTAGGGAATTGAGGCTCTCGGATGAGGGGCTAATGAGCCCCAAGTTGGTTCGAGTGGGTGCTGGCTGATACTTGAATATACTTGACCAAGTATAGAAGCGACTCGGCAAAGGAGGGGGGCTCCTTTTGGCCGAGTAGGGTATTGAGCCACTCAGATAAGGGGCTAATGAGCCCCAACTTGGTCCGAGTGGGTGCTAGCTGATACTTGGCCATACTTAACCAAGTATAGAAGCGACTCGGCAAAGAAGGGGGGCTCCTTTTGGCCGAGTAGGGTATTGAGCCACTCGGATGAAGGGCTAATGAGCCCCAAGTTGGCCCAAGTGGGTGCTAGCTGATACTTGGCCATACTTGACCAAGTATAGAAGCGACTCGGCAAAGGAGGGGGCCTCCTGTTGGCCGAGTAGGGTATTGAGCCACTCGGATGAGGGGCTAATAAGCCCCAAGTTGGTCCGAGTGGGTTTCGTACCTCGAATGATGGGGTTGCACTTATTTTGCCCGAACAAGTATGTCCGACCTGAAATGCCACATGGCCAATCTTGATACTTGGGATGTTGGGGCCCTTGTTATAGGCCGAGCTGAAGGGGCGTCCTCAGGAACTTTTGACGCTTCAACTTCCTCGGGTTTAGGGGGTGTTTTCTTCGAGTTTATTGGACTTTGCATGGAATGGGCTGAGTAGGTCCAGTTGGGACTCAATTAGAAGCCCATTAGAGCGACGCGGGGGGGTTTGCGTTGCACATCCCCGGAGGTATTCCTATATATGTATGAAAGGAGAGAGAAGTTGAGGGTCATTTGCTCATATCCTCATCCTCTCTCTCTCAAAAATCTCCAAATCCACTCAACTTTCCAAAGTTCTTCTTCCAGCTTCTTCGTTCGACCAGGTACGCTTTTGTTCTGTTAAGTTTTCTTTTTCTTTCGAATAATCTCGGCCGACTCCCTTGTTCATAAATAATGGGAGATTCGTCCGAATCGTCGACACCCCCAGCTTCACCTCCCTACAATTTGTCCAAGGAGGTGAGAGGGATGGGAATAACACTGGTGTCAACGGTAATAAGTTGTCCCGACCCCTCGGCTGTGCCCGACGCGGCTGCTCTCCCGAGTCCGTCCTCTACGGTGGAGGAGGAAGCGGAAGGAGTCATTCCCTACCCTTGGGAGGTTTCATTGGCCTATCCTCCTTCAAGGAGTTACTTAGACAAGTATCTATCTTCTGATGTAGTGAGGGTGGCCATGCCGAGGGGAGCAGGAGAAGCATCCACGTCGGGTCGGGAACTAGAATATCCCAACCTTGATCCAAAAGGAGGTCCAGGTTCATTCTTTCCCGAGCCCGGGGTGATTAAATCTTTGACCGAGGACCTCAGGGGAACAGCAATAAGGTTTCAAATAAAAGACCCCTACTATCTGGACCGACCAGAGGCCCATCATACTGTCATCTCTCCTCTACCCGAATGTATAGCAGTATATTATAAGTCGATGAAAATGGGGCTTCGGTTTCCCTTGACTCCTTTTGTTAAGGAGCTGTTGAACGCCTATCACTTGGCGATTTGCCAAGTTTCTCCCAACTCCTGGGGTGGCATTAATGCCTTCCAGGTCCTATGCAACTTGATGAATGTCCGACCAACCCTCAAGCTATGGAGGCACCTCTACAAGTTGGTCGAGGTTATGGCCGCTAAAAATGGGCCTGGTTGGTGGAGCTTTCAAATCCCACCAGGTTATCGAACGGTCCTCAATCTCCCTACCTCCCAGAAGGGGTTTCGTATGGAGTTTGCCTTAATTTATTTTGGTGGTGATTGGGGTATTCCCCTGGTCCCGCCTTCGGACGATCCCATCCTTGCTCTGAACTACCGAGTGGGGGAGTTGGATGATGAGGAAGGATCGGCGGCCTGCTATATGCAGACTGAGTCAAGGATTGTCGACGGAGGCGAGGTATTCGTACCTGGCCAATGGCTGCCCGACTGCAAACTTTTCAAGGACGAGCACTTCCTCTCGGCTATGGGTCTGAGTTCGACCATTCCGAAGGGTAATTTGCCGAGGTGGAGGCTTGGGGTAGTCGGTATGAAAATTCTTAATTTTAACTAATTTTTTGGCTAACTCTTCTCTTCTTTGTTTTGTTTCGCAGAACCTGCCCGAGCGTATATAGAAGAGCTAGACCCGGTCATGGCCGATAAACTGAACGTAGCGGCAATGAGAGCTAGGCCGAGATTGCTGCTAAGACCATGAAGGTCCCTGCCCCTCCCACGGTAAAACTCCCGTTCTCTTTTAGCCGAACGACATCCCTCTATGTGATTAGCAGTTCACAGGGGTCTTCTTTTTGCTCTGGATCCTGCCAAGCCCAAGTCCAAGAAGACGAAGGAACAGTCGTCCGACAAGGTCGCTCAGACCGAGAAGGCGCTCGCGAGGGCAAAAGCCGATCGGGAGAAGGCTGATCGGGAGAAAGAGGCCAAAATGCCAAATCAGTTGAAGTTATCAGCCCAAGGGGGCCGTCGCTGCCGACCGATGGCGGCTCTCTTTCCCTCCACTCCTCAGATTTTCGGTCGGTTGGGAGTCCTCAGTATACTCCCATGTCTCCCTTCGCCGACCGTCCTGGGGGCGAGCTGGGCGAGGGGGCGTCGCTCGGCGTGCCCTTCACCGAGCTCAGCCGAGCCGAGGAGGATGGTCGTTGGACAAAGGCCATAGAGTCGATGTATACTCCTGCCTATCGGGAGTATATTCAAGTGACTCATGGTCCGAACGAGACCAATGAGCTCTTCCGCTCATGGCATGACGTAAGTTCGTTTTCCTTTGCCGGGTGCCTTATGTTTTATTCAAGTGTTTTACTTCTTCGTTTTCTTTGACTAACTCTTTCCTTTTTCTAGTTTTTCATTCGGTTGGCTAATGTTGCCCAGAACCGGGTCAGCCTGGCCGAGGAAGTGGCTGACCTCAAGGAGGCAGCCAAAAAGCATTTCGACGAGGTCTATCGGGCCAAGGAGGACAAGCGGATTGCCGAGTCCAAGCTCGAGGACGCGGAGAACGCCATAAAGAAAGATCAGAAAGACTTTGCCGAGGAGCGGGCAAAATGGGTGAAGGAGAAGGCCAACCTTTCTCTTGCCCGGGACTCGGCAAAAACTGCTAAGGATGACGCCCTCGCCAAGCTAACAGAGGTCGAGCTGAAGGTGATCGATCTTGAGGCCATGTTGGCCGAGCTGGAGGGCAAGGTTAAGACCGAGACGCAGTGGTTTGCTGAGTAGGAGAAATCCGACGCGGCGGAGCTCTATGCCAATGAGGTCGGGAGTGCCGCTCACAAAATGGGTGAGGACGAGGCTCTCGATTGTCTGAGAAAGGTCTTGGCCGAGTCCCACCCCAATCTGGTCTGGGCCGTCATCTAGTCAGACTATCAAGTGTCGATTGACGCCGACAATGCTGCTATCTTGGCTCAGCTGAAGGCCGAGGGGGGTGTAGATGAGGAGGATGATGATGAAGAGGGTCAAGTTGATGTCAACGTTATCGCCGGTGACGATGACGATGATGATGATGCTGATGCGGCCGACGATGCCGGTCAGGGGGAGGAACTAGTCGGGGACAACACTGAAGTGAATGCCGAAAGTGTGACTAATCTTCCCCCTCCTCCTAGCTTATAGGATATGCCTTCCTTGTACTTAGTCGTTTTTGTATTTTGTAATGACTCATGTTTGTAATGCCCGACCTTCCTTAATGAAACTTGTCATTTTGTCTCCAATTTTCTTGTTTGTTGATTGCAATATTGCCCGACTAACTTAATTAATTCCGACTGACTTGTTTGTTCATCAAAATACCGACCAACTATAATTTCCAGGAAAAATCCCAACTATTTTGACGGGTTAAGTCGAATAGGTTGACTATGGTACAAAAAATGCCGACCGGCTATGATTAAGCTTTTACAATATATTTTCCTATTACAAGAAACAAACTTTAAACATAGTATTTTTTAAGGTTATCTGCGTTCCAGGGTCGGGCCAAGGGGACGCCCTCGGCGGACTGTAGTCGGAATGTGCCGGGCTTGATGATTTCTGTTACTTTGTATGGACCATCCCAGTTAGGTCCTAGCTTTCCCTTTAAGTGTGAGAGACCAGTGGCCTCGACTTTCCAAATGACCCAATCGCCAAGTTGGATTGGTCGAGACCTCACTCGGCGATTAAACATCCGAGTGACTCTTTGCTTGTACAGGATGGATTTTAGCAGCTTGTTGCCCCTTGTTTCGGGAAACAAGTCTAAGCTGACTGGTTTCTCTTCTTCGTTCTTCCCGCATTCATAGAAAGTTATTCGAGGTGATGGGATGCCAATCTCCACTGGTTGGACCGCCTCACTCCCGTACACAAGGCTGAATGGTGAGTGCCCCGTTGCCTCCTTGGCAGTAGTTCGGGCCGACCAGAGGACCCCGGGTAGGTCATCGACCCAGGCTCCTTTAACAGCCTCCAAGGATTTCTTGATTCCTTTGAGGACTATTTTGTTAGCCGACTTAGCTTGCCAGTTTGTTTGCGGCCGAGATACTGCAGAGAATTTGGTAAATATCCCGAAACGAGCGCAATAATCCCGAGTAGGGCCGCTGTTAAATTGACGTCCATTGTCGGAGATTAGGACCCTAGGAACACCGAATCTGGTGATGATATTTCTCCAAATGAACGTTTGAACCTGTTTATCTGTTATAGAGGAAAGTGGTTCGGCCTCAGTCCATTTGGTGAAGTAGTCAATGGCGACTATGAGGAACTTTCGTTGACCTGAGGCAGGGGGAAATGGTCCGAGTAGGTCCATGCCCCACTTATCGAATGGTAGAACTGCTTGAATTATTGTCAAGGGAGTGGTTGGTGCTCTAGGGATGTCCGAGTGGATCTGACAGGATGGGCACCTTTTAACTAGCTCGTGGGCATCCGTTTTCAGAGTGGGCCAGTAGTAACCTGCCCAGAGAGCCTTCCCGGCTATGGTTCTTCCTCCTTGATGACTTCCACAAGCCCCTTGGTGAATTTCCCTGAGGATGTAATTCCCGTCCTCAGGAGTGACGCATTTGAGCAGGGGGTGGGTGAAAGACTTTTTGTAGAGCTGATTCTCGTGCCATAGGAACCATCCGGATTTGTGCTTTACTCGCTCGGCTTCCTTGTGATCTTCAGGAAGCTTCCCATCTCTTAAATACCAGACTACCTCTTCCATCCACTCGGATGTCCGATTCAACATGAGCTCTTCCCTGACATTGATGCTAGGTTGTCGGAGGACTTCCCACATGATTGTCCGAGGAGCTGACCCTTCCGCCGAGCTGGCCATCTGAGCCAAGGCATCAGCTTGTTGATTCTCTGATCGGGGTATGTGAGTGATTTTGAACTGAGACATCTGTTTGATGATACCCTGGGCTTTGGCCAGATACATTCTCATGTTGTCTTCTTTAGCCTCGTACTCGCCCGATACCTGACCCACTATCAGCTGTGAGTCGGATTTAGCATTAATCACGGTAGCCCCGGCCAGGATGCATAACTCCAGTCCGAGGATCAGGGCTTCGTATTCAGCTTCATTGTTGGAGCCTAAGAACTCAAATTTGATGGCATATTCCATCTTTTCTCCGATCGGGGGTTTGATAACCAGTCCGGCTCCACAACCTGTCTTGGTGGACGAGCCATCTACTTGCAACTCCCAGCTATCTTGCCTGCTGACTGGGGGCCTAGATGTACACTCTGTTATGAAATCGGCCAAGGCCTGGGCTTTGATCGCCCTTCTGGGCTCATATTCCAATCCAAAGTCTGCTAGTTGATCCGCCCAATCGGTCATATGACTAGAGTGATTCCTGCTTTCAAGGAGCTTCCTGAGCGGCTGACTAGTGAGGACTTTAATAGGATGGGCTTGGAAGTAAGGCTTGAGTTTCCGACTAGCCATCACTAAGGCAAAAACCATTTTTTCCACTTAGCTGTATTTGGCTTCTGCTCCTCGGAAGGCATGGCTTATGAAGTAGACTGGGTGTTATTTTTCTTCTCTCTCGGCTATCAAAACAGCGCTGAGCGCGTATTCTGAAATAGCCAAATAAATAAACAGTGTTTCCCCCGGCAAGGGGGAGATCAGTTTTGGGAGGTTAGTAGATGTTCTTTTAAGGAGGTGAAGGCTTGTTCGGCTTCATCATCCCATGTGAACTCTTTTCTTTTTAGAGTTTTGAAGAAGTGCAAGCTCTTATCCGCTGACCGAGATAGGAAGCAACCGAGGGCGGCCAGACAGCCGGTTAGGCGTTGTACTTCTCTTACATTCCGAGGAGACTTCATTTCCATTACAGCTTTGATCTTGTCGGGATTTGCTTCGATTCCCCTTTCATCAACCAGGAATCCGAGGCACTTACCCCCTTTTACTCCGAAGACACATTTCTTCGGGTTTAACATCATGCGGAAGCGCCTCAACGTTCCGAGGGTCTCTCTTAAGTCTGAGGGATGATCGCTTTGGACCTTGCTTTTCACGATCATATCATCGACATATACCTTAATATTCCGGCCTAGTTGGTCGTTGAAGATTTTGTTGACTGTACGCTGATACGTAGCCCCTGCGTTCTTGAGCCCGAAGGGCATCATTTTATAGCAATACACTCCTTGGTTGGTGACGAATGCCGTGTGGACTCGATCCTGCTCAGCCATTGGGATTTGGTGATACCCCGCATTTGCGTCCATGAAGCTTAGAAGGGCGTGACCTGCAGTTAAGTCGACCAGCCTATCAATCTTGGGCAGAGGGTGGTTATCTTTCGGACAGGCCTTGTTTAGGTCTGTAAAATCCACGCACATTCTTCATGCCCCACTCTACTTCTTGACTAGGACAACATTGGCCAGCCATTCCGAATACTGACATTCTTCAATGAACCCAGCTTCAAGCAATTTCTTGACTTCGGTAGCTGCCGCAGCGTTTCTTTCGGGGCCTTGATGCCTCAGCTTTTGTTTGACCGGCTTGAACCCCTCTTTGATGTTTAGCTCGTGGCACATCACTTTAGGGTCGAGCCCGGGCATTTCATTGGCTTCGTAAGCAAAGACTTCTCTGTATTCTGTTAGAACTTGAATGATCTCCTTTCTTGTTTGAAGGTCCATGGCCTTGCCCACTCTCAGAGTCCGACCATGTTTCTCATCAATGACGACTTCTTCGTCGTCCTCGGCTGGCTGAGGGCTGACCATCCTCTCGCTTTCTTTTCTTCAAGTCCTCTTGGACGTCGACCTTGCTCTTCAAGCTGTTCACATAACATTCTCTAGCTGCCTGCTGATCCCCTTGGATCTTTCCGACTTTACCCTCGTCGGTTTCGAACTGCATGAGGAACTGATAAATGGAAATTGCTGCCTTGACCTTGCTCAAAGTTGGTCTTCCCATTATGATGTTGTATGGCAGAGGGATGTCTACCACTAGGAAGTCAATCGGTAGGCTTCTTCCTTTGCCCTTCTCTCCCATCCGAGTAGGCAACTTTATAGATCCGACAGGGTGTACCGAGTTTCCCCCGAAGCCTATGAGTGGCTGATTGAGTGGGGTTACATCCCTTTCATTGTACTTCAGTTTCCTGAGGCACTCTAGCGTGATTATATCAGCTGAGGATCCACTATCCACTAACACCCGTTTGACTCTGGCATTGGCCACTTTGAGCTCGATGACCAAGGGGTCGTCGTGGGGCGTGTGTAGTGGATTCCCCAAATGTCATGATAGGGCTGTCGGGTCGGGGATGATGGACGTCGAGGACTTGATGCTTTAGATTCTGGAGGTTGGGCTTTGCGTGATCGCCCGACGCGAAGCCGCCCGCTATGACCCGATGAAGACCTCTGTATCCCCGCTATTGGATTGACCCACTTTCTATTTGCCTTTTTCCTCACTAGAGTGCTTGAGGTATCGGTTCAGCTTCCCTTGGTCTGCCAAGTTGTCAAGGGATTTCTTGAGTTCCCTACAATCTTTGGTGGTGTGCCCGCAATCCTTGTGATACTCGCACCACATACTCTTATCTCTTCGAGCAGCCGACGTTTTGATGGAAGGGGGGCGGGGAAGCATGACTTTGTCTTTCATATCCAAATATATCTGTCGTCTGTTTTTGCTGAATCGGGGGTCGATGCCATGGTCGTTGAACCTGTCTGACCGACCACCTGTCCTCTGTTGCTTCGATTGGTCCTTGTGATTTCCTTCTTCCTTCCTCTTCTTGCTCCCGTCATCTGAGTGACGACATATGTCTGTCGCTTGGATGAATCTTTGAGCCCGAGTCATCGCTTCAGAGAAGGTTTTGACTTCGTTCTCTGCCAAGGACCATCTTAGCCAACCGGGCTGAAGTCCGGACATTAGGGCGGCGAACGCCACCGCATCTTGTAGATCTGATATTTTCAATGACTCCTCATTGAATCTTTTGATGTAATCGGCCAAACTTTCGTTTTTCTCCTGCCTAATTCCCATCAAATGGAGACTTGTTTTCTTTTGCCTTTTTCCCACAACAAACTGGAGAATGAATAGGTCTTCGAGGACCGAGAAATCAGTTATGATCCCCGCGGGAAGCTCTTGAAACCAGCTCAAGGCCAAGCCTTTGAGTGTTGTGGGAAAGAAACGACACCAAGTGGCTTCGCAGCCAGTCTGAACACTCATTTGAGCTTTGTATATTGCCATGTGGTCGTCCGAGTCGGTTAGGCCCGCGAATGGCTCGACAGTTGGTGTTTTGATTTTTCCCGGGCTGGGCGCCTCGAGTATGGCCTGACTGAATGGGACCATGAACTTGAGCTCCCCACTGTTAATTCGAATGGGATTCGATTGAGCAGAATCACCATGACCCTCGCGCTGAGAGGCCTTTTTATTCAATATGTGCCTCGCATCGTAACCTTTGCTGAGGCGCTTCTCGTTGAGGAAGTGTCGGGCATCGTTGTGCTTATGACCCACGTCCGCCCGATGGGACTTAGATATGTGAGTCTCTTCAGCATGCCTAGCGGATCTTACTTTAGACCCGTGTCGGTCTTTCTCTCCTTGCTTGGATCGTCGCTGACCAGGCTGACTGTATTCCCTTGCCCCTGACTGCTGCCGGCTAGGCTGACCATGGTTCTCTGCCCGAAGGGAAGGGACTAAGGCTTGGTCCTTAGGGGGCTGAAGGGGGCGTCCCTGCTGTAGGTTGGCCAACATATCTATCAGGCTCTGCTGCAAGGTTTGCTGGAGCTGAGCGGCTATCGTGTTTATATCCGCCGTGGATATAGGATGGGGGTCAGCGGGCTACAGCTGATGGGAGGGGTCCTGCCCGTTTTCTATGGACTGTTCTTCTTCTTCATGGTCAAGGGTTTGAACGGTCGGTGTTTTGGGCCGTTCAGACCTTCGCTGAAGGGATGGGGACAGATCCCTTTCGGATCTCTGAGCCTGTGCTGAGGGCTGTCGAGTGCGAGTGCTCTTAGCTGGGGCCATTGCGGAGCGGATCTTACTGAGGGGTGGCGAAGCGACTTTGATTGTAACTTCCACACAGACGGCGCCAAACTGTTTCTGCTAAGAAATTAAGGGTTGTAATTGGTTGGGAGGTGTGACGTGGGCCCCAAGAGCGGTCGCCTGAGCTCCGATATCCGTACGCCGGAATCCTGCAAAACAAGGGTAGACTAGGTATATATATATGAAGTGTTAAAAAGAGGACTTCTTTCTATTTATGTAAAGGATTCTATAAGAGTAGAATAGGTAGGTTATCTTTCATTTATGTTATGACATCGCGCGTATTTATTGAGTATCCAATGAGATTCTCTTGGAGGCTTAAGATAACCAATTCCATTTCAGTAAATAATTTTTGAATTTAAGAAAAAAGAGTCTTTTCATGATTAAAAAAATAATTTAATTTGAACATATATATTGAGACGCATCTAAGAAGACCCTATATGACCATATGTTTTTTATGTTTAAATCACAAAGGATATTGTGCGAATGATGTAAACGTCCAAATGAACCAATAGACAAAGAAACAACGAAGTACTATGGCTAGCTTCTTCTTTAACGAACTAATTATAACTAGCATTTTGGGTAAGAGAGAGAGATGAAATTTGATTGTCAATAACTTACCAAATAAGTCAATAATAGATCAAATAAGTATATTTTTTGTTATATATATATATATATATATATATATATAAAGAGGACTTCTTTCCATTTATGTAATGGATCATATAAGAGTAGAATAGGTAGGTTATCTTTCATTTATGTTATGATATCGCGCGTATTTATTAAGTATCCAATGAGATTCTCTTGTAGGCTTAAGACAATTAATTCCATTTCAGTAAATAATTTTTTTAGCTACAAAAGTTAGTGGTGAATTCACGTACCTTTTAGGACCCCGTGGTAAGATGAAGTTCCCTGTTAGACCGCAAGCTCTCGCAGGTTAACTCTGTCTAGGTTTGCTGGCAGACAGTTTGAGAGTGGGGGGATGGTAAGGGGAAACCCTATCCCAAAGTGCCCCTAGTGGGGATCAAACCCCCAAGAGGTTGGAAGGTTCTTTCATCACCATTAGGCTAAGCTTAGCTTGGTATACCACGCTTATTAATGGCTTACAACACTTTATTAACAATACTAGATGGCCTAGTATTCAAAAATATTATTATATTATAACACTATGGAATAATAGGAAAATTAGTAATATTATTGACAAATGAAAATTTTCCTTACCCGGGCTTAGCCCGAACCTAATAACTAGTGAAGTGTTAAAAAGAGGACTTCTTTCCATTTATGTAAAGGATTCTATAAAAGTAGAATAGGTAGGTTATATTTCATTTATGTTAAGATATCACTCGTATTTATTGAGTATCCAATGAGATTCTCTTGGAGGCCAATTCCATTTCAGTAAATAATTTGTTTAGCTACAAAAGATAGTTGTGAATTCACATAAGTTTTGGATACCATGCTTATTAGTTTTTTTGGGGCCCTCAGTGGGACTCCGTGGTAATGAAGGGCCCTGCCAGACCGAAACATCTCGCAGGTTGGATCCTCAATCCCAAGTAGTTCTTATCTTGTTACTTCACTAACTCTTTTTAATGATAGAAATTAGTTAATTTTAGATTGATAAGGTATCAAAATTAGAAGGGAGTGAGAGACAAAATTAGACATTAAATGAGAATATGAGATATATAATCTCAATCCTTCAAAAGAACTTCAACTAGGATGAACATTTAGGCCTTGTTTGGTTGAGCTTTGTATCGCTATCAGGCTTATATTCATTGCCGGTAATTGGGTAATGTATATATTACACGTATAGCAAAGATGGAACAATGTCTCTCTCTGAGCTTCGGTCTTGGTCTCGACTTAATAATTATGCTAACGATGTGATCATTGTCAAACTTTCATAGCCTATGTTATCGGGATCGAGATCCGAATCGTAGGATTTGGTAGAATCAAATCGGTGGGATCGGATCGTAGGATCGTAAGATCCTACAATTCGGTAAAATATATATAATTATGCTAGAATATGGTGAGAACCTCATGTTAAATGTTTACACATATTAACTAATAATGACTTATTTCATTAGCAAATGGTGAAATTTTTCTGTACTATTTCCTCCGTTTCACAATACATGCACCATTTCTTATTTAGGTACTATTCATCAATCAACTTTCACAATCTTTCTCTCATAATTATGTAAGAAAAAACATAGTCAAGTGGGATCTTATTGAATTCGGCTAAATGGGAGGATTTCAAATATCAACTTCTTATAATTTTTATTTATACGCAATTAAAGATATTAATGTCGAAAGAAGAGCATTGGAGTGCGTGAAAAAGCAAATGGTGCATGTATTGTGAAACGGAGGTAGTATAAGATTGAAGTAACATGCAACCAAAATCTAATAGGAGAAATATAATATGTGAAATTGCTTTGTGATTTTTTTTTATGATATGATCGGATCGTAGAGTCGTAGGATCATAAAATCGTATTAAGATCCTACCATATTAATTTTGTGGTTGGGTAGGATCGCAAGATCCTACCAAATGAAGATCCTACGTAGGATCGGGATCGGTGAGGTCCTTCCGGATCGTAGAATCGTAGGATCGTAAGATCCGGATCGAGATTTTAACAACAATGCTCATAGGACTTGGTACAACACCCATCCAACTAGCCCCCAAAACTGATGCAATTTTAATTTGTTAGAGTTGGAGCGGCTTTTAATCAACACCGACTCGACCTCAATTCGAGAGAGTCAGTCTCCATACCTGACTCGAGATCAACCACATTTGATCGACACCCAACAAGATCATAGTCTAACCCAAATATACCAACCTGAATTCAAACACATGATCGATCGAACAAGGTAATCTAAGACCCAACTCGAAGCCAACCCAAAACCCAATTAAACCTAATAAATACGCTATTCCGTCCGACTTGAATCTGACCCGACCCGAATTCAACCCAAATCTTCAATGATGATAATAATTTTCAAAATATTATAAAGGAAAAAAGAATAGTGTGTCTTCGGTTCATGTAACATGTTACACCATAACTTATTGAGTAACATGTGTAATGACATACACTTCAACAAGAATGACATGGGCTATACAAATAATGATATGAATCTCATGTCATTTTGTCATTTATTATTGTCCTTTGAGTTTTTTTTTTTTTTTTTTTTTTTTTGTAAAAGAAGCGGTGGCTTGTAGGTTGTTACATTATAAATTATGGTGTAATAGTTACCCCCAAGAATTTGTAAAAGAAGAAAGTAATATTAGGCAAGACATTGGCTTCATGCCAATGCATGCGTGCATGGTGCTAACAAGAATAGGCCGAAATAATAATTTTTAAAAACTTTAATTCCTAAACCATTGGCTTGATATGCACGGTGCAAATCAAAATCATATTTAATTAGCCTTGACTTTTATTAGTCCAAAGACCCAATGTCCCACATTTATGATTGCACCTGTAAGAAATTCTCATGTCAAAACTTTCTTTTATAAGGCAATATACTTTCACTGCCTCAAAAATTACATGGATGTGGGATTTTAATGTCAACTTTGTTGTTTTTCTTTTCACAAGGAGAAACAAGGGAAATCCAATAATACAAGAATAAACAAGATCAAGGGCAATAAATTTAGTTTAGTGTAATATTTATTTTAATACAACAACCCAAGTCATGAATCGAACTCAATCTTAGCCGAACCCAACCCGAACTAAGTATACATGAAACCTCTTAACCTATACAAACCCGTCTAAAACCCGTTCGTGGGGCACCTAACCCGAAATAGATCAACATGAAAATGGTCTGTCTTTTACCTGATCGTACAATGAATCGGATGTGACCTGATCCAGATGTGACTCGACCCGTGGGAGTAGTTGACTCGAACATGAATTAACCTAAAAATATTCAACCCGACGTGGGTCAATCTGCAATATGCTTAATTGACACCACTATGTATACCGAATTAGTGAGGGTGGTGATCTTGGATTGAAAATTTAAGAGGGCCAAGTTTTGATTGCCTAAACATTAAAGTCAATGTTGAATTCTTATAAGATTTTCTTATATATTTAATACCACATATGTAATATATTGATTATACCAAAAAATTACTAGGGGTCAGGCTCCTACCAGCCCCAATTAAGATCCTTCTGTGGGTGCCTGTTACACTCATCGATTTTTGTTATTCACATGAAGGTAAATGTGAAATTCGACTTTTTAAGAGTTAAACAGTCGTGACTTGTAAGTCATAGATAGATGTCGCCAATTAGGTGGGGTGCTAATAGCTTTCTAATCTAAACAATTGGAATTAATTACTTATCATCCACAACTACTTTGCCAAGTGCGGGACTTGGGATGTCTTGAATCTATCATTTAAATCACCCAACATAGGAATTTCGCTATCCGGTTAGCAAGCTTAGGGTATATGGTAGGTCTCTTTATTCGTTTGCTTTTTGGGCTCGTATTTTAGGCCAGTCCGTTTATATATTTGGGTAGCTCATATAAACTCCCTTTCGAACATTTCTACCTCCATGTATGTTAAAAAAAAGATTTGTACATATATTCAAAAAAAATCTAATATCTTGCCCTACTTGTGGAAAAGTCAACAATAATGCATACTTGGTAAACCAAATATTTATGTGCTGATATTTCTCCCTTTTTGTTTCCTTTGCTCTGCATTCATCGATTATAGTCAGAAAATTGTAAGAAGCAAAAAGTAACCAAACTTCAGAATCAGTGCCACTAAGAGCTTCATAAATTGGCCTAAATATTTAGCAAGAGTAACTTCTTAGGAATAACGAGAAGATTGGGTGATCATTATATTGAACATAGGAGCATTTATTCATATCTTCCCACAAGTCTGTGTAGCAATATATAGATGCATATAGCGGAATTTCAGGAAACAATTTCCTAACATCTATCATAGGATCGCAAACATAATCAAACATATGAATCATTCAATAAGGATCAAATATCAAACCTTTGTAGCGTGATTTCCCTGTTGTATGCAAGCTTTGAAGATCCGAGAGCCCCAAGTGTTGCTCCTCTAATCAGTCCACGAGCACCAGTTGAACATCAATGTCTGCTAGAACGGAAGAGAACATATCCCTTGCTTTTTGGTGGTATAGGCGCCGGTTAGATGGAAGGGTTTCACTTATCTCTCTTGTGAAAAGAAACTGATTAATGAATCGATCACTTAAACCCTAATAGTATATCCTATATATAATAGAAGAGTCATAGGCTAGTTAGGAGAACTAATTCTCCTCCTATTCCCCGTTGGACCGGCCCAACCCTAATCGTAAATGGATTTGGATTGCTTTGTCCAACTTGTAATGTGTGACCTTATATGATTAATCTATTTTAGTTATAAGCCCTATCAATATTGTCCTATTAATCATATTTATTCTCTAGCGAGAATATACGATTACTAAAATAATTGACTTTATTATCTTCATAATATAAATCCTATATATATTTAGTAATTGTCGGAATGTCTAAGGACATACTCCTTCAATCTCCCACTTGTCCGAAGACCAGAGCGCAATGTTAAATTCCTTAAGTCACTTTATGTCAAATTTGATAACACCATGTTATTCTCAAATTTATGTTCCCTGATCGCTGAGTTCAAACTGCTCAAATGAGGATTAACTCTTTAATCCTATTCCGCATGGCCATGCAATTTTCCAGTTCTCGCTCATCAAGAGGCCCAGACACCATTCCTATTTAATAGGAGGACTTATCCACTCTTGTATGACCATAACTCCCACTCAATTCTTAGTCCACCTGATCACTGCCTTTATAACCTCCTTTTACGATGTGACGTTTAACAGTGTCAAAGTTAAACTAATTATATTGTGGTTATTAAGACATACTCATGCCTAAGGAATCCACTAAATATAGTAGTTTGATTCTACTTTTAGAATCTAATTAGGTCATGTCTCAATGTATCAACTATACATCCATATAATCAATTAGACATCTCTATTTCTCCATTGCCCATAGAACTGCGCTATCAATTAATTATATGCTAGTCTTTTAAATAAATCACTTATGTCCAATTTAGTGATTTAGACTAGGGACTTTAAACAAATTGTGATTTCTGTTCACTATATAGGGTTCCATTACCAAAATATTTTCGATAATCCTATTTGAAAACACAAATTATTTGGACATTTTATTTAATACTAAACCAAGCGATTAAATAAGAAAAGATTTTTTTTATTGAAAAACATTCAAAGCATAATAAATGTCTTTACAATTTTAAACATGAAGTAAACAACCTAAAGCATTCTCCCATATGCTTAAGCCCCATAGACTTAGTATGACACTCATGCTTAGGTTGAGCAAGCGATTTAGTCAGAGGATCTGCTATATTATCCTCAGTATGAACCTTGATAACATTTGTGTATCCAGTAACAACTAACTCCTCATCTGCACCATATACCACAAAATTATCCTTAGTCCTTCGCAAGTACTTAAGGATGTTTTTCGCTGCAATCCAGTGCGCATCTCCTGGATTTGCTAGTATATGCTGCATATACTCAAAGCATATGCAACATCTGGTCAAGTGCATATCATGGCATACATAATAGATCCTACTGCAGAAGCATGGGGAACATAACTCATACGCTTGACCTCATCAGAACTAGAAGGGCACTGAGTCTTGCCAAGTGTTATGCCATGTTGTATGGGAATGAAACCTCTTTTGGAGTTTTCCAGCTTGAACCTTCCAAGAACCTTATCAATATAAGTCTCTTGACTAAGTCCAATCAGCCTTTTCGATCTATCTCTATAGATCTTTATTCCCAATATGTACTCTACCTCTCCTAAATCTTTCATAGAGAAACAATTTTTAAGCCATTCTTGACTAACTCAAGCATGGTTTTATCATTTCCTATGAGAAGTATGTCATCCACATACAAGACCAGAAAAGTAATACTACTCCCACTTAACTTCTTGTATACACAAGATTCTTCTTCATTTCTGAGAAAGCCAAATTTCTTGACTGCCTCATCAAATATGAGGTTCCAACTCTTTGATGCTTGCTTTAGTCCATAAATGGACTTCTTAATCTTGCATACCCTCCCTGGATTTTCTAGATCTTCAAAACCTTGAGGTTGTATCATGTACACATCCTCTTTCAAGAACCCATTCAAGAAAGCGGTTTTGAAATCCATCTGCCATATTTCATAGTCATGAGAGGCAGCAATCGCAAGGATTATCCTAATGGACTTCAGCATGGTTACTGGTGAGAAGGTTTCATCATAGTCAATACCATGAATTTGTTTGAAACCTTTCGCCACCAACCTTGCTTTGAAAACACTAATGTTTCCATCCTTGTCTGTTTTCAACTTGAAAATCCATTTGCATCCAATGGGTTTTACCCCATTAGGCAAATCAACCAAGTCCCATACTTGATTTTCAGACATGGAATCCATTTCAGATTTCATGGCCTCAAGCCATCTTTCGGAGTCTTGACTATCAAAAGCATCTTTGTAGCTAGTAGGTTCTTCTGATTCTAAAATCATTATTTCAGAACTTTCAGTCAAAAGGAAATTAATATATCTCTTTGACGGAATGATGGTCCTACTAGACCTACGTTGGGGAACAACATAAGAAGTTCCTACCTCATTAGGTTGAGTGACTTCGCATGGAGTATCTTCAAGTGGGACGGTAGGAGGTATATGAATTGAATGCACCACCTCTTGAACATTTTCATGTCGGGCTGCCTCTGATGAGGTGTTAACCTCATCCATTTGTTGCTCATCTCGAACTTCTTCGAGATATACATTTCCCCCACTTGTTTTTCTAGAAATAAACTCCTTTTCCATAAAGACACCATTACGAGCAACAAACACTTTGTTTTCGCTTTGGTTGTAGAAGTGGTATCCCTTAGTCTCTTTTGGGTAACCCATAAAAAGACATTTATCGGATTTGGGTGAAAGCTTATTAGAAAGTAAACATTTTACATAAGCTTCACAACCCCATATCCTTAGAAAAGACAATTTTGGAACATTTCCAGTCCACATTTCATACGGAGTCTTTTCCACCACTTTGGATGGTGCTCTGTTAAGTGTGAATGCTGTTGTTTCAAGCGCGAATCCCCAGAATGTGATAGGAAGATCAGCAGGACTCATCATGGATCGAACCACATCAAGTAGAGTTCGATTCCTTCTTTCAGAAACGCTATTTAAATGTGGTTTTCCTGGTGGAGTCCATTGTGAAAGTATTCCACAATCCTTCAAATGATCACCAAATTCTTGAGATAAATATTCACCACCATGATCGGATCGTAATGCCTTAATTTTCTTCCCAAATTGGTTTGGTACTTCATTCTGGAATTCCTTAAATTTTTCAAAGGATTCCGACTTATGTCGCATGAGGTAAACATATCTAAATCTGCTCACATCATCGGTAAAAGTAATGAAATAAATGTACCCTCCCCTAGCCAACGTACTCATAGGTCCACACACATCCGTATGTATGAGGGCTAAAAGGTCATTGGCCCTTTCACTTGGACCTGTGAAAGGAGACTTTGTCATTTTCCCCATCAAGCAAAACTCACAAGTATCAAATGATTCGAAATCAAATGATTTGAGAATTCCATCTTTATGAAGTTTCTCAATGCGCTTTGAGCTTATGTGGCCTAATCGACAATGCCATAGGTATGTAGGGTTTAAATCATTTGCTTTATGTTTCTTGTTGTCTATGTTATAGATGTGGGTTTCTAAGTCTATCACATATAAACCATTTGATAACTTAGCGGAGACATAGAACATATCATTCAAATACGCAGAACAACAATTGTTCTTTATTGTAAATGAATAACCTTCGGATTCCAAAACATGAATCGAAATAATGTTCTTTGTGATAGCAGGAACATAATAACAATTATTAAGTTCTAAACTAATCCTGAAGGTAAAAGTATACTATATACTCCCACTGCCAATGTAGCAACTCGTGCTCCATTGCCAACGCGAAGATCTACTTCTCCCTTTCCCAATGTTCTACTTCTTTTGAGGCCTTGCATATTACAAATAATGTGCGAACCACAAGCGGTATCAAATACCCAAGAAGCAGAAGTTGCTAAGTTAACTTCTATAACATACATATCTGAACTATAAACTCCTTTCTTTTGATCCTTCAGATACTTGGGGAAACTACTTTTCCAATGACCAACCTTGTTACATGTGTAACAATAGTGCTCATCAGCAACTTTTGGTTTTGGTGTAGTCTTTTGCTTATCAGAAGTTTCATACTTGGCAACTTGTTTGCTTTCGCCCTTCGTAATAGCAATCCTAATCCTATTGAGCGATTGCCCTTTACTAACCATAAGAACATCCTCATATTCTTTTCTAGGCTGGTTAGGGATGTTTCGCTCAGTCTGAGTTAGCCTTTCATGCATCTCTTGCATCGTTGCTTCCTCTCCTTGCATGTGAAAGTCTTTGAACTTTTGAGTTCTGAGAACGATTCCCATATCTCTTTCACTTGCAATGAAACGTTCAGCATTCAATTTGTCCTTCGAAAGGATGGAGCGCAAATTACAAGTAGAATTGTTGGTGTTGATATTGTTATTACTTGACATAATTACTACAACAAATAATAAAGCAAGATTCAATCGATGTTTATCAAGAAAGCAGCAATTAAACAAATTTTAATTAACTACTACCCTTTATTCAAAATGAAAGTCCCCTATTGAATAAAGAAATAACCAAGATCCCCTCCCACTACAATCAAACGGACTTTGGCCTTGCCTTCAATTTATAGTAGTTGAGGTAAGTAAACATTTTACTAATTATAACTAATTATAATTCTTGGTAGACAGGTTAACAACTCATTGTTTACTCCTATCTCTTAGCTTCAAAACCCAAAACTTTGTCTTTTGATGATTTTGTTGAGTTAAACTAAACATTAACATGTAAGTTTCAAAAACATACCCTACTATCCCCGGAACTATGAGCAACACCCTGCTTTGGCAGAACCTATTACTCATGATCTGAGGCTTTATAGGTGTTGTTTGGAAAAGCAATTGAACTCAATATTACTTTTGGGGACCTAAGTTTTCTAATATGGTCAATCAAAAGTGAACACATGAATCAATTAACCAAAAACAAACTTAGAAGTAAGCATTTAAACAAAATAAATGCAAGAAAATTATATAAGCAATAACTAAATGATCTAGTATGGCCCTTATACTTAGGAAAATAACTAATCTTCATGAATCCTCCCTTGAATCTCCATGGATCACCATCCTTGAAACTCCTTGGATACTCATGCATGATTACATAATTTGAATTAAATAAATAACGAAAATTTAAAGTTACAAAAATACAAACGATTCGCAGATCGTATTTAATTTACATTCAAATATAACGATTCGCATATCGTATTTACTATCCTAATTTGGGCCGTACTAGTCCTAACATGCAAAATATAATATCATACATATTATATTAAACATCCACGTATTTATAATATCAAAATAAAATAAACACAAACTATTTACTTATTAACAATTAATAAGCAAATAAAACTTTCCATAATAATTATAAAACTTAACAACTTTAAGCTAGAAATTATTTAGGAAACTTTATTATTTTAATTCAATTACTTATTTAAATATGGCAATAATCATTATTATTCACAAATTTGCAAACTAGGAAACTTTTGGATTCATGCTCAAGTTTGAAAAATCAGATTTTTCTTAAAAATAATTTTTTTTAATGTTGACCACGTTTGACCGTTGACCAGCAGCACAAGGCTGCCAGTCAACAGCCAAAAGGACCAAAACTTCACGCTTCCCTTGCTGGAAAACGAAACCATTCATCAACACCATGCTTCACGCTCAACTCACGCAAAAACACCAGCCATCACTTCCACGGGAGTCGGCACCACCTGCCGACGGGGATCTGGCACTGGCACCAAAAATCGCCGTCCAAACCCCCGCTAGCACTCGCTGGCTGGAGAACAGCCAACAGAACACCAGCAGCCACGCGAGGAAGGGTACGCACCGCACACCCAGCCACGCCAGCGCCGCCCTTGACTCCTCTTTGCCGCCTACCCAAAACCGCCCTCCACCGTGGCTCCACTGGCGCAGGTGGGGCCACCTAGCCATGGTGGGCAATCCCTTTTGAGTTTGCAACAATTTACAAAATTTCAATTAATCTTTAATTAACAATTAATTTAAAGATTTAGGATTTAATTGGGTTTTAATAATCCAAAAATTATAGCAAAATTTTTGAATCAATCAACAAATCTTAAAAAAAAATTAAGTTTATTGAGATTAGATTTCAATGTATAATCTTTATTAACATTAAATCCAACAAGAATTCAAATTTATGGCAAAAAATCAAATATTATCCAAAAAATTCAGAAAATTAACAATTAAATTCTGAAAAATTCAAAAATAATTTTTAAGGTGGTCTAATGAATTATCATAACAAATAAAATCAAATATTTTAATTGTTATCCTTAAATCTTATGAATGATCAAATTAAACATAAAATTTAACCAAAATTCATAAATAATATAATAAAATTCGAAAATTAGTGAGAAAAATAATCAAATTATTTTTCAGCCATCATATTATTCTAGATCTATGTGGATGATGAATATTAGATTTATTTAACAAGTAAAAAATCAAATCTTTTAATTGTTAACAAATTATTTCAATGATTAATCAAATTAAACATTAAATAATTTTAAATCTAACAAATATATTTATAAAATTCCGAAAATTTTGGGGTGAACCAAACAATTAATTTCGACCATAATATAAAAAATTCAGACCTTTATAAAATTATTTGAGCAAAAATCACAAATAAATTAATTATTTACAATTTCCAATCAATTAAAATCAAATATCAATTATGCAAATTCAAGCCATAAATAAATCCTCCCTTAATTGAATAAAAATAATAACTTTGCATACAATAACATGATCATATTAATATTATGAATTAGGCAAAACTGATACCACTATAGGAATATATAGATGCATATAGCGAAATTTCAGGAAACAATTTCCTAACATCTATCATAGGATCGCAAACATAATCAAACATATGAATCATTCAAAAAGGATCCAATATCAAACCTTTGTAGCGTGATTTCCCTGTTGTATGAAAGCTTTGAAGATCCGAGACCCCCAAGTGTTGCTCCTCTAATCAGTCCACGAGCACCAGTTGAACACCAACGTCTGCTAGAACGGAAGAGAAAATATCCCTTCCTTTTTTGTGGTATAGGGGCCGGTTTGAAGGAATAGTTTAGGGTTTCACTTCTCTCTCTTGTGAAAAGAAACTAATTAATGAATCGATCACCTAAACCCAAATATTATATCCTATATATAATAGAAGAGTCATAGGGTAGTTAGGAGAACTAATTCTCCTCCTATTCCCCTTTGGACCGGCCCAACCCTAATCCTAAATGGGTTTGGATTGCTTTGTCCAACTTGTGCTACAATGTGTGACCTCATAGGATTAACCTATTTTAGTTATAGGCCCAATCAATATTGTTCTATTAATCATATTTATTCTTTAGCAAGAAAATAGGATTACTACAATAATTAACTTTATTATCTTCATAATATAAATCCTATATATATTTAGTAATTGCCGAAATGTCTAAGGGCATACTCCTTCAGTCTGCATCACAATCATCATCATTGATATGAGCCTAATCATAAAAGAAAGAGGCTATTTACATATCATTTTTTTAACAAATAAGATAATAAAGAGGAGGATGGTGATCCCTTGCATGCGCTGATAGTTTCCCTAATCTTATGGCATGGCGTGTCCCATATATGGCAATTCCTTATGCATATGTGCCTATATTTAGGCTTTTACGCATATGTGTTGGTGAAAGTTAGTGTCATTGTGTGTGTAATCCTCTTGTTTGGCTATCTATTATACATGCTTGTTGCGCATATAGGGTAGGTTGGTCGTGGATTAAGCCTCAGGAAATCATACGCCACAAGGGCGATATGTGAGCGTACTATGACACCCGGCTTATTATACATTATATAATACAGTACATATTCGCTAAATAACCAAACTCTAACCATTGTTAGATTTTACTCAACAAACTGTTTGACGATCAAAATATATAAAGAACATTTTAAGACAATGGGAGGAAAAAGAGGCAAATTTCACTCTATTTATTCCTTTGTTATGCCATAAACACATTTTTTACAAGTCCCTAGTTAATTCTTACCCTACCCATATTTGAACACAAATTTTTTTATCATGAATATGATACAAATACATCGCTACATACATTGCCTTCCAAATGCAATGTCTCCCATCACAACTAAAGTCAATGAACTTATCATCGTCCTTGAATGCATTAAAATGGGGACATCCTTCAGTCCGATTTACGTCACAATCATAACTTACAGTGGAGAAGAAACCAGTGTACAAGCTCCATGTTAAATTGGTAGTTACGGCCAAATGCTGAACACCCAAATCTCTATTATCGCCGCTATCATCGCCTTGACAATGCACATCAACCTTATAACTAGACAAACCATTTACAACGGCTACATGGAATTTAACATGTCTCGTGAAAGGTGATGCATCCATGAATTGTATTTGTTGGGGTTGGATTGGTCCATGATTTGAAGAAATAAAAGTAATTGTAAGAACTAAGAGCATAAATTGATCAAGAACGAACTTGAATAGTAGGTTCATTTCTTCTAATATTTCTTGGCTAGAGTCTCTTTTGTAGTTGTTTGAGCAAATAACACTTGAATGTGATCTTGTTATATACCTCTTCCATTTCTTTAGTCGCTACGCTTCAATAGTAAAAGTACTATTCACCAACTTAACATATCCAGTTTGTCCTTCCTTATGTATAAAGAAAAATATAGTCAAGTGTAATCTTGTTAAATTCGTGGTTTTCAAATATCAAATTTTTTATTATTTTTAATTATGCATAATTAAAGATATTAAGGCTCAAAGTAGCGCATTGTATTGCGTGAAAACAAGAAGTGTAACAACTAAAAATTCAGAGGAAGTACTAGATCTATCCTTTTTTAACCCATCCATCTATTGCATGTACTCAAATAATTTTTGAATTTAAGAAAATAGAGTATTTTCATGAGTAAAAAAATAATTTAATTTTAACATATATATTGAGACGCATCTAAGAAGACCCTATATGACCATATGTTTTTTATCTTTAAATTACAAAGGAGAGTGTAAATGTCCAAATGATCCAATAGACAAAGAACTAAAGATAACTAGCATTTTGGATAAGAGAGAAATGAAATTTGATGGTCAATAACTTACCAAATAAATCACTAATAAATCAAATAATTACTACTAAATCCCTTTCTTTTAGCTAATCTTCTTTCTCTTTCAAATTCATTTTCTAATATCATTCTTTTTCTATCTTTTATTAAATATAATCTTCCTTTCATAATTTCTGCGAATTGTCTATTATGATTTGTTTTATATATTTGAAATGGACCATCATTATATCTTATTATTTCTTCATCAAAATTTATCTTTATTAATTATTCTAGTTGTTTAATGACTCTCTTATCTTCATGCTTTTTAAACCAAGAGACAACTAGTAGTAGTAGTCCTTTAATGCCGTTGAATGTGAGAAGGTTGTTGTGGACTGAATACGTAAAACCTATGTGGTGAGGTGAAAAGGTCTGATCTTACTTAATTTGCTTTTAAGCTTAAAAGTAGAAGGGCGGATTACTGATACATATATGAAGGATGATAGAACTATTACTAACCGATTGAGGTATATTATAAATGAAGGGATTGAGTTCAACCAAAGTTTATAAGAAAATCTCAAATACAAGATTCACTGCGTTTATGAAAACACAAATGAGAAACGTTAAAAGAAATATAGATATTAGAAATTATTTTAGATTTTCGAATCATGAATTTACAAACTAAAATAGATGGTTATGACAATTATTTATATGAAGCACATAGAAGAAAATATATTGAAACAAAAGATGCTTTAATCAAATTAATAACTGAAGTCCAAATTAAAAAAAAATAAACTCTTAGAAAGAAAAATAGAACTCAAACATATACAAAATTCGTTATATATATGACAATTAAATCTCAAATTAAAAAGGCTATAAGAAGAGCAAAATTAAAAATAATGCTAACAATTTTAGAAGCAGATATTAAAAACTTAGGAAACCGAAATAAAAGAAGAATGGCTAGAATAAATAAAGAAATGATAGCAAAAAAATCAAAACTAACAAAGGATAATAATGTTGAAGAAGAATTAAAAAACTTAGACAACCAAATAGAACTATTAAATATACAAATAAAAGAACAAGAAGATATAGCTAGTAAAGCACACAAATATTATGATGAATAAAAGAAATATAAATCAATCTTATACATATGAGTGAATTAGAGCAAGAAGGTAATCTAGTAAATAACCTAAAGATAATAAATGCAAACATCTTATTAATTATGTAATTATTAAAGGATAGCGAAACTGAGTCTAGCAATACAAAAGTTCCACTAGAATTAGAAGAACAGGGTTATGAAATTATCGATAAAAAGATATTTAAAGAATATTCTCAGTTATTTCCCGAATTACTTTTAAAGAAAAGAATAGAAGTAGAATATAAGAGAGTCATTAAACAACTAGAATAATGAATAAAGATGAAAAAATTACTAATTAAGAAATAATAAGATATAATGATGGTCCATTTCAAATATATAAAACAAATCATAATAGACAATT